>JANEYF010001822.1:0-600000 GCA_029963845.1 Rhamnusium bicolor | reverse complement strand
TTTAATAGCAATAAGTGTGATTCACTATTGAAAGATATGTTTATTTGTATATAATGAAATGAAATATAACTTATACAAAATTTATCACAGATAAGTATAACATATATCTTTTTAAACAATTATTTTTCCTGCTATTTGCCAAAACGGTGAAACCTGGATCATAAAAATGATATTATGTACATTACGTTCAGTACGACTGGCTCAAAAAGGTTTTTTTTTAATTTTAACTAATCAGTTCTGAAAAATCAAAAAAAAAATCAAAAGTACTCACCAGTTCTGTAAAACCAAAAAAAAAAAAATAAATCAAAAGTACTCACCAGTTGAACAATCACCTCAAAACTTGTAAGCTCTTCGTACCTGCTTTGCAGGTCGCTATCCATCACTAACACATCAGTGATGTCTGACTGGTAGTAGCTCTGACCACCAGAGGGATACACTTATCACTCCCTATGTCTGTTTTGCATAATCTGCTTTAGGCTAGCCTGGATTGCTATTATTATTTATCTTTTCCATTATTTATGACATACTGACGAGAATATAAAAAAGTTTGATACCGGTCTATGTCTAATGAGGAATTGACAAATGATCTTAGCTACCAAACAAGATTTGCAGGTTTAATTCAATGCAGGTCGGGGCTTTTGTCCGCTGAGTAGTTGTTTCCTGCAAATCTTATTCAGTAAGAATGTATTTATATTTAAAAACACTCCAGTGAAAACTCCAGTCATATCATCAGCCAAATTAGTCTGAAGCTTTTTTGTCAGTCATATATTTTTTTAATATTTTGTAAGTTGATACCCTTTATATTTTTTTCTCTTCAACAAAAATGGCCTGTTGTATATAAATGTTAAGAAATTTTTCAATCGGTTTTATCTATGAGCTGGTTCAAAAAATGATTACTCTGTATATAATAAAAATTCGATACGCATTAAAATTATTTATATCGTATATTTTATGCGTTATTTTTTTCATTAATTTCAATTGGTGGCTCACTTCCTAACGCATCATATAAATTAACACATTGGTCTGATAAATAAAATATTAGCGCTTTTTTGGAATATTTTGGTTTCAGATCGAACAATAATTAAAACGATTTATTTTTTACAATCAGCTACTACTTATGTCACTCTCTATCAATACGAATTTGTGGCAATGACAAAAATTTTTTTGGCGTTTAGAAATAATATAATATAGTACTGAAATTTTTAGCAAAATGTCTTTAAATAACATTTATTTGACAATTGACAATACCTATGACAAAATATCTGATGTGGCCAGCACATAACTTTCTTATACCAGTATATATCACCCTGATCTAAAAAAATCATTGTTTAATTCTTCATTTACCTCAATTAAATTTTAAAAACGTACCTTGAAATGTTTCATAAAAAATTTTTAATAATATCAGTGTCCTTCGATAATGTCAATAATAATTCATGTCATATATTTTAATAATTTTTTCTTATCGACATTGACATTTCTGTAACTAAATTACATATTTCAAATGTCAAACTGCCAGATTTATCCTAACCCCATTTTATGAGATATAATGCTTACAACATTTCAGTTTACATCAGCTTTATGTAAGTACTTGGAAAATATATTTTATTCGCTTGATATAGTAGACATTATTTATAATCTTTCATCAACAATATATTTTTTTGTAGTCAAATACAAAAAAGTTTAGGTCCAGTTGATCCCCTTTCAGCTGGCCAATTTTGCTCATCACCGAATTTTTCATTGTCTTTGGCCTTTACAACAAATGTACAAAATTTGAAAGTTTTATCTCAAAAACTGTGGTATCTATCGCGATATTACAGACATGGAGAAATATTTTTTCCATAAAGTTATGTTTTTTCATGATAATTCGTCGAGATTCGTCCAGAAATGCAATAACAGTTTTTATGTTTTTTCCCGAAATTGTACCTTTTTTCTTCTTTCATTCATTATGTCTCTTCTGGTGGTACCACATTCACCAAAATGTTGTTGACAATCTAAACTGTGTGTGTGTATGTGTGTGTGTAATTTGGTCAAATTACCACAAATTTGGGAAGTTCCCCATTAGTATTTTTTGAGTTATCGCGGATACACATATACACTAATTTTTTTGAGTTATCGCGGATACACATACACACGCGCACACCCACACACACACACACACACGCACCCACACACACGCACGTGCTCGCACCCATGCACCCACGCACGCACGCACGAACACACACACACGACAGACATAGTCAAAACGGATTCAGGAGAGTTGAAAAGGTATAAATCAATTAACCAATCTCGAGGTCGAAAAAAAATGACGATTACTATACTTCCTTATTATTGGTATAAGAAAGTAAAAATAGACAGAAAGAATATGCAAAACAATATGTTTATTTAATTTAACAACAAATAAATAATAAATAACTATTTCAATAAACTATAAACCCATAAAATTGCATATATTATAATATTTTCTCCTCGTTCTCGGATTTTTCAGGCAACCATACAAGTCGTTAAGTTTTAAACAGTCTCCTTTAGACATTGATTTCCTTTGGCCCAGAGCTTTCACATCAGCATGTTTAGGCGTGATAGTTGGTTTGCCTTTTTTCTTACTAAAGAAATATTTTCCGTAATGCATGATTGAATCGAAATCGTATTCGAAACTATATGTTGTGTTTTCCAAACTTTGCTTATCAAAATTAGATATAAATCCTAAAAAAGAAAATTATGTTATTAGTAAATTTAAAATAGTTCTCCTTGCCTACAATGGGGATGTCCCACTGTATTATAAGTTGGATTTCTTTTTATTGTATATGATTCTATACTATTTATGTAATCAGTAACCATAAGTGGTTGGAGTTTAAAAAAATTTTAACTACAAAAATTATATATAAAAGTTTGGATTAATTTAAAACGTCCGCCAGTCAACCAATGAAATAATTCGCCCTGTGATATGGCGGAACCTGTGATGCCATATTTTCTTTATTATAGTGGTGAGAGGTATGAAACTTCTCATATGGTCTGAATGCTACTATACGACCGACATCCTAGATGTCTCTGTGGCGGATAGCGACTTGCATCACAGCAAGTACCGAGAGCGGCGACCCCTAGCCCAGGTGGACTAAACTAATGTTATTAAACTATCACTATCATTTGTCTGTTCCATAACCTATGGCATACTGAAGAGAACAAATAAGTTCGAAATCGATCTATGTCTGGTTAGGAATTGACAAATGATATTGGCTTTCCATCTATCATGATTTGAGGGTGTAATTCAATGCAGGTCGGGGTATTTGCCCGCTGAGTAGATGTTTCCTTCAAATCATATTTAATAACATTAGTTTAGTCCACCTGGGATTCTGTTATTGATTTACTATTGCTATTCATTATTTATAATTTAAATTCTTTCTAAATTGAGAAAATTTTTTACGATTTTTTTAATAAAATGCATGCTCCAATACTATTCAAATAAAATCATCATAATCAGGTGAAAATCAAAAACCGCTGCCAATTACTTGGGGATCAGAACTTCCTCACCGTAGTAAAACTCGACGTGTGGTGTAGTTAATAATAAAACTATTTTTTGACGTTTCTAAAAAGTCACATTTTGACCTTTCAAAAAAAGTCACTTTGACTTTTCAAAAAAAATCACACTTTGACGTTTTAAAAAAGTTACTTTGACATTTCAAAAAAGTCACATTTTTTGACGTTTCAAAAAATTGGGACCGATTTTGCTCATCAACGAACTTAATCTTTTTCTTGACCTCTAGAATGTGTGTATCAAATCTGAAAGCTTTATCTCAAAAACTGTAGCTGCTATCGCGAACCAGACACACAGACAGAAAAATTTTTCTGTCTAAAATTTTGTGTATCGTCATAATTCGTCGAAATTCGTCCAGAAATGCAATAAAAATTTTCAAAATTTTTTTCACGAATACATACCTTCCTCACTGAGGGATGAGGAAGTAAAATAAGAATGATCATAATAATTAATTAATATTTATTTTCAATGATCATTTCCGTAACAGCAATGTAGAATAAATCTGTGTATAACATAACCTAACTTATTCGATTTCTGATGATTATTTTTAAATATTTAAATTTCGAAGTTTTAAAACAGGGTACAAATAACATTTTCTCTTCATACCAAGGTAGAAATAATTCTGTGAATGAATTTGTAGTTGTATTTATAATTGAATAAGTAGTCACCAATCACGATTTCAAACAATATGTAAAACTGGCAATACTGCGGTACCGTCTTTGCTTTCACTGGCTGCTTGTGTTTGACACAAAACCTAATCGGATAACGTCATAAGACTAAAATGCAAAACAATTTTTTTTAACCCCTTTCCGCGGCTCAAAAAGATCCGGAAAAAAATTTGTGAGGTCAGATTTATAAATACTGTCAAATAAGCAAATAAAACTATGTGGGAAATGAGCATTACGTACCCCTGATGATGGTATAAGTTAAAACTAGTCGGATTTTGTAAATAAAATTATGTGCAGAAACAAATCAGACTTTACAAAATTTTCCTTTCCTTCCACATTTTCTATACTTTAGATCTTGCCAAGAAAAAAAAACGGAACAATGCTTTAATAAAATTGATCGACTGTTCTCAGATTTTTCTTGCGTCGATTCAAATGTTGCCAAACTGTCGTTAGGCTGTGTAATTCACGATTAGAAGTTATGCTGATATTGTAAAATAAGTAAATTTTAATCTTAAATAAATTACTTACTTGGTATGATGTTATCCGTATGGATTTTAACAAACTTGTCTCTGTCCCATCTGGATTGTTCATGAAATACCCCAAGGGCATGCATCAACTCATGGATAGCTCGGCCTTCCGTGCCAAGACAATTAGGCCCTTTGTGATCTGGGGCTTGTAAACTTACTATCTGGGCTCCACCAAACCTACCAACGAAAGACCAGCATCCTTTAGGATATTTTATTGGCCATATTAATACATAGTCCTTGCTTTTTCCATTCCATGGTACGAATCTGACACATGTCATGAAGTTTATGATCCGAATGGCTTTGTAAATTGTCACTAAGTCGCTTGGCTCTAAAATAAATTCCATTAAATAATATGAAAGTTAATGACAGAAAATAATTTAACAAGTTTTCCATTTACTTAAGGTGTTTTAATACACAAATAGTAAGAAATTTTTTGACATTTTAGATTTAGAAAATTGATATTTAGATATTGTTTCTGAAGTTTGAAACTATGCATAGTTTTTGCAATTAAATAACTTTAATATTTTTCAGTACTTACCATACAGAGGACTTATTACGTATGGCACAGTTCCATTTATCCACAGTTTGTTCGGAAAGATATCCCATCTGATTCCAACTCTCCAGTAATTATAGAACTCATTTGTTAGGGCCATATCTCCCTCAAACAGGCCGGGAGATTCTTCTGGATCAAAAAGTTCTTCATCTAGGTCTATTGTTGATTGATTAACTTCAATAAAAAGAATTTTATTAAACAGGTTTGAAACGTCTACATAAAAATATAGTAACGGTGATTCATCGGCGTTTGAAATACATGTATTTTATTAATTCATATTGTACTATTATAAGATTTTATTTTCAACTCTTAAATGTTTCTAATAATTTTTTAAGACGAAATGTTATTGTTTAACACAGCTTCTACAAAAATATTGATTTAGTTCAACAACCGAAATTAGATATTTGAAATGTCAAACTGCCAAATTTATCCTAACCCCATTATATGAAGGCAAATGCACAAAAAAATTTCTGTTCTAATTCAAGTATTTGAAAAAAAAAATGTTTTCCTGAAATTATCTTTTTTCATCATAATTCATCTAAATTCGTCCAGAAATACAGTAAAAAAAATTTTTTTTTTCTGAAATTGTAATTTTTTTTTCTTTCATTCATTGTCACATCTGGTGGTGCCACGTTCACCAAATTTAAAGTGTCACCTAAAATATTGTTGAAAATCTTAATTGTCAAGTTTGGGAATTTTCTCGTTAGTTATTTTTTGAGGTATCACGGATACACACACACACACACACATACACACGCATGCACGCACGCACGCACGCACGCACGCACGCACGCACGCACGCACGCACGCACCACGCACGCACGACGCACGCACGCTCACACGTGCGCACACACACGAGCCGACAGACATCAGTCGGAAAATAGTCAGAATGGATTCAAAAGTGTTCAAAACATATAAATCAATCAAAATCACGTTACTATACTTCTTTATATTAGGTATAAAAAAGAAAAAATAATATAGCAACAAACTAAATTTTGAAAAAAAATTCAGTCACATAAATATGCATTCAAGTCATTTTTTTATATCGGCAATATTTATGTAGTGTGTCTATTCAAAATTTTATTTTGTAACGAGGAATTTTAATATTAAAATTAATTCCAACATTGTCGAATTGGTTACTTGGACAAAGTGTTTTGTGTGAATTTTTTTTTAAAGAGTCAATGGAGACCCTCTCATAATGGTAGTAATTATTACTACAAAGCAGTCATCACTAAATACAACCAAAAAAAAATTGATTGTACAGTTAAAATATACTGAGATTAAAATTGATTAAAATTATGTGTAATTTAAATTTTATGAATCTTATAAGAAAATAAAAATCGAAATGAGTGTATCTGACATCAAAAGAAAGGTGAAAGTTCAGTTATCAGTACCTACTTAATGAAATTTTATCTGAACGTGCCTTTTATTATAACCGTTCCAGAATTATTTTTTACAAGTATATAAGTTGATTTGAAATTGTTTTTTCTTAAAAATAATTAGTTTTTTATTATTTCGAAACCAGCATTTTTTGCAAAATTCTTGGTTTCAATGTTTTGAAATGCAACTTATTTCAACCATTTGCTTAGCATAACATTTTCTAGTAACTGGGAAGGTGCTTGGAAACAACACATAACGAAAATGTTGATAATTAAAGAATAATAATAAATGGTAAGAGGAAAACAATAGTCAAGGAGAATACAATAAGTAATGGCTAAACATAACTGAATTGGTACTTAATTACAGGGTGATATCAAGCAAACTATAAGAGTTAATCAATAAGCATAAGGGACACATTTCTCCCTACACCATTTCTAAAAAAAATTTCATTCTCGATTTCCAAAAAAATATCGGGTTTTGATTTTAACAGTCAAAAATTTATTATTAAAATCTAGATGTAATTATCAAAAGATATAAATCTTCCAATAAAAGATATTAGTTACACTTTTTTAATAGTGAGATGTCGGAGATATCAACGATGGATCAGAAGACAAACTAGACAAGAAAGAAATAAAAATTTGCCCACAGTCTTCTGTATAAAATGTAGTTTAATATACATTCATGTGTGTAATTTCTCAATTTTGCATTTGTTTTTATATGCTTTGATCAAACAAGCTGCTAATTTAAAAAATTCAGCAATAAAAATATTTGAAAAATTTCAGCCTTACGACTGTTGAAAAATAATTTTTGTTCCTGAACTGGTGACTATAAATTAAAAATACCTAGAACGTCTTGAAGCGAACAATTTAAAACATAGTAGTTATTTGTTTATTAATTAGTATTAATTTGCAAAATGTTGTTTATTCATTTGTCAATTCGAATTTATTAGGCATTAACTACTATTTTAATCACTCTAATCAAGTAATCGTAGTTCCCAAATGAACTAATTAGAACAAATGCTTATATTCCAAAATACGTCTATATCTAATTGTAACGTTCTGTCATCTTTTGGAAGACTACCCAGTATTCTGTTTTCCAAAATTTCATACTTAGCTTTTTAGGTTTGTTACTTTTCATAAACAGCAAATATAGTCTTTTTTGCGTGTACTTGTGGAAATAATATAAGAACAGTTTTTATACAATTTTTCAAATTTTTTTTTATCCAGTGTGTTAAATTCAACTCACCATGATCCGGAACAGGGGGGTGGACCACATCGGGAACTCTGGGTAGGATAAACCTAGCGTATCCACAACACTGCAAACAACTTAACACCAAAACATATAATGACTTGTGCATCTTAAGACCGGCATGAGGAAACTGACACACTAAAACCAACAACTCTTTCTTTCCGCATATAGTTGTAACACTTTACTAAGCGTTCTTCTATCGCGACCATCCACTATATTAATCTCCACGCTGCAATAGGTATACCATGGAAAAATGAACGTCAAATTGTTACAGCTAGCCGTATTTGGGTCCGGTGTGGTTAATTAATACTTTTTATTTCGCGACACTTTCTTTATAATCTACACTACTCAACACAATGTTTGGTACATACATATCGAGGAGACATAGAAAACGGAATATCTTACTTGATTTAACTTTTAATAATTTTAATAATTCTGAGCAAATGTATTAGATAAAAACAAAGTATACCTATGTGTTTAGAAGCATTGGAGTATAATGGTTTTAGAGGCAATTGTTACAATTTAATGAGAAATTATCTGTTGCATTGGAAACAATTCGTAAAAAATAACTCAAAAGTAAGTAGTGAATGAGAAGTGCAATACGAAGTACCCCAAGGTACGGATCTAGGACCTGTTTATAATATATATCAATAGTTTACTTACAATGCACAACACAAATACTATATTGAGCTTTGTGGATATGATACAGCCGTTATATATAAAGCTCCCACACGGAACGAATTGAAAGGAAAAGCTAAAACACATATGAATAAATTAATTAATTACCATTCAGCTGTTACCTAGATTCAAAAGTTTAAGTATTGATAGTAACGGTGATGAAGTTGAAATTATAGGTTCTGTTTGTCTAAAACATCTCGGAGTAACTATTAATCGACACTTAAAGTGGAACATGCATTTGGATAATATTACTAATACCTACATTACGAAGAGTATTATATAAATTTAAATTTTTAAACAAAATATTATAGACAACGGAAATGAAAATTGTATATTATACTTTGATTGAGTCTAGATTACCTTATGGTATTCTTGGATGGGGTGAAGCACTTAGTTATCATTTTTAAAAATTAGAAAATCTGCAAGAGATTTTTAATACCTATCCAACAAATTTATTGTTTGTTGAGGCAAAAATTCTTGATATTAGGCAACTGTATTTTCTACATGTTGTAATATGTCAATTTAAAAATAAACGTTCATTGCTTTAAGTAAATCACGTACTTTCTACCAGATATAAAAATACTAAGCAAGCGAAAATTATTATCGGAAAAACTATAGGCCAAAGAAGCTCTGTCTATCTGTTGTAACGTACCTACCCAACAAAATGCTAATTTGTTGTGTTGTAACGTGTCACTTTGGCACCCTTCAGTACAACAGCGGTACTTTGAACTTTTTATTGCTGTACGGTCTCGAGCGCCAGTTCCCGTTTCAAAGTGTATGAACATCACTTTATTCTATCAGCGGTATGATAGAAGCTAGGATCTCAGTGAAGAAACGGAATATCCAGGCGTCGGAGTGTATGATTGTCGGTTTCGTACAAATGGACAACTTCACTTTCACCTGCCGAAATTGTTTTTTCCGTGTACAACTAGATTTGTTACTTAGAACGTTACATTAAATAAAACTAAGAATATCAACTTTTTTTACTCTATTTTATTCAAGACTGGTTTCACAGTAGAATAGAATTTGTACAACGTAAATAGTAATAAATTTGGTGAATGTAGTACCACCAGAAGAGACATAATGAATGAAAGAAGAAGAAAGTTACAATTTTGGGAAAAAAATTTAAAATTTTTATTGCGTTTCTGGACGATTCTCGACGAATTATAATGAAAAAACTTAACTTTATGAAAAAAAATCTGTCCCCATGTCTGTAGTATTGCGATAGTAGTCACAGTTTATGACATAAAGCTTTCAAATTTGATACACTTGTTCTAAAGGTCAAAGACGATGAAAAATTCGGTGATGACCAAAATTGGCCAGCTGAGTCCACGGGACCCAAACTTTTTTGTATTTGACTTTACAAAAAAATTTATTCTTGATGAAAGATTATAAATTATGTCTACTATATCAAGCCAATAAAATACATTTTCCAATTACTTAAATAAAGCTAATGTAAACTTAAAAATCTTTTATACATTTGACCTCATAAAATGGGGTTTAGGATAAATTTGGCAGTTTGACATTTGAAATGTCTAATTTAGTTACAAAAATGTCAATGTCAATAAGAAGAAATTATTAAGATATATGACATAAATTGTTATTGACAGTATCGAATGACGCTGATAGTTAATTATTTAAAAATTTTAATGAAACATTTCAAGGTACGCTATTAAAATTTAATTGAGGTACGTGAAGAATAGAATAATTTTTTACATCAGGATGATATATACTGGTATAAGAAAGTTATGTGCTGGCCACATCAGATAATTTAATTAGTGTTTTACTGCAATTACCCCGTATGGGTAGGGGGTTAATCGCCGTAATGATGTATGTTAGTTGTAGTGAAGAGGTATGGACAAAACGAGACATTTATTTTTCTATACTAGTGGCAGTAAAAAGCGCCATTGACGGTAAATGAACGACATTGATCATTAAAAATTCAAATTCAATCATACCTCTTCTTCTAATCTAACACCTGGGGCAGTTGCTTCACCTCTTATACCATACTACATATTATTATTTCTGTAATATCATAAAGAGGGTTGTGGCAGTGTACTGTAAATTTGCAAAAACTCTATTTAGAAATGAAAACTAATACCCAGATTTCCATCAGCAATAAACTAAATTAAAAATATAAAAGGTGTTTCAATAAGAGCGCAAGATTTGAATTGCGCGCCAGTTTGGCTGTCATGATGTCACAAGATTATGTCATGCTAGGTCGATAGGAGATAGATGGGAGTTAGTAAATATGGAGCATTACACGATAGAACATCGCGTCTTGATTGTTAAACATTATTATCAAAATGGTGAAACTTTGATTGCCACGATTCGTAAACAATTTTTGGTTGACGTAATGTTCCTCATTCATCTACTGTGAAAAGAATAATCGAAAAATTCGAAGTACTGGTTCGGTTAGTGATGTGAAACACACGATATGAGCTCGTAGAGGTCGTTCAGAACAAAACATCACGACAGTTCGCGAGAGCGTGACCGAGAGTCTAGGGACGTCGATCCGTCATCGTGCACAAGCATTGGACGTTACAACAGCCACTCTTCAGCGTATTCTCACTAAATTTGCATCTCCATGCCTATAAAATCCAATTGACTCAACAACTTCTGCCAACAGACCATGCACAACGAAGAAAGTTCACCAATTGGATCCTTGAACAACAAGAAGTGAATGCCGATTTTGCGGACAAAACCATTTTCGTGATAAGGCCCATTTTCACCTCGATGGCTTCGTTTATAGAAAAAACTGCCGCATTTGAGGCTCAGAAAATTCACGAATGATTCATGAAAAAGCACTGCATCCAAAACGTGTCACTTTTTGGTGTGCATTGTGGTCTGGAGGAATCATTGGGCCATTTTTCTTCGAAGACGAGGCAAGTATTGCAGTAACGGTGAAGGGCGAACGTTATCGTGCTATGTTAACCCAGTTTTTTGTGCCACAATTGGAAGATATTGCTCTCGACGACATGTGGTTTCAGCAGGACTGTGCCACTTTCCATACCGCCCGTGAAACATTGACGGTCTTGCACGAGTCATTTTTCTGGTAGTGTCATCTCTCGGTTTGGTGGCCATAATTGGCCGCCACGCTCTTGCTATTTAACACCTTTGGAGTTTTGGCTGTGAGGTTATCTGAAGTCACAGGTTTATGCCAACAAGCCTGCGACCACCGAAGCATTGAAGGCTGCTATTAGACGCTATATCAACGAAATACCACCACATGTATGGCACACCGTATACAAAATTTCACCAAAAGAGTACGCATGTGCCAGCAAAGCCGTAACGGCCATTTACCAAATGTGTTGTTCCGTACATAACTCCCAAATGTCTACATTATAACTCAATAAATATTTCAATACTTTGCTACAGAAAACCATATTTTCTTGAACCTTGCAACATTGCGCGCTTATTGAAACACCCTTCAGTACAAGAAAATTTATTTCGCTGCATACAATGTCAAAATACTGGGTCGCTACGTACTAAAAGATATGGAAAAATTAATTACAAAGACCCTCTTTAATCATAACGCCTCAAAGATTAATATAAAAATAGTTTATAGGAATTCTCAATGAATTTTTAAGCAAAGGATCCTCTTATGAAATATTTATGCATTACTCCGGAATATACAGGCTGTACCAACCAAAAGTAGGCACCCTGAATAACTTTGGAGATAAAAATTTTTTGAAAAATTGGTGAAACACGTCGACTTTGTTTCTAAGGGGGACATATTTTAATATAATACTGGTATACCTATCATCATCCCTCTACCCTACACGGCTACTCCCTCAAAAAATCAAATGGCAAGGTAGGTCGAGTGATACATCTTTTGAAAGGTCTTTCAATTCCCTACATAACTGTCTATTTTTTTTTAACTTTTATCGATTCGTTCTTAAGGAAAATAATTTTATTTTTGATGATTACACAATCGAGATCGTTTAAAAAATCTAAAATACATGGCACTGGGTATTTGAATTTATAAAAGAACTACATTTTTTAGTGCTCTCAAATCAACACGAGTTTTTTCGACAAAAAAACACTTTCCTTGTCCGTTTAGTTTTAGAATAATAAAAGACTCATAAGTATTTGATAGTCCTTGAACATTAATTTGTTCACAACCAATTTTAAATCGAGATACATTTTACCAGAGTGAGTTCTCAAAATGGTTTATATCCTTCAGGAGAGAATAGAAATTGTCAGCATTTATTTTTAAAACGATAATTGTGCTAGAGCTACGTAGCGCATATTCAATAGAAATCACCCAGATTGCCAATCTACTGTACAATACGTGTTTTCCTGATGAATCGATATTTCAGTTAAATGGGGAGGTAAACAGGCACAATTGTAGGTATTGGAGTGAAACCAATCCACATTTGTTCATGGAAACTCATACCCAAAGGCCTAAGAAGTTAAATGTTTGGGCTGGCATCTTAGGGGATCACATTGTCGGGCCGTTTTTAATTCCTCACAATTTAAATGGCGAAAGGTACCTCGATCTGTTAGAAAATAACATCGACCCAATGATTATCCAAATCCTCGAAGAAGACGATAATCTTTTAGAGGGCGAACTGTTTTTTCAACAGGATGGGGCACCCCCACATTTTGCTATAGCAGTCCGTCAATTTTTGGATAATCGGTTTCCTGAGCGATGGATTGGAAGAAGAGGTCCTGTGGAGTGGCCCGCTAGGTCACCCGATTTATCTCCCTTGGATTTCTTTCTGTGGGAACATTTGAAATCGAAGGTATTTGGAACAAAACCCGCATCTCTGGAAGAGTTACGTGAAAGAATTGTTCGAGAATGCCGTTTATTGACTCCAGATGTGTTCAGAAATGTTCGTACAGAATTTCAAGACAGGTTATACTACTGTATGGAAGTCGGTGGGGGTTATTTTGAATAATACATGCGATAATTTAAACTGCTTCTTTTATTTCTATTTCCCGAACCTAAAGTAATGAAACAATTATTTCTCAGGAACGAATCGATAAAAGTTAAAAAAAATACACAGTTATGTAGAGAATTGAAAGACCTTTCAAAAGATGCATCACTCGACCCTGTTTGCCATTTGAATTTTTTGAGGGGGGGGCCGTGTAGGGTAGAGGGATGATGATAGGTATACAAGTATTACATTAAAATATGTCCCCCTTGGAAACAAGGTCGACGTGTTTCATCAATTTTTCAAAAAAAATTTTATCTCCAAAGTTATTCAGGGTACCTACTTTTGGTTGGGACACCCTGTATAGAGAATTACGATATGTAAGACTAGATTATACACCTTCTAAAAGTTAAGACGTGAGGATATATGAAAATCATGTTATGGATATTAGCTTGTTAGTATTTGCATATACATTTCTCTACTGGAATTAAAAATAAGAAAATATGCATTAGGAAATGTAGGTAGCGCGATGGTAGGTAGTTGAAACATAAATGGAAAGTAGGTAAACAGTACTTTAATTTGCTTTTAACAAGTTCTCTATATCTATAGTATGGATAATTTAGAAATAAACTAAGCCATTATTTGTTTTGAATAGTGGAAATTAGTAAATCAACTTAGTAAAACATTCCTATGATGTCATGAGGTTACACCGTATACTCCAAATTGAAAACAGCGACGCAGCTGTGGACACCAATGTTTCGTAATGATTGTTCCTCATCAGCTCAGAGTAGCATAAGGAATGGAATCTGGAATGTGATACATCTGGAGCAAAAATTAAGGGATAGATAGGAAACACTGGTAATGTCACATTCAGAACGTCAGTCAAAGCAGTCGATACAAGGAGCTCTATGTTGGACACTGTCCGTTTCTACTTGGCAAAGAAAACAGAGTGAATCTGGTTTAAATCATAAGAGGAATTGTATCGTATATCTCAAAATAGAAACAGGGAATTTTCGGAATTATCGTTTCCTTTCAACACACCGAATAATGAGGCACTTTTATGTTAATCGCGTAATATCGCGCTTTGATCGAGTAGGTCTGAAACCTGAACAGTAAAATTTATTCAACTGAAAAGCTTAAGTCCCTGGGACATACAATTAAATCAAATATATTTTTTACCGTAGATCTTACACTTACAATAGAAAATGGTACGGCTCTGTAAAGAGCAAAAACATTATACATGTTTTATGACACCACTTAAAATACTTGTCTTTAATTAATTGTAAAAGCTTCTTGTTTTCTTTTGCTGTTGTAGGTAGATACAGTGACCTATTTAACTAATATTATTGACAGTGACCCTCCTCGATAAACATTTGGTGATGATCTATTGTGAACAGTTATATGTATGTGTAGATGTTTAATTCATAAACTAAGGTGACAGAGTGAAAACAACTTTTTAATAGGTAGCCATTACGTGTAGGTGGTAGCTACATGTATATGCACATGACCATACAATTTATTAGTTGCAGAATTGTATTTTTCTATTGTGTTGTATTGCATATCAATCACAGAGGCCAGACCAAGTAAATCGTCCGCAGACATTTATATAATTAATATAGTGCAATGAAAATAAATATACCAAGAATAAAATAAAAGTGTACACGGGAAATTGATAACAAATGATTGATAAAATCTGTGAATCAATGACTAAATAGTTTTAGTTTTTATTTTCGTTCACAGTCATCTATAACCCTATCTTTATTTCAAATTCACTCTACTCTTAGTTTCGGTCCGAAAATTTCCAGAGTCATGATCATGAATAAGCTCAATGGAGAATCTGTTCTCATACTAAATGTTTTAGGTAAAAAATAAAATTTGATGGGTATACAAAGGGTGAACCAAATTAAATGGGCACCATTGTTAACTTCGTTATTATTAGAGCTACGAAGTCAGTTAAGTTAGCAAATTAGTAGGATAACAATGGTGAAAACAGAAAAACAATCAAGCATCGAGTTCTCGAGTTTCCAAATATGCATATATTTGTTTTCACTAATTCTGAACAGAAATTCCTCTACATTTTTTTTACTTTCTTATACCTAATATAAGGAAGTATAGTAATCGTGATTTTTGTCGACCTCGAAATTTTGATTGATATATACGTTTTGACCCTTCTGAATCCATTCTGACTATTTTCCGAATGATGTCTGTCGGTGCGTGTGTGTGGATGTGTGTATGTGAATGCGTGTATCCGCGATAACTCAAAAAATACAAATGGGAGACTTTCCAAATTTGGCAGTTAAGATTGTTAACAACATTTTAGGTGACACATTAAATTTGGTGAATGTGGTACTACCAGAAGAGACATAATGAATGAAAGAAGAAAAACGGTACAATTTTGGGAAAAATAGTAAAACATTTTTATTGCATTTCTGGACTAATCTCGACAAATTATCATGAAAAACCATAACTTTATGAAAAATAATCTGCCCGCATGTATGTAGTATCGCGATAGCAGCCATAGTTTTTGAGAAAACGATTTCAAATTTGGTACACTTGTTCTAAAGGCCAAAGACAATGAAAAATTCGGTGTTGAGCAAATTTGGTCAGCTGAAATGAGGTCCACGGGACCCAAACTTTTTAGTATTTGCCTTTACAAAGAAATATATTCTTGATTTAAAAAATTATAAACACTTTTTTACTTGTCTAATTTTCACTTTATTTGTTATTTTACAACTAGTTTCATCCTATTCGGACATTTTCAAGTAAACTTACTTGAGGATGAAACTAGTTGTAAAATAACAAATAAAGTGAAAATTAGACAAGTAAAAAAGTGTTTATAATTTTTTAAATCAAAATGGATTTTCACAAAGTAACTTCATCTTCAATCAACTTTTTGAAATATATTCTTGATCAAAGATTATAAATCATGTCTACTACATCAAGCCAATAAAATATATTTTCCAATTACTTAAATAAAGCTGATGTAAACTGAGATATTTTACACATTTGGCCTCATAAAATTGGGTTAGGATAAATTTAACAGTTTGACGTTTGAAATGTCTAATTTAGTTACAAAAATGTCGATGTCAACAACAAAAAATTATTAAAATATATGACATAAATTATTATTGACAGTATTGAATAACGCTGTTAATTATTTAAAAATTTTAATGAAACATTTCAAGATACGCTATTAAAATTTAATTGAGGTAAGTGAAGAATTAATTAGAATCGTTTTTTACATCAGGATGATATATACTAGTATAAGAAAGTTATGTGCTGGCCACATCAGATATTTTTTGATAAAATTGAAAATAACCGAGTTATTTAAAAATAACCGTTGTAAACCCTTTAAAATCAAGTAGCCATGGAACAGAAAAAATTAAAATAAAATTTCAATGTTAAAATTACAATAATGTAAACAATTGTTAAATTAAATGTTCAAATACGTCGCCTCTTACTTCAAGAAACTTTTGGGCTCTTTTCAAAACACTGTGTTGCCTTAAGCACAGTCCTATCATCAATAGAATTTATTATATTTCTAATTCAATTCTATAGTTCGTTTGCGTTGTTATATCTCATTTTCAATTCGTTTTTTACATATCTCCAAAAATAAAAATTCAGAGGGGTTATATCTAACGAACAAGGGTGATACTGAATAGTGCTGGTGTATTTCTCTAAAATATCTCTGCAAACTCTTCTGACTCCATTAAAATTATGGACAGGTCTTGGTAGAGATTTTTTGCCGCGCGTCCAACACCAGATCGTCGAAAAAGTCTCCCAAAATAATAGTTAGAAATTCAGTGCAACTTTATCCTGTCCAATGAACCTTAGTAAAAGTATGGGCCAATAATTCTGTATCCGAACAGACCACACCAAACATTTACATTAATACGTTTCTGCGGATTACGCGGCTGACACAATAAGGAGTTTTCTCTACTCCAATAAGGGTAATATGCCATGGTTAGAAAATTTGTCTTGTCACTATATATAACTTTTTGTGAAAAGTTTGGATCTTGAGTGCATTTCTCAATAAACCACGCAAAACCTCACTCTTCTGTCGCTGCCATCTTCTAGCGTTTGAACAGTTTGACATTTGTATGGTGCAAATTTGTTTCATCATAATTTTTCGAATAGTATTAAATGCCGATTTCTTTAGATAAATCTCTTATGGAATTATTTCAAAGAGCTTCAAAATATACCAAAACATTTCAATTTCTTCTGATACAACATGAGTCTTCTTTGTTTTTTTCTTGGCAAAGACACTTTCATTATTTCTAAATCTTCGATAGAGCTTTAAAATAATGCCGGCTTGGTATTTCACGGTACAGTAACCGTTGAAGCGCTCTTTGACAATTTTTCTGACATCTCAAATATGTTTCCAGGCACATTTTTCATTATGCGAAAAAAGCATTTTCGTTAGGATAAAACTGAGATTAACAATAACTGACAAGCGTTATTATTATTTTGACACATTAAAATAATTGCCAACAAGAAGTATTTTTTCTTTCACGGCTACTTGCTACTTGATTATGAAAATATTTAGAACAGTTTTTAAATAACTTGTTCATTTTAAATTTTATTAAAAACATTCTATAAAGGCATATTTGTTCAGTGATTGTGATTTTATATCGATAAGTGCAAGGATATACAAAGCGTTCCATTAAAAAGATATACATTTTTGCAAATAACAGTTAAGCTAAAATGTGCTGGAGCACTGTCATGAATAAACCACATTTTATTTCTTACTCTACGAGGAACATATCGTAATAATAAAGGTAACTCCTCCTTCGGAAAATGCCGGTAAAATTGACCAGTAAGCCTTATTGGGAGAAAAGCCGGTTCTATTAAATAATCACTTATAATTCCAACCCACACATGTTTTCTGGGAACTAATATTGATGATGACTTTCAATTATGCTGTGTGAATTCTTCTCTGCCCATAAATGATCTTGAAAATTCAAAATTGTCATTGGCATTGCATAACGTTGTGTAATATCATGTTTTGACATCATTTATCGTCATACAGTGACGTCTTTGGGATGTGACTTATGTCCGTCGTGTAGACGTTATATAATATACGTAATCCTAGACGTCAATACGTCATCAAGATGACCTAATATTGATGTCATTTAGACGTGATTGTGTTTGCTAGTATATGCAATAATATTTTTCTTCAACAACTCTTAAGTAACTACTCGCGTACATGAAGAAGGGACGTTGCGACACATAGCCACATGTTGCCAATTTACCAAACATCTTAAGAATACAAAAATTATCGACTTAAGACATAATGGACTTGGTAACAATATTGAAATAAAAAATAATTCAATACGGGCCCCCAAGAAAAGCCAAAGTGAGTGGCCTTAAATCTAAAACAAATGACTAGTGTTTGATAACGTCAAGGAAGCACTAAACAATTAAGCCGACGTTTTTTATGTTACAAATAGGTATGTTTGAAATAAACTGTACATGTTTATTCTGTAATTTTTATCTTCTTACTTGTAACGAGGTAGCTACATATAAAATCATGACGAAATTATATTGTACTTATTTCCGTAGATAATATTATTGTTGATAACTAAGACATACAATAAGAAAATATGGGTTTAAAATATTTAAAGCCCGTCCTGCCATGTTCTGACAGCTGTGTATTGTAGCTGTCCGACAGTTAATGCATCTAGTGGTGAATGGGAGTACTATAACTGGACTTTATCAGATTTCGGTTTTCTGTTCAACTACAGCATTCTATAAAAGGTAACTGATTCATCTCCCATCTATTGGAGCGCTCAACAAACAAACTGTAAATATTTGATAATAAAATAATAAAAATGGTTATTCAGTTTCAAAATGCCATTCAAAAAATGGATTTAAATTCTATAGATAAGTACTTTCTAATAATTAAATATAAGCCTGGTTTATTAAATACATACAATCTATAAGATAATTTGACATAACCTTACATTTTTGTTTTTGTGTTTACAAAACTAAGAAAACTACCCATTTTGATTTAATTTTGAACGTTAACGTAATATAGGTTTTTGTACGTTCAATAGAAGTTACATGAATTCAGTACTATTAGACAAGACAAAGAGAATAAAATCTACGGATAAGACGCATGAATTGGCCCTAAGGCGAAATCATGCATTATCGTAAGTCTTAGTAGTAAATAAAAAGTTCAAACGTGAGTTTTACTTTACTAATGTGGGTTTCTATTGCAGGTAAATAATACCCAGTTTTAAATATGAAAGAGCCAAAACCCTAGTCTGTATGGGTAGTCACAAGAATCTATTCTGGTGGTGCAGTATC
Source organism: Rhamnusium bicolor (assembly GCA_029963845.1). NCBI lineage: Eukaryota > Metazoa > Arthropoda > Insecta > Coleoptera > Cerambycidae > Rhamnusium > Rhamnusium bicolor. The sequence goes on along the minus strand of JANEYF010001822.1, from coordinate 580,228 downwards.
TGTGTTCTTATGAAAATAAAACAAATTAATAACTGAGGGATTTACCTTGGTTACAAACTGATTCACTTGTGGCAAAACCTCAATTATAAAACTTAGCACTTAGTCATATTTTTTCTATCATCACTCATATCTGTGAATTGTATAGGTTGCCTGAGTTAATCAGTTATGCGTCCCTGAACATGCAAGAATCGAATGGGATTCGATTCTTAAAAGTGCTCATTATACTTGAGAAGTAGTTTCGGGTTTCAGGTTTCGCTGTACTGGATTCGGATACTGTACTATACCAATCTGAATTCAGAATCATCATACAGCCGTACTGTTGCCGTTACTATGGCAGAGAAGTTGGATGACGATTATCTTAATTCTTAAAACTAAAACATCACAGTGCTGCATCTACACACTGGAATTTAGTGTGTTTGATTGCTGTGGTGAGTCTCTATCTTATACCTGCAATTATGGTGTTGTAATTTGTGGTGTCTACTTCATGCTCACTGTGCAAGGCAAGATACCAAAATGAAAGAAAATATGCTCAATCGGTAGATGGTATAAGCAGGCATACTCGATTCTCTATATTATGGTACTCGGACTCGACACTTGATGCCATTAGCTGGTGAATTTGATTTTGTATGTTTTTGGTCTCGGTACTGGGTATTCGAATACTAAGTGTTTGATTCTCAAAAGTATTCTAATACCAAGTATTCGATTCTTGAAATTACTCGACTCTGCCCATCACTACTACAAACATGAAAGAAAAGGAAGGCTACAGAGCAATATGTTCACCATAAAAACTTTACATTTCTTACAGGAAATTAGAGTATTAAAAATTGTGTCATTATATGTTGACAAGTTGACATCCTACTCAAAAATTAAATATTTCAAACTAGAAGTGTAGCAATGATGACTGTGATAGAGAGATGGAATTTTAAAGTGCCTAATATTACCACTTTTTTACATTTTATAAACACATAGTGTCAAAGAGAATATAAATATATGACGGTGTAAAGCATTGCACTATTTTTGGATGAATTTGAAAGCTCTTTTTTATACATTTAAAGTCCCAGAATATACCCTTTCAGCATAGCATTATTAATTGCTCTCTGAGTATTAAAAATAAATATGTAAATTGGAGATGTCATATATACATAAAGAACTTTATTTAGCCAACAATACCTAATATAACATACAATAAATTACTAGAATTAACAATATAGTGCACTTCTTTCGTTCACCTATCATTTAACATCACAAAAAAAAAACCAACATAAATAAGTAAATAACATTAAATAAACAAACATTATATATTAAATCACTTAGTTCTTAGGTATCTCTTTAATTTACATTTAAAGCTTGTTAAGTTTTTTGAGTTTATTATCTCCACTCGTATCTTATTATACTCGTTTACCCCAATACAAAAGACAGAGTTTTTAACATTTCTTTTTTTAGCCAATGGCACCTAAAAGATGACGGCTCCTGGTCTCATAATTGTATTTCTCCTCATTCTTTTTTAAGATATCTAGTCTTGACGTCACCGATCCATTATGTATTTTGTATATAAACACAAACACATTATACTTACTAAACTGTCTTACACTCAACAAAAAGTAGGGCATCATCAGCGAACAATCTTATTTTCATACATTTTAAGACCCCCCCGGTAAATCATTTATATATAGACAAAATAGTATAGGTCCCAGTATACTACCTTCCTCTTCACAAGGACAAACACAGCCCCTTGCCACTTGACCATTTGACCCCTACTTTGTAAGTAATTGTCAAACCAGTTGAGAACCATTGCACTAAAACCATATGCACTTAACTTTCTCAACAGTATATACCTATCCACTGTTTCAAAAGTGCATTTCAAATCCAAGAAAACTGCAGTTATAGAAACATTGTTTTCCCTATCCTGTTTCCAATCCTGTATTACACACTGTATAACGCACTCCAGAGAATGCATTTCCCTAAATCCCACTTGCACTTTGTTCAGTAAATTGTTACTTTCAATATGATTTATCATTTGCATATAAACCACTTTCTCAGTCATTTTCTCCAGATCTGATAGCATATTAATAGACCTCATTTCCGCACAGTTTAGTGTTTTTGATTTGAGGGATTGATTAGTACTACCATTGAACTTTTCAACTTATTTGGAAAAATTCCATAAACAAGTGATGTGTTAACTATGTTGAGCAATGCATATCCAATAACATTAAAATTTAATATAAGCAACTTTATAGTTTCGGAGGAATTATTCTTCTTTATTTCAATTATACAGTGTTCCAATTGATTTAAATTCACCTCATAAGACTCCCACAATTCATTACAACTTATATTGATCAAGTACACTTCCATTCAATCAATAACTATCTCATTGATGCTGGATATATTAATAACTATTGAATTTATCTGCTATTTCTATAGGTCAGTAAATATATGTACTCAATTTCACAATACGCTTCTTACAGCTTATTATGGACATTTTTACAGCTTAATGTCATATGGAATAATATTCTGAGGTGGTTCTCATATTCAAAATATATTCATAGTTCAAAAAAGGGCAATACGAATCTTATCCGATTTAAAAGTAAGTGAATTGTATCGTCAACATTTTAAAGCATTAAAACTATTAACAGTTCCGGCTCTTTTTATTTATGAATGTCTTTGTTTTGTTTTCAAGCATATGAGAGAGTTTAAATGCAACATCAGAGATCATAACTATAAAACAAGACACAAAGATACTCTCTCTTACCCAATACACACTACAAAGGATGTTTTTATAAATGTCTGCATTTTTACAATATGTTACCTACCGAAATTAAAAATATTACATCTATAAGTATCTTCAAAAACACCATAAAAAACCACTTAATATCTGCAGAACCCTATTTTTTTAGAGGAAGTGAATGAAACAATTTTTATGTAAGATTGTGTCGTTCTTTAAAGTTTTAAATTTTAAGTTGCATTTTTGTTTTTTTAATTAGTAGTAGTAGTTTTTAAGCATCTTACATTTTTATTCTTTGTTTTTACCTGTATTTTTATCTTCTCTAGAATTTTGGACATGTAACACACTTAAATTGTAAGATTTTTGTCACCGTTACGCAATAAAATTCTATTCTATTCTATTCTATTCTATTCCATCTCTAAACTGTATCTCTCATATCGTTCTGTTCTCCATCCTCTAAAAACTCCTTGTTTAGGAACTTCCATAGTTACCTTGGATCATTTTTGTTTTCTTGTACACTATTTTCTATGTATTGCTATTTTTCATTCCTGATGATCCCTGTACACACGTCTTTCTCTCTTATACACCATGTCTCAAGAGATTTTGCAATATGTATTTTGTACATATGCACACATTCCTACGCAGCTCAACCTGCCAGCTTTATCAGTGAGTTAGGTGGGCACTTGAATAACATACTAACTAGTCTCGCTCTCCTCGAACTTCCTAGTCTGCTGTAAGGGCGGAAATTTTAAAATTATTACAACTCATGACATGCCTTCAATACACGTTATTGGTCTTTTCAATGTATAGTATATCCAAAGTCAGTTGAAACACTATAAAAACACCGACAAAGGAATTTAAACTCCCGACAAAGGGATTTACTCATTTAATGGATAAAATCCTTTGTCGGCGTTCTTATAGTATTTCAGCTGACTTTGGAAATATACCATCATTCCGTATTTAGTGTGAAATTACTTTATTGAACAATGACGCACTTACTAGTCACACCCAATTTGCAAAAGGTCTTGAGACATGGTGTATGTTACTCCCTCTTCATTCCTTCGAATCACTACTCACTGTTGATACGCTCTCGTCTTATTCTCAATAGCCCTATACACTTCTCCAATTAACCACTTCTTATTTTCCCGTACACATACATTGCAATATTCACTTGCGTCCTCGACATGACAATATCAGTAAAATTCTTTGGAGCTTCATTAACATTAGTACAATCATAATTCCAATTGCCTCCACATAAACTGGAATTTAACTTTTCCAGATCCATTTTTTTTTGTGTACGTTATTGTTCTACTTACAGTTTGTTTATATTTCATTTCTATCCTTGCTACAATTATGTTATGATCACTTATTTTATAATAATAATCATAATAATAAAAATATTTATTGTTGATCACAAAAGGACAAGATACATTTAGAAATGATATTTATAACCCTGCCCAGGTAAGTATAACTATAATACAAAATATTACAAATACACTAGTAAATAGAAAATAAAATATGTAAAAAGCAAAACATTAAAAATTATGCAAACAGTAAAACATTAAAATTTGTTAATATCCAGAGTTAAGTTTCCATCAATAATAGCCACTTTTAGTTTGTTTTTCATAGTCTTGGTGCAACTTAGCCAATTGTCAGAAGAAAGGTAATTTACCACATACGGAACCAGATAAGAAAACGACGACTCATATGCGGTGGAGCTGTGTATAGGAAATGTTACGTAATTAAGTTGCCTGAGGTCTCTATCATGAGCAAACTCTCTTAATTCAGTTTTCGAGGCTAAATAGGAGGGAGTTTTGGTTTTTATTATGCTGACGATTAAAACGACGAAGTGCATAAAACGCCTCTTGGCAAGATTTAACATTTTTAGCCTTCTTAGGTATGGAGAGTGACATGATCACGTCTCGGTACATAACGAATAAATCTAATATAAGAGTTTTGAACGACCTGTAATCTATGTTTATCTCTTTGGTTGAGGCTGGGACCGTACACACAGTCACAATAATTTAAAATAGATAACACCAGTGCCTCGGTTAATAAGATTTTAGCAGACTCATTAAGGTAATCGCGGTATTGATATAGCTGTTTTAGCCTGAAATAGGTCGATTTACAAAGTAAGCCCTCATGTTGGTGAAAAGAGAGGTTTTCATCAAATACAACCCCCAGATTTTTTACATGATTAACATTTCGAATTATAGAATTCCCAAGTATAACTTGAAGATTCTGGTCTTTGATAGTTTCTATACGATGAGGGGTTCCTATATACATGTAAGAACATTTTTCCGGATTCAATTCTAATGAAATATTTTTTAACCAAACAGATATGAGTTCCAGATCATGGTTCAGAAGGCCCACATTTTCTGCTGCACCATCAGATTTCAAAAAAGTGTGTACGTTCAACACTATACATTCAATCACTAACATTTTGAACAACAAATCAATTGTTGTCGCTGTTATTTGTAATTCTAGTGTCTTCCTGAATTCGTTATTTTAGTCCAACTATTGCCATTGTATTTTTCAGTCTCTTTAAGTTAGTATATTCCTTAGTTAGTCATAAATTATCGAGAACAGTTTAGAATCACCTCAAATGCCTATATCCCAAATTTAGCATGAATAAAATTAATATGATGTTACTGTGGGAATATATAAATCAAGCCAAATATGTTTAATATTACGAGTGAGGCCTGCATAAAATAAGTAACCGTGGACACGTGTTTCGAACTTATTGGTCCTCATTGACATGATGTAGCTAATTTGAAAAGATGGGCTACAAGGTACCAATGAGGACCAACAAGTCCGAAACACGTGTCTACAGTTACATCTTTTATGTGGGCCTCACTCGCGATATGAAACATCTCTGGCTTAAAATAAATAATTTTTATTAGTTTTTATTTAATTCAATCGGTGTTTATCAGCTGCCAGGAACAAAATAAAATATTGTTATAATCCATAGTTAGAGCTGGGCGATGAAATTTAATAATCAATTATGGAATTTAAATTTACTAAATATAAGCTCTTGATTTTAAGAAAAATGTTAAAATTATCTCAAACAGTTTTGGAACCCTAAATGCATGAGAAAAGAATTTTTAAATTCTTCCAAAAGTATGGAGTCATGGTTCCTCAAAGTTAAACACACTGCATATGTATTTTTATTGTAATTTCATATTTTTGTAGGTATGAAGTATCAAATTTATTTTCAAATAAAAAAAAATAGTTGCTATTAATGATCCTTAAATTTACTAGGAATTTGGGGTCCTATTAAAAAATAAAATTCTAATTATACCAGTTTATCTCTCTATTTCCAGAAGTTGCCACTCGAAAAGATATGGTTTGCATTGGAGAAGACATCACAAATATTCAGTTGTATCATACAATATCAAGTCGGTCAAAACTAAATGCATTACTATACCTGCCCACTTTACTTTTTAACACGCTTTTATTAGCTTCACCTGTATGTTTGTGAGTTTGTTTGTAACCGACTCTTTGGACTCGATTTTGACCCACTTTAAACGGACAGATTTAATTGAAACTTTGTACACTTACGAAGAACCGGTAACAATACAATAATTTGATAAGTTTATATCATTATCCTGATCAGGATCGCCAGTCCTTTCCTCACGTATCCTCTGCGTGAGAGCAAGAGGCTTAATATTGTAAGTATATTCCGTGATCGTCAGGTCGGTCGTTGGCAGAGCGGGCAAGTCTTAGTCGACACGAAACGACGGACTCCTCGGGCGAGTTCAAATCCCGTCTATGGCTGAAAAAAAAATATTTATTTTTTTCAGAAGTATCTGTTGGATCGTAATATGTTATAATATCAGCATCAATAAGCAATATAAATATAGTTTAAAAAAACTAAAAAACACGCTTTTAAAGCACATCAAACTAAAAAGTGAAAAATAATTATTAATATAAACTGAAAACAATAATGAACGAAAAAATACTAGTATTATTGTGAAAAAAGCGTGGGTTGCTCGATATACGAAAAATATGGCACAAAACGCCCCACGCTTTTTTCACAATAATACTTTAGCATTTTTCGTTCATTATTGTTTTCAGTTTATATTAATAATTATTTTTCACTTTTTAGTTTGATGTGCTTTAAACTGTTTTTTAGTTTTTTTTAAACTATATTTATTTTTTATGTTTATCATCAACTTGACAATGCATGTCGATAAATCAAGTTAATTATTTTCATTTTTCTTTCTTGTTGGCAATATTTGTTTTAATTTATCTGTTGCATGTGGGCCCACAGAAATATTTTATTTGGGGTTGCAAAAAATTTAGCATCGGTCCTGACTGGGATATACCAAGTCTTCAAGCTACACTGTGCTGATGAGGAAACGTCATTTTGGAACATCATTGGAGATGTGTCGTGTTTTTTTGGGGGGCATATAGGACAAATCCGTTCAAGTACATATAATCATTTTTTAATTCACTTTCTGGTTGATGTTTTTGACATACATACAAATGAAAATCAAACAGTAAAAAACTTTATTTATTAAAATGAACAAAATTAACATGAAATACGATAAAATTATATACAATAATAATTAGTGTAAATTTAATTAAAAGTTATTGTAAAAACATTAATATTAGAATTAAAATATATGAATATCATTAAACATACTTATATATAAAAAAAAAAAAAAATTACAGATATGAATATACAGGCTGTAACAAATTCGCTTCGCTACCGGGATCTCTGAAATGGTATAAGAGATACAGCATCGGGCACTGGGGCAAATATGCCTTTGAGAAATCGAAAATATCTCTTGCTGTTCCTTAGACTTTTGAAAAAAAGTGAAATTCTCAGTTTTCGTTTTTACTTTTTTCCTAGCATCATTAGAAGAGAGATTGAAAAACAAAAAAATACTATTTCACTGGCGTTTTTTATCCTTTACAATTTAGCGTAAACAGTTTTTTTATAAGAGATTTCGTCTTTTCGTGACCATCATAAAGTACATTATTTTAAAAACGGACCTGTACTTTTTATTGCATTTTCTTATAGCATTTGAACCTCAGACTTGAATTATTTAATTTTTATCGTTTCATTGTTATTATTGTTTATGAAAAATAATAAGTGACCTTAATTTGAAAAAAAAAATGCGATTTTTCCTTGATAATGGTTTACAGCTATAAAACGTTTAACAACATAAAAGTTTACTAGATCAATGAGGTTTAAGGTTGATATGCAAAAAAATTACAGGTCCGTATTTAAAATAATGTACTTGATGATGGTTGCGAAAAGACAAAACTTCTTATAAAAAAACTTTTTATGATAAATCGTAAAGGATAAAAAAACGCCAGTCTCTTCAAACAATAGCAGGAAAAATACAAACGAAAATTCAAAATTTTACTTTTTTTTCACAAATCTTAAGAACGGCCAAGATATTTTCGATATCTCAATGGCATATTTCTGATCGCCAAATTCTGCAACTTTGCCCCATTTTAACCAATGCTGTATCTTTTCCCATTTCCGAGATCCCCGTAGTGAGAAACGAATTTCTTACAGCCTGTATAATACGTACAATTAAAATGAGATTAAAACATAATATTATACCAGATAATATTAATTATCTAGCAGCTTCATAGCCCGGATATAACAACTTTAGTACTTTTCCTAAATTTTCATTAACTTCCATGGAGTAACCTTTACCTAAATCATGTCTACAATATGGACATGTATAGATTTCTGATGAAAAAGACCTCTTTAGGCATGCCTGAAAAACAATGTGAAATTATTACTCGGAATAGAATAAACAATAAAAATTTCGTGGTTTTCTTACTAAGACCTTAACACCAACAAAACTTAATTATATGACTTGGTTTTTCAGATATCTGGAAAAAACTGAAAAATTTATATTTTGTTTTTCTCCCATATGTTGTGTAGATCTTTAATAATATTTGAATATAGGATTGTTATAATAATAACACCGAAGTAGTTTTCCACGAAACACCAAAACACTATGTACTGCATTCGACGCGCATTTTGCTAGCCAAGTTGGCATCATCTGGAAATGATTAAAATTCAGTTTTATTTTGGTGTTTCGTGGAAAACTACATCAGTTTTATTTTCACATCAAAGGTCCGAACCCACTCCAGGATCATTGTAATCATAAAAAAATGCTATTTTCTAATATGAAAATTCAATATGGCTGTCATAAGAAAAAAATTAAGTTGATGATGATTTTGAGTGAACGAAACGTTGTAATACTCTTATTTTATAAAAACATAAAATGCAAAATGTTTTTACAGATTGAATATCAAGAGAAAGTTAAAGACAAACACCCCGTATACAGCTTGTCCCTGGATAAAGTTATCCAATAGTGCCCGGTACTTGTAATTTTTTTTTTATTTTCAATTTTTCAAGACAAATCCTTACTTTATAAAAAGTAGTGTTGGCAGTCACTAGTCACGGTCACCATGACCAGTCAGGTAACGATTAAGTTGACTGGTCAAATAGCAACTTGTACAAGGTGGTTACGGACAGTCAACTTGTACAATAGGCGAGGGACTGTAATCAAAATTACAAAAAGAGACATCATGGTATTATAGTAGAGACCTTTAATTCACTATAAATATTACTAAAATATAATTTTAGTAACCATATTTTGTTTAATTGTGAAATGAAAATGCTGGAAATGAGGATGTATTTCAAATGAAAGCAATCGGCGGTCTCATAATGACGTAACAGCGTAGATACGACGCGCGCATTCCAGGGTAGAAAACTAAAACAAGGTTATTATAGTGCAGGTGTTATAATTATCGATAATGTAAATTTGCGTAACTGTAACTTCACTAACATTTCCACAACCAGGTACAAAACACTTCTTTACAGACATTTAAGTTTCAAAATAATGTAATGATATACAAAACATTAAGGTTAAATATTCAACTAGCTCCGTTGCCAAATTTCTAAAAAAAGAAGCATGTTCCCTGAAGTTTAATATCTGGCTTTTTAAAATAATTTCTTTTAACACGAATATAAACACAAAGCATGTAAGCATTCCGTATATTTAACCATCGATTAATGTCTAATGGTTTACTAATACTGAAAGATAATACTATAATAAAAGGATTGCTTTACATCAACACAATATTATCTTAATTATTTAGAAACATGGCAATGCAGCATGTTTCCTCGCTGAATCTGTGCTGTCTACGCTGTTACGTCACGGCGAATACTAGCCAATACAATTGGCTTGGGAAAATGCGGGAATATCTGACTGTTTAAAGAGCGCTTAAACTTTACGAATTTTTTTAAGCATAAGACATTTAATAAAAAAAAATAAAAAATACGGGTCAATTATTTTTAACTGTAGATGTTATTAAAGTAATAAAAAAAAATTGTCCCCTTGCCTATTGTCCAAAATTTTAAATGTCCTGCCATTTCCCTTGGAACTTTAATCAAGGCACTTGACAATCAATGTGTAACTGTCAATCACTTGCTTTTGGACAAAGAAATTGAAATAAATCGTCAGTAATGAGAGACCAGTACACTTTTTCATTTCCATTTTGTTTAAAAATGCCAAGAGTTGACAAAGAAATCGTCATTTGGGATGTCATTGAAAAAAAACCCAGTTGGTGTTAAAAAATATGCACAATGCCAGATTCTGTGGAATAAGTTACCAAAGTCATGCTACCAGTAGTGGCTGGTGAATATTAGATCATGTTATATCGTACTATTGGAGCATGGAACCTTAACGATACTTTAAGACACAATTTTTTCAACTTTTTTGGCAAATTTCAATAAATTCTTTTTTCCGCAAAATTTCTTCATTTAGTTTTGCTAGTTATGCCTTAAAGTAACGCTTATTTTTGGGTATGTTTAATATTTCTTGTATATAATAATGTGCTGCAATTTACTGATATGCTGGACAAAATGCATAGTAAAAAATTGCCGAAAGTGTCCCAAAAATGTGACAATTATTCATTCCCAAAGAGAGTGCAACTCCAAAAAGTGTTACGCTGGATAGATTTGTAACAAAACCAGTGCGCAACAAGAAAATCTGTGATGAAGAAATGTTTAGGTGAGCTCAGTTTAGACTATGGGCGTGAAAAAATAAAATGCCAAAATATCCCAATTTGCATATTTTCCTTCAACATAAGCCTCATTTATATAAGTATTATACACCATTTTGATGAGAAAATTATGATACATCCAATGGCACTATTATTTTTCATTTTTTAAAATGACCTGTGCATGACCCATCATAAATGAAAAATTTTGTTTATGACTAATGAGAAACGTTAAGAAACTCGTTTTACATTTTTAAAATTTTCAACCACCCTGCAAAATTGTCAATATATTTGACTAATGCTAATGAAATCTATTAATCAAACCTGAAAGAAGACTCCTTCGAGACATTAAAAATAAAATGTTTACAATGTCAGTTTACATTCGGTCACGCTCGTGCAGTCCCCTTGATACAATCAGAATAGTAGAAGATACAAAATATGACTGGAATTTGCCATAGCGCATGTAGTCCATGCTCTCTCCTTTATTCTGAATGTACAAGTTTGAAAGACACTGCTGTCCTATGCAGTGTGCAAATATGAAAACTAGTGTTGTAAATTTGACGGTCATTTATTTTTTGTCAGTGACTGTTCATTAACGACCGGTCACTGATCCGAGCATTTATAGAAATTTTCGTATATAAGTTTTTTCTGCCTTCCTTTTTTGGTTGTCGAATTTAGTAATTAAAATTGGAAGCTGGAAAATGGGAACACTTCAAAAATACATGAAAATGAGGTTAGAAATTTAATTTGAATTGAGAAGACACATTTATAATGGTGGAAAATTCAAATATAATTTTGGCGGTCATTATTGACCAAAACAGATTTCCGACCTGACTGGTCACTGTCTGAATAATGACCGTAATTAATGACTACTCACAACACTAATGAAAATACCATATAATGGTATATGCATGTAGGTTTTAGAATAATATATATGAGCAATTTGGATTAGATCAGCTCTCATATGTCCTAGAAGAGCTTGTCAGGCATAAACCAGTGAGATTGGTGTGAGTACCAGGACATACCCGAGTTCCAGACAACGAGAAGGTCGATGAATTGGCTAGACTTGGAGGAACCCTGTCTCGGGCCTGAGCCTATGTTAGGCATTACAAGAAGGCATGTCATAATGGCCCTCAATGAGGGGTCCATGACACACTAAGGAAGCATTGGAAGACCAACAGGGCCTGCAAGCAAACTCGAGATTTTGTAACAGAGACGAACAAGTCGAAATCGGCCTGGTTACTGGGCCAGAATCAAAAGACTCTGAATCTCTCAATCGGAGTTCTGACAGGCCACTGCAGACTTAGGAGGCATCAATCATTGATAGGTATTGAGGAAGACCCTACATGTCCAGAATACGGGAGTGGTGAAGAAAGGTCTTATCAATTCCTGGGACAGTGTGAAGCATTCAGGTGTCTTCGTTCTGAGGTGCTTCTAAGGAAGGAGCTGAGCTCCCTCGCATTGAATGACATCCTGACCTTTATTAGAAGATCGGAGAGATTTGACGAGGGGCAAGAGAAGTACATGGCTGAGGGGACAGCTGGGGGTTGGTAAAAAAGGATCCGGCTGCGGCCTATTTGCCAGGCGTGAGCCTCCTCCACTATTACCATTACCATTTACGTGCAATTTTAATTTCGTTAAAATAATTTCGTAAATAAAAAACAAGCATTCTGAACAGAACTCAGATCTGATATCGCGAATTTATCGGAAATTAGTCAATCACTGTATACTATGAATATTGAAAAATACCTTGCAAATGTTGTGTTTGCATTCAGTAGTCACTGGCTCGAAAACTATCTCCTGGCAGCATATGCACATGAAAATTTCCTCCACCTTATTTAGGAACTTTTGCTTTCCCTCTTTGAGAACTTCTTTGCATTCAGACCATAACTTTTCGTTGTTGCTATCACTTGATATTAGTTCCTCCAAATCTGAGGGTAATTTGTATTCCTGCGTTTTTTGTTTTTTTGGAGTACCGTTGAAGAAATCAGTTAATGGTTTTGTGGAGTCTTGTGTTTTCCTCTTTGTTCCACGCTTTGTTTTGTCAGGTGATTTCGATTTGTTTTCCTTGTCCTTTTTCTGCTCTTGTGCTTCTTGTGCCTCAAGGTACCCAGGTGGATACTAAACAAATAATTCCAAAATCAAAATCAAAATACAAAAAAAAATCGACTTATCTTGACCCCAAAAACCTGGGTCCAACGAATTTTGGAGCACCCTGTGTATATAATGAATTTGGTTTTTGGACTCAAAACTGACAGGTACTAAATTGTTACGAGACAAAAAAAGAAGTGTCATTAGACGTATCATTTTGACAAGAAACAAAGCAACAATCATATCATAAAAAAAAATTGGAGCAAATTTGAATAAGGGTGGGGGTAAATTTAGTCATTTCGGCATTCCAATTAAGACACTTTCATGGGGATACTTTAACACCAAATTTAATTAATTCGAATCAATCAAATTGTATTGGAAATTTGGCATTTTACAAGCGAAAAAAAAAAAACAATTATTTTTTTTGCAATTTTAATACCCTCCTCTGTCAAAATGAAGCATTTCTGTATATAGGTAAGTTTCATTAAACTGACTTTTATACGCCATCTGGTATCTGGGATTCATTTTATGCTGGAACAACCTATATAAGAGTTAATTTGGATCGATGACCATTCGAACAATACCGAATCTAAAATGGATAAGATAAAAATAATGTACTTAATGTTGCTTTAAAGGGAATATCAGAACCAGCAACACAAAACACAACACAACATAAATTGTGTTGTGTTTTACATTTTTATCGAATTTAAAAATCGTCTAAATATGCGAAAAAGCCATCACTAAAAAAACATTTTTTTATTTTTTGAACTTACAAGCATGTCGAATTCTTGACCGCCCTTCTCCCAAGGTGCCGGAGCTGGGTCATCTCGCCTCAGCATATACTTCCAAACGATGAAACCAGATTTACCCTTTTCGGGATAGTATTTCACGACTTTGTAAAGACCGTCGTATCTGTTACCGTCCTTGGGAGCAAACTTGGAATGTTTTGCTCCTTTGTAGTTGCGAACCACTCTTACAGGTTTACCTTTTTTCCAATCTTTTGCCTCAGCACCTGTTTTGTCATTAAAAGGCGCATTGCAGTTCATCGCCAATGCTCTAAAATTTGTACAGAAAAAAATTATAATTAGATACTTCTTAATAATTATGAAAAATTATATATATATATATATATATATATATATATATATATATATATATATATATATAATTTGCATTGTACAACATTTGGGATTTATTAACTAATAACCACTCAGGGTCCTAAGGCTATAGCTCTCTTTGGGCACATGTTCCTCCCTTTAACATGTCTATATGTACTTTCTTTCATCAGGAATCACCAGGTGAAGTTTCTCCCTGATGCATTGAATCACTCTGTATATTTTGTTCATTTTTATAAATTTTCAACACTATTTAACAAAAGCCTTACCACCAGTGAACATTATTGCATAAGTCAGGAAAAATAAGTGTTCAGTCAGACATTTTCTGCCCGGCCACTATGTTTATTACTTACTTATTCATTCGTGTCAACTTTTGATCACAGCTTTGTTCACTGCATCTTTTGTTTCCAGAGAGATCACGACCTCCAGAGCCAGTATAATGAAACTCCTCACCATTATCAACGTCATCCTCATAACCTCCACTTAGAACCAAACTATAGGCGCCATCGGTTTCCCTGCCATGGATACCAGCAACATGAGGTCTGTGAATACCGGCTTCTGACACCTTGTAGAAAAATATGGTTAATCCGTGTATTTATTCTTAATATAAAAATTTCAGAATTGCTACTACAGTATGAATAAACAGTTGGATAGACCAACAGCAGACATAATTGCCACAAAATTATTTTTGATATCAGGAGACACCAATAATTGTGTTAAAATCTGAAATGTACCACCTTGATATTATTTCTCTTTACTTCACAAAAGATAGTGAAAACATGATGCTTTTGATTTTATTACAACCGTAAACTTAGGCTACATGTTGTTTCTTATATTTACAAATTTCTACAATACCAATTTTTTGTGATTTTGTGATAATATTTTTTATCCAACTCAACCAATACAAGGGTATGTTCAAGTTCACGTCGATAATTAAAATTTTATATGCAAATGTAAACAGCTATACACCAAAAAAACATCTTATGAACAATATAGAAAAAAAATCGCATCAACTGTACATTATTTGTAGAAACAAAGACCAAAAGTAGACTTGATTTAAAAAAAAACTGGTACAACTCTTGCAATCGAAAATCTTGATAGTTTAGTTGTGTGCATGTCTGTAAATAGGGCTGGCCAGGCATGTCGAGAGGGGGGTGGAGAAGAGGTGATTTACCCCGAACCTGGGTTTTTTTGGAGGAGATCGGTTTTCTTTGTGTTTTTAAACTTATTAAACCTTTCTCTTTTATTTTATTCAAATGGAATTTTAAAAAATAATTAGAAAATAACTTTTTCAAAACATTTTCAAGCCTGCCATATTATTGTAAAAAAAAATAATATTTGTTACGGATAATTCTACTAATGGTTGTAATTAAAATACTAACTGAATAATGATAATTCTATTTTTAAAATAAGAACACAAAAATGCCACTTGAGATTAAAAAAAATGTAAACAATGCAAACTGAACATAAAAATACAATAAAAAAATAAAATAAATGAACTTCAATTACGTAATACAGAATTAACTAATATTTTGTCATTGCTCCATTAGCGTCTAAAACTGCCTGAAGTCTTGCAGGCATGGACAAAATCAGATTTCTTGCAAGTTCAACTTCTTGCGACAAGTTCTCCCAAGCGTACAATTATCCCTTCCAATTCTTGGGCATTATTTGGATGGTTATTTAATTTTCTTATATGTTTCACCATTAGTCCCCATACATTCTCAATTGGATTTAAATCCGGACTTTTAGATGGCCACGGTAACAACTCTGTTTTTATTAAGAAACCATTGCCTGACACGATGGGCCGTATGTATGGAGCAGTTGTCTTGTTGGAAAATAAAATTATTTTCCGGAAACACCTCTATTACTGACGGCAACATAATATTGTCTAATATTTCAATATATTTAATGGAATTGAGATGACCACCACTGTTCCAACACACACCTAACTCATTTAGGCTCATCCAAGCCCAGACATTGACTGAAAACCTTCCTGATATTTGTGGATCGAAAGTATATTTTTCGTCGTATTTAGTGGAAGGAGGCCTATATACGCGAACATGTCCATCGTTACAGGATTTAAAAACCTTTGTAGTTTTATTCTTCTGCAAGCAGTAGATACTGAAGCAGGGAAATTTGTCTCTGAAATTGCATTTACTGCAGTCTGAAAAGGGTTTTCTATTAGGTAATTTATAAGATTTTCATCTTCTTGATTATTGCTCTTTCTGGGCCTACCGGAACCAACTTTACGGAATACCGTTTGGTTGGTTTCCCATTGTTTTTTAACACTCATTATCGTGGTTTTACTCACATTGTATTCAGCAGCAAGTCTTCTTATGGACCAACCATCTTCTATTTTAGAAAAAATTCGAAATTTTTGAATATTTGTTAGATGTCGAACCATTTTTAATAATGACGCCACTGATTAACGTTAAAGTGACATTTGTAAGATTATTAATATCAATCAAAGAACAAATGATTTACATAGCTAAAAGAAAGTGTACCAGTTTTTATTGAAATCAAGTGTACTAGTAACACAAGATATTAAAATTGGACTACAGTTTGATGACAATGTTGTCAATAACAATGTGAGAGGAAGAAATCTTGCGCTGGAAAAAAGATGACAAAGGACAATTCACCGAAATTAAATAACCCCTATGGGAAGCTACCTATTTCACCATACCATTTCTGGAAGATAAGTTACACATATTTTTAGTATACATTCACCCCATGGCAACCATTGATTGAACTATATTCACGAAATCAGCATTGTACAAATATTGTATCATTATCGGCGATTTCAACATCAACAGGAACAAACAAAAACAACTTAATAATTTTCTAGTAAACTCAAATTTTACAAAAGCAAATACACCCCCACTTTTCATATGGCAAACAATCCAGACACAGCACCAGACTTAATACTTTACACAAATAACCTTAAAAACAACACAGAGAAAATTAAAACACACCCAGACATTGGCTCCGACCATTCAGCGATAGAAATATCCTTAAATCTGAACAGGAAAATTGAGGACCAAGATGAAAAAAGAATAAACTACAATAAATGTAATATGGAAGAGGTAAACAATATTATAAAAAAAATACATCGAAGATATGCAGCATGTAACAATGGAGAAGGACACAATCAAACAATTTGATGAAAAGCTGATGACAACAACCATGGAGAATACACCCAAAGAACAAGTACACATACAAACTACCACCACATATCATTAGGATGATAAAAAATAAAAGAAAAATGTACAGAGACTTTAAATAATACAAGTGAAGATTAGACGATTCATATCAACAACTACACAAGACATTCAAAAAATTATAAGGCAATATAAAGAAAACAATTGGATGAAAACGTGATGAAATAAGGGAAAAACAACTGGCAACAAATTAAAAGGCTGACTCAATATAAACCACACCAAACACTACCTGTCCTAGAGAAAAATAATGAAATATAATTCTGACCCAGAAAAAGTACAATTATTTGCAGAACATTATAGTGAAACCTACATGGGAAACAACAATCCTCAATTTGATGATACACAGTATGAAGATGTCAACAACATATTCCTCTGAGAACCCAGTGCCAGATACAAAAGAGATAGAAACCTATTTTGAAATACTCCATAAAGATAAAAACACAGCACCGAGATATGATAATATCAAGAAAAACATAAGAAAACTCAACTATGAAATATACTTATACATTAAAAGAACATATGAATACTGTCTTAATCATTGTTATTTTCCTCTACAATGGAAACATGGAATCTTAGTAACCATTCCCAAGCCTATCACCAACCACACAAATGTTAACAACTATCGTCCCATTACGTTACTATCTATTATGGGAAATCATCAAAGCAATATTACAGAACGAAGTTGGACATATTATCCCCAGGTATCAATTCGGCTATCAAGAAAAGTGTTCCACTGTATACCCTCTAATAATCATCACATCTAACATACAAACATCAAAACTTAGTGGTCAATTTAGTGCTACCATCTTTCTCGGCATCTATAAAGCATCTGACCTTTGGCACGTGGCATATTATATAAACTAATGGTAACCAATTGCCAATGATATCTGCGTTTTCTCTTCAAAGACTATTTGTATCGAAGAACTGTTCAAGTAAAAATTAATGACCATTTATCCAAAACATTACAATTCATCAAGGTGTTCCACAAAGCTCTCCACTCTCGCCTTTGCTCTACATATATATATTGTTAACTTTAATTTGGAACCAGAATATCGAAACCTGAATTTATATACTCCAATATGCCATTGATACCACACTCGTATGCCACAACAAGAATATTTACAAGAAAGCAAAGGCACTTCAGCAATTGATGAACAGAACATTAACATGGTTCAACAAATGGCGAATGAAACCAAATCCCCTAAATTCTCAGTACATCATGTTTAACCATAATATATCCCCAAACACTCCAACAATAACTATCGACAATAGCACAATATATTGCCAAACGGTAGTAAAATATGTTGGAGTCAGAATAGTCAAAGTAAAGTCTATTCACTTAAACTTTGCAGTGGTGGGTTGGACTTAGTGAACCCGATTTACAATGGGCAAAGTAGCGTATATTGTAAATTGCTTATTTCCAGGCATAATAAATATATCATTGTGGGTTATTTATTTATTAACAGGCATAAAAAATAGTTCAAGGCATTAGAATTAAGAGAAATGCCTATTAGGTTTATTCAATAATAATAAACTTTATTCATTCCTTTGGCCAATGAAAAATATTTCAAAAAAGTGTACATACGTAATTTATTTACAATAACAAGAAATGCCTTTTAGTGGTTAGCAGTGGAAAGAAACAAAATAAAATTGACATGTTTTCTTTAAAGTTTTGAATAAGAAACTAAAATGACTGGTTACGCCAAAATAAGAACATCCTAATTTAATAAAATATTTCAATTTGGCTATAAAAAAGCCAAACGTCTTAAAAATTTCCATTACTTTTTATTTTGTGCATCCATAAGAAATAATGTCACAAAATCAAATAATTTTAAATTCTACCTGCTTTAGACCTGCACAATTTTCATAATTCTGCTTTAAATAATGTTATGTTTCTCTCTATCTTAATATAAAGCAATATGCTGCATATAATATAGAATGAAACATATATATTTTATTAGTTATATCACGCTGAAGGACTTCGGTCGATGGTCTTTTGATGGAACGAATAAAATACTTTTAACTTTTATATTATTATTATCATTATTATTAATACACTGGATTGAGTAAGTGGTCGGTTCCTTGTGAAACATCTTGTAAATAATTCTTAAAAAGAAATACACTGCTTTTAGATGAATCAAATAAACTGTATTTAGATACACTCTACATATGTTTCGGCTTTTTTAGGCCTTTCTCAAAGAGCATTACAGATAAATACTAAAGTTATGAGCACAATTTACCTAATATATAAAACTTTCACTAATCTGGTTAAAAATTACGGGAAATTCCCTGGGTAATAAAACTAAATGTCTACCTACTCGGAGTATAATCTACTGGGCGATTCTTAAAACCTTATCTATTATAGGCGTGTTGATGTAGTTTTGCTGATCATTGGTGGTACAAGGGTTGCTTTTAAGGGATTTTTTTATTTCTAATTGTTCTAAAAGGTTTAGGCGTTTTCCTTTTCTTTCTGTGTGGATTAAATTTATATTCTCTGTGTCTATAAAATGATTTTTATCAATGCAATGTGTTGCCATTCCTGTATTCTTATTGTTATTTAGAATGGCTTTTTTTATGTTCTTTAACCCTATCAGCTATACTTCTACCACTTTGACCAATATATACAGCATTACAATCTTTACATTTAATTTCATATACACCTGATTTATTGAGTTTACTTATTTTTTCTTTATTATTGACTAAAATACTTCCTAAATTTGTTTTATTTACACTAATTGTGAAAATGCCTAAATTATTTAGTTTATTACTGATCTTATCACTATACTTCGGAATGTAATTAATGAAATTGTATTTAGTTGTTCTTTTGGGTACAATAAAAAATTCTTTTTGAAGCATTTTTTGCTGTTTGTTTTTCAACATATTGTCTATTAATGACTCGTTATATCCATTATTTTTTTGCAATTTGTTTAATTATATTCAGTTCCTTGTTGAAATCATCCTCATCTAGAGGAAAATGTGTGAGTCTATGTATTAAGCTATGGAAGGGGGACAGTTGGCAAATTAAACTGTCCCCCTTCCATAGCTTAATACATAGACTCACACATTTTCCTCTAGATGAGGATGATTTCAACAAGGAACTGAATATAATTAAACAAATTGCAAAAAATAATGGATATAACGAGTCATTAATAGACAATATGTTGAAAAACAAACAGCAAAAAATGCTTCAAAAAGAATTTTTTATTGTACCCAAAAGAACAACTAAATACAATTTCATTAATTACATTCAAGTATAGTGATAAGATCAGTAATAAACTAAATAATTTAGGCATTTTCACAATTAGTGTAAATAAAACAAATTTAGGAAGTATTTTAGTCAATAATAAAGAAAAATAAGTAAACTCAATAAATCAGGTGTATATGAAATTAAATGTAAAGATTGTAATGCTGTATATATTGGTCAAAGTGGTAGAAGTATAGCTGATAGGGTTAAAGAACATAAAAAAAGCCATTCTAAATAACAATAAGAATACAGGAATGGCAACACATTGCATTGATAAAAATCATTTTATAGACACAGAGAATATAAATTTAATCCACACAGAAAGAAAAGGAAAACGCCTAAACCTTTTAGAACAATTAGAAATAAAAAAAATCCCTTAAAAGCAACCCTTGTACCACCAATGATCAGCAAAACTACATCAACACGCCTATAATAGATAAGGTTTTAAGAATCGCCCAGTAGATTATACTCCGAGTAGGTAGACATTTAGTTTTATTACCCAGGGAATTTCCCGTAATTTTTAACCAGATTAGTGAAAGTTTTATATATTAGGTAAATTGTGCTCATAACTTTAGTATTTATCTGTAATGCTCTTGAGAAAGGCCTAAAAAGCCGAAACATATGTAGAGTGTATCTAAATACAGTTTATTTGATTCATCTAAAAGCAGTGTATTTCTTTTTAAGAATCATTATTATTAGTTTTATTAATTTAATAATAGAATGTGGACAATTTCCTGACAAATTAAAAATAGCAAAGATTATTCCATTGCTAAAATCTGGGATGTAAATAATGCCTCAAATTGCAGACCAATTGCGTTGCTTCTCATTTTAGCAAAAATTGTAGAGAAAATTATTGTAATTAGAATGACAAATTACCTTGTGTCAAATGACTATTTTTTCCCAAGGCAGTACGGATTCAGACAAAATCGAAGCAAGTCAGATGCTATACTTCAGCTAGTAAATTTCATGTGATGGTTTCGAAGAAAAACAAACATTCCCTAGCCATATTCATTGACTTAAGTAAGGCATTCGATTGTGTATCAAATGAGGTATTACTAACTAAACTGACCTACCACGGTTTTAGAGGAACTGCACTAGATTCGATGCGCTGTTATCCTTCAAATAGTTACCAGTCTGTTCTATTCAACGATGAGTTAAGTTGCAAGTTTAGAAATTAAACATGGAGTTCCACAGGGAAGTGTTCTTGGGCCATTACTTTTTTTAATTTATATAAATGACTTCTACATCAAACAGTTTCTTTAATGTGCTTTTTGCTGATTATACTACATTGGCTCTAAATATAACCAAAAATGTAAATCTAAATACTATCAGTGAGGAAATTATTGAGATTGCCTCAGACTGGTACAATGCAAATTACTTATGTCTAAACAGGGATAAGACACAATCACTAGAATTCCAACTAAAGTCAGAAACAACTGAAGTAGTAAAATTTTTAGGTCTTAACATCGACGCAAATTTAAATTGGCAAAATCATATTATTACCCTGTCTAAAAAATTGTCATATATTATATATGCAATAAAGAATATTAAGTACAACCACAATATGGAAGCAGCTCTAATTAGTTATCACGCTTTATTCCACAGCAAAATGACTTATGGCATAATAAACTGGGGAACTTCCTGTCATTCCCAAAATATTTTCATAATTCAAAAAAGAGCTATTAGAACATTATCTGGTATTGCACATCATGATAGTTGCAAACACCATGGTTTATACACTTCAAAATATTAACCCTTCCATCAGTAATTATATTCCAATCTAGTTCATGTTAGAAGTAATCTTGATAAGTTCATCACAAATATGGAGTATCATAATCACTTGCCTCGTTAGAGATCAAATTTAGTCATACCACCTCACAGATTAACTTATACACACAAAACATATATTGGTATAAGGTTATTCAATAAATTACCAAGAACTGTGAGAGACACATAATTAATAAAATATAAATCGATTATAAAAAAGCATTTAATTGAAAAAGCCTACTATGATATAAATGATTTTTATTTTTAAATAACTTTTAAACTATTTCTTCGTTTTTAAATCTTTTTTAAATATGTATTTAAATGTAACCTTTTAAGCTTTACTTAAAAAATATGTATGCTGCCGTCCTTATGCTAAAGGGCGTATCTGCAAAAACATAGTTTTGAGATAATTAAGGTTTTGTATTTTTCTATATCCCAACTATTTGTGATACACCTAGTCGTATCTGCTAATATTAATGCATATAAGACTAATTGGCTTAGTGAATATTAGCCCAAAAATTACTGATATGACCTATATCTGTCTGTAATACACTGCATATTTGATTTTTTTTGGCTAAGAAAGTGTTAGACACGACCATTTGGCTTTGCAATATTACTATGCGGTGGAGATATCCGATATTTTAAAAAGATTTTTAGGTAATTTAGAATACAGATACGCGCTTTTACTTTAGTAATAAAGTCAAATACATGCTTGCCTATGTAAAAATCCCATAAACCGAATTTCGATACAATGTCAGATACGTCCATTAGCCTTAGCACGGCAGTATGTATGTATATAAGTAAAAATGTTATGTAATCTGTCTTTATTTATATTGTGTAGTATTGAGGACGTGTTCAAGCACTATGGTGTATTTAAGACTAATAAATGATATTATCATTTTTTTTTTTTTTTTTTTTTTTCGGTTTCCCGATGCCGGTCAGTCCTCCCGTGGCCTCCGACGCCTCACGGGAGTCGCGCCGGCGCATCAACTACAGCCACTCCCCACATCCCGCAGGGTTAGTGACTGTAGATACCAGAATCGTGTGCCCTAAGCAGACGGAGAGAACCCAGAATGACCGCCTTCTGCATTTGACCTGCCAGCCACTCGGCTGGTTTTTGGCAGGCCGGTATGATCTTCAGTTCCGAGAGCAGCGTAGGCTTTATCCCTCCGAGTACACCGATAATAAGGACGACCATTTTGACCGAGTAGCCTGGGTACAGCACTTGGAGCTCGTACCGGAGATCGCGATATTTGGTCCGTTTCTCCTCCTCCTTCAAGGTGATGTTTTTCTCCGCAGGTGCCGAGAACTCGATAACATACATCACCTTGAGTTGATGGTCGAGGAGGACTATGTCAGGCTTGTTGGCTTGGATTAGCCTGACAGTCGGGAACGAGTAGTTCCAGTAAATCCGGCATTTCTCGTTCTCGACAACGGAC
This sequence comes from Rhamnusium bicolor, assembly GCA_029963845.1. Classification (NCBI taxonomy): domain Eukaryota; kingdom Metazoa; phylum Arthropoda; class Insecta; order Coleoptera; family Cerambycidae; genus Rhamnusium; species Rhamnusium bicolor. Next base: position 556,592 of record JANEYF010001822.1, on the reverse strand, counting down.
TCAATATCTCCGGGGACGTAAGGCAGCACTGGTGTCTGGTCTACCCCGTACGAGTGCCTTAGATGGTAGTATAGCACTCGTAAAGCCGCGTTATGTCGGTGGATGTAGGCCGAAATCGCATATATAGGGCATGCAGATAGTAAGTGCATGAGCGATTCCGGCGCCTGATGGCAGGTCCTGCAGTTGATATCAGGAACCTCTACACGCCACACGCGGCTACGGTAGACCAAGGTGTTGATAACACCATCTTGACAGGCCATAATGAATCCCTCGGTCTCCGACTTAAGCCCTGCTGACCTTAGAAAGGCGAAGGTCAGCCTGGTCGATAAACCCAGTGTTTCTATGTTCTTATAGAAGACACCATGTTGGGGTTTATCGACGTGCTGCCGAAACAGTTTTTCCTGTTCGGCAGCTCTGATTCGGGCTTTCAGACGGTTTGGCTGAAGTTCGGTGACTGACTCAACATCAGCACCTCGCCGGCCTCCTCGCCTGATGTCAAATGCGAGACCGAGTTCATCTGCGGCTCTTTTTGCTGCCTTACACAATCCTGCTCCCACTCCTACAGTTTCGTGATGTTTTACGAACCGCAAGAGGGGATCTGAGCTCCTGAGTATGTTACATGCCATACTCAGTACTACTCTGCCATGCGTACACTCCAAGCTCAAGAGTCCTCGGCCCCCCCCGTTGACGTGGGAGGTACACACGAGGAACGGACGATCTAGGATGAATACTTCTGTGAATATTCATCATCTTGCGGGTATCCCTATCTAATTGGTGCAGCTCATCTACCCTCCACTTTACTACTCCGAAGGAGTAGAGCAGAATCGGAACGGCAAGCATATTAGTTGCAGACACCTTGTTCTTCCCCGAAAGTTCGGAAGACCAAATCTTTCGGAGGCGGTGTCTGTACTTGCCGCGGAGAGAATCTTTTATTTGTGATACATCTTGGATGTGCCTTTGTTGCACACCCAGGTATGTATAGGTCTCTCCGGCATCCAGATGTCTTAGGATGCTTCCGTCTGCGAGCTGCGCATCTTCAGGGAATTCCCCGCATCGTCCTCTCTTGAGGTGGACGACTGCACATTTGTCCAACCCGAACTCCATACCAATTGCCCGCGTATATTCTTCGACCACCCTAAGAGCGTTTTGTAGTTCGCGCTCTCCGGAGGCATAAAGTTTAAGGTCATCCATATAAATTAGATGGGTGACCTTATGCCTCCGGTCGCCGGGTGGCCCACATTGATATCCGCGGGTTTGGCGGAGCCCAACAGACAACGGCAGCAGTGAGATGCAGAAGAGGAGAGGACTCAGGGAGTCACCCTGGAAAACTCCTCTCCTAAATGCCACCTGCCCTGTCGTGACCCGCTGTGCACCTGATGTTATGGTGAAGCGGGTCTTCCAGAGCGGTAGCAGCTGTTCTATGCATCTCACTAGTGGTGCTGGTACCGCAAGACATTCGAGCAAGTACAACAACAGCTCATGCGATGTTGTATCAAATGCCTTGCGGTAATCAATCCAGGCCATCGATAGATTCCGCTTGTATTGCACAGAATCCTGTGTAATACAGCGGTCTATCAGCAGGCTGTCCTTGCAACCTGCCATGCCCTTCTTGGCACCACGCTGTTCGTGTATCTGCTGGAAGACCGGATCAACAGACCTCAGCGTCCTAGCATACAAGATACGTGTAAATATCTTGTAGCAGGAGTTAAGGCAGGTGATCGGCCTATAATTCCTCGGGTCGGAAAGATCCCCCTTTTTGGGGATAAGCACAGTACGTCCCTCGACGAACCAGTCCGGAATCTGCTGCCCCTCGTTCAACCATGAGTTGAAAACTCGCGCCAGACGGCGGTGAGTGGAAGGAAATTTCTTCCACCACCAGTTGTTAATGCCGTCTGGGCCCGGGGCAGCGAAGTTCTTGGTACCAACAAGTGCTTGTTGGACTTCCTCCGTACTGATTGCCGGGCACACTTCTTCTGGCTCTTCAAGATGTCTGTGACACAGAGCCTCTAAGTGTGCAATTGATGGAGTGTCGCTATTGAATGGACGCGGCGTTTCGTAGATTCCCTTCCAGAGGGTTTCGACATCTTCTACAGTCGGCGGATTCTCGACAACACGCTGTGGCTCTTGAAAGAGGCGGGAAGGATTCGTACGGAACAAATTGTTTTGTTCCATACTCCTCACCCGCCTCTTCAATGTTTTCTTTATCGCCATGAGCGCTCGGATTCTATCTAGACAGTGCTGCTTGATGGTAAGCATCACTGTCAGATTTAGAGTATGGTGTTGACGTCTTAATCCGGCAGCTATGCGCCGGATCCTGGGAGTAAAAACTCTACCAGTCGTCTTATATTCCACCACACTCTGGATCCGAGAAGCGTGTTGTCTGGCCGACTGTATCTTGCCTTCGATTTTTTGTACACGCCGCTTGGCTTTCTCGACCCCGTGATTGGTTGACCTCTCACGGGGGACGAGTTGCTTCGCGGCGTTGTACACGGCACAGTTGATATGCCAGATGTCTACATCTTCCGGAATTTCCTCATCGATGACCGCGTCCATTCTAGCCAGGTCTTGTGGCTTTAGGTTAGCCCTGGTGTTAAGGCTAACCCTCGTCCTTAAGTCTACATTGGTGAACTCTAAAGGATGTTCCCCATCAGCTGGTAATTGCCGCGGTGGTACTGCGGCTGGCAGTTCTTCCAGCTGACGGGGTGCCCTTACGTAACCTGTCCTGAGCAGAAAGGATACTTGATCTCTCAGATGTTGTTGAGAGAAGGCGCGATGCTCTGGGTGCATTTCGCACCAAAGTGCATGCAATCGCGCCATGTATCCCCTTCGCTCAGGTTCGCTACTCTCGCGGCAGGTCAGCAAGTCATCCCGAAGTTCCCTCGTCCACTTAAAGCGTCCGTGTGCATTGCTGTTGTCGTCATTGGTGAGACTATCCGGTGAGGCCCCTCCCGCCTGTCCCTGACCCCCATCCGCTTGGGGTCGATCGTGAGGGGCCCTTCTTCTAAGGTTATAAGGAACCAGAAGTAGAAGGAGTACCAGGTGGTTAGCCTTGGTACCCCGGCCGACATTAGTCAGGCAGAGTTACCTCTGCCTGTCCAGGGTGCACCAACGTGGAGGTTGCCGGTCCTTTGCACCCCTTTATTATTATTATTATTATTATAATACTGGAATATTTGAAACATATAAATTGATTATACGGTTATGGACATTAAAAAATGGGACAACTCTTATAACAGACTTTTGCTCAAATTTAGTTGTTTATACTTTGATATCAATATTGTTGCATTCTGATAGCATTCAGTGTCTGACATTTAAATTTGTCAAAAGATTACAGAGACATTATGAGTTATTAATGAAATAATAAATTTAAAACACCACTTTTATGCACGCAAGAAGAGCTGTTCCATTTTTTATTGTCCGCAACTGTACATTCAATGTATATGCTTCAAATACCTCCAGTATTAACAAAAAAAAAAATAAATAAAAATAAAAATACCACAAAATTACAAAAAAATTGGTATTGTAGAAGTTCCAGGATGTATGCACTAAGTTGAAGAAGTATTTACCCTACATATTCTACAATAATTGCTTATAATTAAAGAAATACTTTTTACATACTTGTAATCTAAATTTCCAACAAGTTCCAACCTCAACACCAGGCACTGGCCCATAGTGATCCTTTGGGACAATAGTGCATTCTTTCGTTCTTCCAACGCATGCCATCCCCTTTCCCCAATCTCTACTAGACTCTCCCTTATTACTGGCCATCTTGGCCTTCTTGTTGCTTATTTTCAATTTCTCTCCAGCTTTAACAATTTCACTGTCGTCTGTTTTGCAGTCTGGGCAATACCTTTAAAGAAACATCTCAATAAAAAAAAGTAGGGGATTTATAAAACTAACTGATGCAAGGACTGTAATCAAAAATGTGTTGGACAAATGAGGCAATCGATTGAAACTAGTCTTAAAAAGAAGATGGTCCATCTCAAATATGGAAGAATAGAAATATTTAACAACCAGAGGATAGATATTAGCAACTTAATAGGAATTAAGAATATTAATAATAGATAATTGAAGAATTTCTTTGAATGCTTTAAATTGAGAAGTGTAATAATAGTATAAAAAGTGAATAGTCAAAACCTTGTAACTCAAAAAACACTGTTTTTAGGAATCACGTGGCAATACACGGTTTGTAATCTTGAGATTGAAATGCAAACTTTTGAATTTTAACGTGGGCATGCATAATATTCACAATTTCGTGATGTTATTGCAATCGGTGCGGAACAAAATAACTTATTACGCAACACGCACAACTCAATCAATAAGACTCAAGTTACAAGCCTTTGACTTTTAGGCGATGATATTACAAATAATCCATTTTCTAGGTTATTGGGTCATGGTTCAGGTGATCATAGATTATACAGGGTATTTGGTAAATAATGGTCCGCGCTTTGACAAGTGATTCTTTGCACCATTTTAAGTAAAAATGTGTGTCCACAAATACTCCGTTTTCAATATACAGGGCATTGACATTTTCAGAAAAAAAAAACATATATTTTTCTATTCCAAACTAATAGTGATATTTTAACCAAATTCAGTACACAATATTCCTGGATGGATTTTTTTGATCCCTGATCATTTGAGGCTATATGAGCAGCCAGTGGGAAATGATTAACAATAAAATAACAAATAAAAATAGTAGGGACCTTCACTAAGAAAAAATGGCAACTATTAAGTTAGGTTAGGTTATCGTGAGTGGGTCCTTGTGGACCCTCCACTGCGGCCATTAGCAGGCCTATTGTGGCTCACTCCTAATTATATTTCACCCAATAAGTTCAGTCTCTCAATAAAACTGATAACTTTATTGGGTGAGAATGTGGCAGTAGTTGCCGTTTGCCAAATATTGAGAATCGGATCCTCTCCATAGTGGGACAGGTACATAAGATGTGGTCTGCCTTCCCATCATCCCCCAAGCATAGACCGCGCTCGGCGTTTTCCGCTAAGCCGAGTTTATACAGATGATAATTTAGTCGGCAGTGCCCGGCATATGAGCCTGTTAGAGTTTTCAGGTTTACCCTATTTAACTCTAAAAGTTTCGTAGTTATGGATTTCAAAGTTTATAAATGCCTTCGAATGAAGTAATCCCGGTAACTCATCTATTATATATGCAATAAAGAATATTAAGTACAACGTTGATATGGAAGCAGCTCTAATTAGTTATCACGCTTTATTCCACAGCACAATGACTTATGGCATAATAAACTGGGGATCCTCTCCATAGTGGGACAGGTACATAAGATGTGGTCTGCCTTCCCATCATCCCCCAAGCATAGACCACGCTCGGCGTTTTCCGCTAAGCCGAGTTTATACAGATGATAGTTTAGTCGGCAGTGCCCGGTATATGAGCCTGTTAGAGTTTTCAGGTTTACCCTATTTAACTCTAAAAGTTTCGTAGTTATGGATTTCAAAGTTTATAAATGCCTTCGAATGAAGTAATCCCGGTAACTCTTGCTAATATTGGAGAGTTTTCCTTTCAGCTGCCAAGTATCGGTTCTGGTCCGATGATTTGTGATCCTGCTCCCTCTCTGGCCAAGGAGTCGGCTATTTTATTACCTTCCATACCAGAGTGGTCGGATATCCAGACCAGAGTCACTTTGTTATTTTTGCTGAAATGATTTAGAGCCTCTGACATTTCCATACCGTTTTAGAGTTACAGCGGTAGGAGCCAAGAGCTTTTATAGCTGCTTGGCTATCTGAAAAAATTTTAATTGATCTGCGTATAAGATGGTATTTTTTTTTTGTTAATGAGAAAAAAATGTTTCTAGAAATTTCAACGCCCTGTATATCATAAACGGACGCATGTTGTATAAACTTTTTTTGCTTAAATTGAGGTAAAGAAGCACCTGTCAAAGCGGGGACCATTATTTTTCAAACACCCTGTGTAATATAATAAGTTGTCATACAAACAAATGCAATCACAATATTGAGATTTGAGTAAACATATTTTATTTATATTTAATTTGAAAATATTCATACCATTCATCATCTTCTGGAACAGTTTCAAGAGGCGGATTTAAACAGGCAGTATGAAAGCCATAGTCACATTCATCACATAAAATTATAGTGTCACAACTTTCCTTCCCAGCGCAGATTCTGCACCCACACTCTCTACATTTTTTGTCTGCCACATCTTTACACTTATCACAATTGTATGGGTACTTTCCTAAAAAATAATATGAGAGGTAAACATTATTAAAAACTAATTAAAAATTACATTGTACTGTAGATTACAAATATCATTTAATTTTTCTGGATGATGCTTTATTGTTTATTTTGATGTATTTAGTATAATTCCAATTTACTACCATTTATACTACACCACTCTTGCCAATGTATGTAACCTTCCTCTATGGCATTTTTTTTGTTAATTATCATATTAAAAATATCACCGTTTCATAATAATTACTTTTAATATTTGGGCTTACTTAGTCCTTAATAAATACATTTATTGAATATTTTAATTTGCAAAATCAATAATGTGCATATCATAACACTTTAGAGACCCATTGTACCCATAACTTAGAAAAGTTATTTAGTAAAAGGGCTGAAGATATATCATACCAACAGAAATTTTTTCCAAAGATTTTTTATTAATTTAATAATCAAATTATTAATAGTTAATATTTATATTGTCTATTAGAAATATCTTACTCTGTGGTGGTTTCCCCACAGCGTCATCCTGTTTTTCAGATAACAATAGTGGCTTCTCTATTCTCATAAATTCATCAATAAATTTAACCGAACAATTTTCTATAGGAGTCTTATCTTGTCCTACCAAAATGGTCCCGTTTACAGCAGTTCTTGATACTTCACCCACTATAAAATCATACCTGCAAAAAAAAAGTATACACAATATTTCGTATGGGTGTATTTTAATTATTTTTTAATACGTTTGCATCATTTGATTGTGAATGTTGGCAAAGATTTAGCCAGACTGTTCTTTATATTATAAACAGCTGCTACAATTTAAACTCTTTAACTGAGATAATTTGATTTATTTTTCACAGCTAACAATTTATTGTTGAAAGACACAGAATGTGCTATTTCGGTGTCAATTTTAGTGTAAATAAATTGTCTAGAGAATTGATATAGACTCTTGCGACTAAAATAACCAGTTACACATTATAACATGCCAATGTTCTAATGTCACTGGAAATTCTGAGTTTTAATATACAGTGTGACCCACTTGAAAGCGGAACACCCTCATAAAATTTGTATTTATTGTTTGATTTTGACTAACTTTTTTTGGATTGTAGAGCAGGAAAAATTAAAGAAATCGTATTAACTATTTTTTTTACAAAAAAATCTGAGTACACCACTGGATTAAGCGCCCCCTGAAACGGACATGTACCAAATTTCATAGAAAAATATTGCCTATTAATAATTCTGTGGCAAAATTAAAAATCACATTCTTGTTATGAATTTATTTCTTCTCATAAAGCAATCCAAAAAAAGTTAGTCAAAATCGGATGATAAATAGAAATTTCATGGGGGTGTCCCGCTTTCAAGTGGGTCACACTGTATAATAACCTTTCGGCAAAAATATATCACTTAAAATAAAATACTTCCTACAGGTCCTTAAAATTTACTTGACACTTTCTTTTAAAGATATCAGGGTAAAATTAAAACATTAACTTTGTTTAAACTGGGCAAAGCTGAGGACACAGGAGTAATCTTATGCAGCACACCATATATAATTTTCGTCTTAATGACCCAAAACCATAATGTTATTCACTTCAATTGTCAGTGTGTGATACATTAAAATATTTGTTGTCTTGGTTCATTATTAATCTTAGTAATAATAGAACACAAAATAAATAGTTAAATTGATTTCAAAGTAAAAGCACAAATATATCCATTTACTATTTGAGATTCACTGTTAACTAATCCTACACTACAATCATCCAACAAAGTAGTTGTGAACAAGTCACTTATGTGTATACTCATCCACAACTGGTCTGCCGACATATGATATGAATGGACTTATTTATGCCTTTGACTCTTTAAGAAGAAAGTTGCAATCTTATTACCCAGCTCAACTATACCTTCTTTGAAATAAGTAATGGCAAATCTGTTATAAAGTTATCATAAAATAAACAAAATAATTAAGTAAAATTAAAAACATGAATTGAAATAACCACTAACCATGGACCTCTGGACTTCGTTTCCTCTATATTATAGTTGGCTAAGACTACCATTCCTTTTTCTAAGTCAGATGTTTTATAGATAAAATAGGATCTTGGCCTGATTTCATCAAATTTTGCTTCTATTTCAAATGACACTACATGATCAGCACTAAAATTTATTAAAATAAATAAGTAATATGTTCATAATTAAAACTTTTTATACCTTTTTATTATAAATGTCAATGCATTTTCCTCAAAAATATTTTCGCCATTAATCGCAGACTCTTTTTTTGCAAATCCGTGAAACTTCTGCCTCATACCATGCACCATTATCTACAAGCCGCACATCTACCATGTCACCAATTTTATAATATTTACTTTCGGCATCTATAAGAGCCTCTTTGTCACTAGTTCTTTTATCGTCCTCTTTTATAGTGTCTTCTTTATCTCTTTTTAACTCCATTATCTGTTTTGGCGGCCTTATCACCAATTGTATAACATCATTCAACTGAATATCGTAATCCATTACTTTATGATCGTCTATTAACTAGAAAATATATATTATCAAACATATTTTTCATTATTATTTTTTGTAGGATATACTACCTGTTTTCCTTTGTACAACAACATTTGTCGTTCTGGCTTAACCTCAACCTCCTTTTCTATTATCCCTCTTAACTCTTGTATAGTGGCCATTTTAGAAATATTCACTATAATATCACCTTCGCCCTGGAGAGCACCCAGTTTTCTAATTTTTATATACATGCTCAAAATTATTTTATATAAGATTAGACTAAAACACAAAACCAGCCACTAAAAGTACTAACTAAACAAATATTTAAATTGGCGGGAACAGTTAGGTTAGTTTTGGTAGTGCCAATTGCCGATTACACAGAAAAACTAGTTTTCAAGGTATGCCAATATGAGAAAGATATCACGCTTTCGAAGAGTGCGTTCACAATGTCCAATATAAAGTGTCAGCGGCCAAGATTTATAATTGGTCAGCGACTAGACTTCTACGTCACTCGCTTCAACTGGTGAGGTTTAAATTTAAAATAAAACTTTTAGCAGTGCACTAAGTACACTCAAATTTGGCATACTCCTTGGAAATTCTTCAAAAGAGCAGAACTCCGATCTGCTGTTTCCTCTCTCCTCCGCTAACAAAATGTCGTAACGCACAAAGGTTGGTTGGGGACACGGTTTATAAACTAAACAATTACTGTATTCACGCTCTAACCTTTCAGATCACGAAACGTCACAAAGGGCTCTCTCCATCGTTAAAATTTAATAATCGCTTATTTTATATTTTGCTGAAACAAGTAAAAGTCCAAATAAAGCAGAAATCGAAGAAAAACCAATATTAAAGACTTAAAATAACACAAATGCAAATATAAACACTTCGAGCGAAAAGCGAAAACGCCCTTTGTGGCGTCATTGACTCCCCCCCCCATAATTTTATTAAATGCGGCAACCGATTTGTTTATGAACCGTGGGTTGGAGAGTCGTCTTTAGTCTCCACTTTGCTGATATTTTCTCGTTTTTAGTAACTTACTAGAAAACGTGCTGTAGAATTCTACTTATGGTGAGTTCGCGTATTATACGGTGTTGGACTGGCGCGGCGTAGGAGTGGATTTTAAACGTCGGTAAGTTTTTAACACCAACATAAAACGTAAGATATCTTAACTGTTCATTATAGGTTATGTAGCTTTTTCGTTTATTTGTACCTCAAAATACATGTGTGATATCAGACAGAGATGCTATCATATATCGGGATATCAAAAAAAGATTGTTAATATCAAAACCACGTTCCTACCCCTCCAAGTTTTACTGTTCGGCAAATATTATTTGCAGCTGTAGGTCGATGAGAATCAAAGTCGAAAATCATTTCGGAACTTGGACGAGCAAAGAGAAATTAAAATTTGATTTAAAAAATTATAAACACTTTTTATTATTTTTCTAATTTTCACTATATTTGTTATATTTACAACTAGTTTCATCATAATCGGACATTTTCAAGTAGACTAAGTAAACTATACACAGATTTTACTTTCATTTAAATATAAACTGAACTGAATAGAAGGATGGGTCACTTTATGGTTGATCATATAATTCAAATTTTCACAAAATAACTTCATCTTCAATCAATCATTTGAAAGAGAATTTAGTAACCCCTCCACGCAATTACTATTTACAGAAGTAGGTGAGGAAATTTTAGTCTCACATTCCGTCAATGATTTATTACCGACATTTACTATTTGCAGGGGTAGGTCAGCTTTGACCACATTCAGATTGAGAATGAAATCACTAGCTCGAAACCCATGGCAGCTGGATGAAAGTTTGATAATAATAGAAGTAAAGTGCCTACGTCATTTTCAACTATTTTTGATATCCCAGTACTTGGAACACTGAACGTACTAAGTTATTGAATTCCTATTTTACCGATAGTAACGGAAATTAAATTTGACATAAATTTATAAAATTCCTAAAGTAACGACTTGATTTTCTGAGTTTATTAATATTAACACCTCTACTAATAGGATTTTGTACTTTATTACCATTTGTAGTTTCCTGAAGGTAAGATAGTTTTTTTTATAATTGGTGTTTAGATGTTCTTATTTTAAGTTTGATGTTTCTGTTGTAGTTATTTCTTGATTTAAAGTTGATATAATTATAAATATAGTTTTATTATCCAAATAAATACAATTGACAAGTAGAAAGTAATTTACAAAAAAACTTCATAATAATAATCATTAGGTACCCTAGAGAAAAGTCTGTTTTCTGTATATGTTACTTGATGTATATATAACAATAATTTTATGACAAATACCATTTCTTGTAGAAAGATGAGTGACGTAGAAGATTTGTTGAATTTAATAAAAGAATGTTGGCCACAATTCCAAATTACAAAAGAAAACTTGTTACGCCCAACCCAGGACCTAGTTTTCAGATTTTACAGCAACTTTTTAAATGATTACAATGATACGGTTACCTATTTAACTGGAGTTACGGTATCATATGATGTCTATACTACAGACTATGAACCAGAGGAACGTCTTTTTCAACAATTAAGTAAATTATTACAAAAAATTCATTGTTTGCAGTTTATGTTATCAGATATTTATCAGCCAACGGCAGTAAGAACAAAAAATTTTTTAAAGTGTGCATCCACTTTACAGCTTTTATACAAAACTTGTTGAACGAGAGAGATGTGTTAGGGAATGAAGTGTTCAAAACGAAAGAAGAGATGAGTAAACTGTTAATGGAGCACGAGAACCTCTTAATTGAAATTAACTAAAATGCAGAAAATAAGGAAATTAATGAAATATACAAAAATCAGTTGGAACAGGAGTATAAATCCACCAAGAATTCTTATAAAGAAATGAATGAATTAAGGGCTAGCAAAGAAAAATTGTATGCCGAAAAGAAAAGTCAGATAGAAACTCTTAAGTGGGAACTGCAAAATGAAGAATATGAATTGAAGCGCCTGGAAACCATAGAGAAGGATCTTTGCAACAAAGAATAACCGAAAGAGATTATCATAATATACTGCAAACAGTTGAAACTTTAAAGGCCGAATCTGCAATGTTAGACAGTGATGATGTAAATATTGGTGATGGTTTGGTTCATGAAAATAAAGTGTTGCTACATAGTGCAGATTGTTTAAGTCTTCTTAATCAGTTAGATTTTAATGTTGAAAATGTAAAAAAAGTTAATAAATCAAGAAAAGGAGTTAAAACTTGTAACAAATAGACTAGATAAGTTAAACAGTATTAAGCAGAATCTTGAAAAGCAGCGAAAAGATCGTGATAAGAAACTATTGACAACACAGGAGTGTTTGGTGAATTTACAAAATGAATATAAGAATATTAGAGAACATTATACAAGCAGTTTAAGTCAGTTTTCTGAAGAGCTGGCCAAATTAAAAGGTGAAATTGAAGAAAAGTCGCAAAATAATAGTAAAATAATTTTAAAGTATAAAGAAGATATTAAAAAATTAGAAGAAGATATGGAAAAATTAAAGAATGCTTTTACTAATGAATATATTAAAGTATCTAAGGTTGAATTTAGAGTTGTAGAAAAATTTAAAAATACGTTAATGGATTTTAGTAAATTATCATAGTTCAGTAACTTGAGCTGAGACTTTTTTGAATAGAGTTTCAGGAAGGTTCCAAGTGAAATTATTAGCACCAATAATCAAGACCATTGGGTTGCTAAAACTAACACCAAGGCACTAATTAATCGAACAATTAATTTAGCAGACCAAACCTCTGAGGCTGTTTGTAGTAGCACAGTTGAGCAGGAGGTCCTCCCCTCTGGACAGAACTGGTTGCTCTTCTTATTTAACAAAAAAACTCACATAAAAGACATTAATTTGGAATTTTTTTCCCCAGACGGTTTTACTGGTTGCCTACTTTTAGCAGTGCATTTTGAAACATTATGAACATTTAATTATTAGTACACTGAAAAACCGACAAAAACGTTTCAAAAAATTTTTTTAAGGTACAACCACATGGGACCTTCACAGAATAATAGATTAGGCCCTTGGCCATCTAAAATGGCAAATTACAACATTTTTTGGGAGGTCCAACTTTTTTTATTATGAAAAATGTCATAAATCTGTCAAAATTAATTTTTCGTACTTTTTCACACATCCCACGATATCTCCGGAACCAATTGAGATAATCAATTTTTTTTTTTTTTTTAGTTGATAAAGGGAACGTGAGCTGAAGGTGACTGAATTAATTTAGTCTTTATGGAAAACCTAGTTTTTTATAAAATTAGGTAATACTTTAACATTTATTTTTCTTGCAGTACTTTTTTTCAGTAAGTTTAAAAAAACTTTTTTTGTTTTAAGGAATTTTGCTACAGTATATGCATACGGAATAAAATTAACACATCAAGGAAGTTTTTAATAAAAAAACGCAATACTCTATGACTTGTACGTTTCAAGTTATTGTTATTTGAAATTAAGTTTCTGCGGCAGGATATCTCCCCCGGTTCTACTATGCTTTAATCAGTGTGCTATGCGTGTTGTGGGTGCATACTATTAAGTATTATTTTTGACATATCTTTAATATAAATTTTATTTTCATAAGCACAGGTTTTACTTATCATTATTTACATTGCACATTATTTAAAATCCATTATATTTATACATTAAAACCTAAAATTGAATTAAAAAAATACGAAATAATTATTTATTTTAAAACATAAATTTAAAACTTGTTATAAAAATATTTTAAAAATCGTCAACTTCGGAATCTAAAATATCTAGACAGTTCCTCGGTTGCAGCAGTTTGCATATTTGCACTCACTGCAGCATTTCAAACCTTGAGCAACAGGTACATCTGTTGTACAGACCCTGTCGGAACATCTTATTGACAAACTTTGCCTTACAATATCGGGCACAGATTTTTGACTAGAAAAAGTTGCCTTTCAAACATTTTTCTTCAAATGTCCAACCGTATCGGTTGGATCTTCCATCTGCATGTATTGTATATGGCTATTGTACTAAATTTTTAATTGATACAGACACCTGGCTCCGTGGTCTAGAGGTAATGTACTTGCCTCAAAACTTCGGACTCCCGGGTTCGATTCCTGGTCGAGGAACTGGGATTTTTCTGTGAGGGAGATTAATCGTAGTATACTCGGACATTGGGTGTGTGTCCATTGTCTCTAAATCTTGTAGCCTCTCCAACACAAGGTCATTCCAAGACCTTCAGGGATAAAGAGGGTTGTAATTTCATGTGGTGTTATTATATTATTATACCTAAAAGAAAATAATTACATGTAGGTGTTTTTGTTTCTTTTTTAATAGGTATAGGCGATCTAGAAAATAATTATTACCTTTTTAAATGTTGTCTAAAAGCATGGTCAGTAGGAGACAGCTCAGAAGCTAGCCGATTTGTACTTGTTGTTAAGTCCCATCTCATTCAGGGATTTTATATTTTTGTTTTTATTCTTATATAAATAAAGCGTATATTTTACCCTAATTCCATCGCTTTATCCTCTGACAGAAAAGGAAGGTTTTTTTAAATCATTTAAATTATTTAAATTTTTATATAAAACATAGAATGCCGTTTTCTTCCCTATTTTATACATGGCATTGTGTCACAACCAGTTAGGCAATGAATCGTTAATACTTTCTTGCAAATTTCCTCTCCTAAATTTGCCACAATATTGTTAATTGACCAAAAAATGTATATTCTTACTATGGCCTAATTGTATAAATATATTCCTTTGGGACATATCTGGTGTTTCACAGTAATAATGTAAAAGTAAAATCAGGACATCAGTATCAACAGATTTTACCAGAATTGTATTACCTGATTTTAATTCTGATAACATAAAATAAACATTCCATTGTTAAGCATTAAATAATATGTAAAAACTCAATAAAAATAATACTCATTCGCATTCACATTACACAAAGCAAAGTTTGTTTCTAAATGACAATATATGTATAATATAAGATTACTTGTATTCAATAGTCTACACTCTACACACTTGAGTGGCGCCGCAGTGAGTCGCATCTAGGATCGAAAAACTCGTAACTTTAAAAAAACAAAATCTCGAAAACTGTAAGTCGTAGAGAACTGACTTTTTTTTTAAACTTCCTTGAAGTGTAAGTTTATTTCATACACATGTATGACAAAATTCCTTAAAATAAAAAAAAAGTTTTTCTTACCGAAAAAAATGCAGCAAGGAAGGAAAACGTTCCAGTTTCACCTAGTTTTACAAAAAAATTAAATTTTCCATAAAAACAAAATTAAAGCAGTGACCTTCGCCCACATTTCCTTTATCAATTAAAAAAAACCTATAATTATCTCGATTGGTTCCGGAGATATCATGAGGGATGTGTGAAAAAGTAAGAAAAATTAATTTTGACAAATTTATGACATTCTTCGTAATAAAAAAAGTTTGACCTCAAAAAAATGTTGTAATTGGCCATTACAGATGGCCAAGGACCTAGGGTATCATGCTGTGAAGGTCCCAAGTGGTTGTACCTTAAAAAAATTTTTTCAAGAAGGAAGCTACTTTTTCCCCGTTTTACGGTGCACTATATATTATAAGTTTCGGTTCAAACTGGTAGGTATTGTGGATATTATATTGTGTTATTCTGGATTTTCTTATTTATAGACATAAAAGATTTCATAATTATTCATAAGAATAAATTCATTTTTCCCTATGCCTAAAACGACCCGTTTCAGAAATATTTGATATTTTAAAAAAATTTTGACAGGTGTAATGGTTTACAATAACCTCTATAACTTTCTTCGTGTTCAGTCATCGCAATTATTCTAACTCATGAATTGCAAATTTTTAATTTTTAAAAAAATTATTCGTCACGGACATTTTTGTGAGACGATATTAGACTTATTTAATATCAGTGTAGACGCCGCACCAAAACAAATATAATAGTTTATAATACATTGAGCTCTTTTTTAAGAAAGCATGATATCTGTATGCACTGGCCGGAAATAAGAAGTAAACCCAGGGGGTGGAGAACACACACAGCGGTGCGACGTCGCATCGCAAAAACGACGTCGCACGGCGATGCGATGCGATGACGCAACGTTAAAACTTCATCGCCACGGCATCGCAGAGAAGACGCTTCTAGTGAGATGTGGACCGCACAATACGTGTCCTACGTCTGTTACAGGCCACAACAGTGCGGTGCGACGACGCAACGCAAAAACGACGTCGCACCGCAATGCGATGCGATGAACGTTCATTGCACGGCCACAGAAGACCTATACCAGAAGCGACACGTTGATATATGTAAACCAAATAAGCTGCTGGCAACATAAAACATTTTTTTCCAATAAAATAAATCATTTTTATACAATACTAAAGGATATAAAAGAGATTTGTTTCGCAATCCGTAGTACAAATCTAGCCATATGCATAAATATAAAAATAAATATTTGATTAACAATAACATGCAAAATACAATAAAAGATTTATAGGTTGACAATAATACCACCAAAAAGATGGCGCATAAAAATTCAATATTGGCGGGAAGGCAGAGAATCGTTATAGTCCGGGAGCTGGCGACACTTTTCATTGTCTCATTTTCATAAAACTTGATTTATCTTTTTATTTTATAATATTAATATCACTGATCAAGAAAATGAATTCCTGCCATCTCGTTGGCGGGACAACGATTGTCAGCGGTATGCCAAATATGTTAAAAAAAGTACAAATGTTTTAAATAATAAAAGTTGAAACTTTTTTCGACTTTTTAATAACATTTAAATAAGACATAAAATGACCTCCTGCCACTTTTTCGGTAGACGGATCTATTCCTGCCATAATTTTATTTATGTAAAAAAACAATTATCAATTGATATAAATCATAAAAGTTCAAAATTTTTTTATCATTTCATCAATAATTAAGATAACTAAATCCTGCCAGTCATTTGATGGGACTTGGCTTCGGCAGGAGCTAGTAAAGTAGTAGGATCTACTAGTTTAGATCTATGACATAAAAACAGAATAGAAAAAAAATATCAATTAATATGAATCATAAAAGTTCAAATTTTTTTTACCATTTCTTGAATAATTATTATAATTAAAAAACATATCCTGCCTGACATCTGATGGGACCTGGCTTCGGCAGGAGCAAAGTTGTTGAGCGCGAACAACTTTATTCGCTATTTCTAGGCTTCCAAATTCCAAATCCAAACGTTCTCAATGCGTTTTGATACTCTGGAGAAATTCATTTGTGAACTGTACGGCTTTGAAACAATGAGCAACGTGAATGAAGTACGATTAGCAACGTTCAAGAAAGCCTATAAATTCAAGGACACCCAGGAACAGCTCAAATTACAGTCGACAAGTTTTGATGGATACATATTACCCCCGTGCAAAGTGGAATTGCAACAACAAATTCTGAGGGCTATTTATATTTCCAGTGTGTGGTGTAATGCACACTTCCAACACTCGACGTTGCTATCTCCTGCCGATTGTGGATGGAAAGAAGCTAATAATAAGCTGAAGTTCTTATTGTTTGAGGGTGACCAGGTACCAACTTTAATCAGTGACATAATTATGGATAAAATTGCTGAAACCGACGACGCAGGTAATAATAATATTTTCTCTACTGAGTAATTAATAATAGATAAAACAATGCCACTAATATTCAAATTGTTTATAATCAATTTACAGAATCTGATATGGCAACTAATGAACAAGATGACAATGATACAATGGAGCATATTCAACGTGACAGTGATTCCAGCGATAGTGATGATTCTGAAACCGAAGATTTATCCACTTTTGTAGAAACTGTTTACGAATATATCGACGAAGATTCGCTTCTATAAACTTTTCAATATTACATATTTTTGTGCAAAAATAAATATAAAATAATCTTACGCGTTGAAACACATTCCTTTCTGTTATTATGTCACAGAACCTACTACTTTACTAGCTCCTGCCGAAGCCAGGTCCCATCAGATGTCAGGCAGGATATGTTTTTTAATTATAATAATTATTCAAGGAAATGGTAAAAAAAATTTGAACTTTTATGATTCATATTAATTGATATTTTTTTCTATTCTGTTTTTTATGTCACAGATCTAAACTAGTAGATCCTACTACTTTACTAGCTCCTGCCGAAGCCAAGTCCCATCAAATGACTCGCAGGATATGTTTTTTTAGTTATCTTAATTATTGATGAAATGATAAAAAAATTTTGAACTTTATGATTTATATCAATTGATAATTTTTTTTACATAAATAAAATTATGGCAGGAGTAGATCGGTCTACCGAAAAAGTGGCAGGAGGTCGTTTTATGTATTATTTAAATGTTATTAAAAAATTGATGAAGTTTCAACTTTTATTATTTTCAACAATTAAACTTTTTTTAACATAATTACCATATCACGGTCAATCAGTGTGCCGTTGGTACTCCTGCAGGAATCGATTTTAGGTTTTTATAGCTTCGATATGATACAAATAAAGTAAAACTAATCGTTATGAAATCTTACAAAATTTAGTGTCGCCAGCTCCCGGACTATTAGGTTTTCTGTGGCATGGCATTGTACGAGACACGAGAAGACCCTGCTCAGTTTTCTAGTGGACATCTTGTACACACGCAACCTGTTGGCACAGCAGACTAAGTCGCGTATAAAAGACAACCAGACTTCCATGATTTGCGCGTGCGTTGCTTGAGAGAATCATTCCCGATCTCAAGTGAAAACACAACACTGCGGTGCGACGTCGTATCGCAGAAATCAACGACGTCGTGGAAATTTGCGATGCGTCGTCGCACCGCAGTGTTGTGGGTTCGCCCAGGATTTATACTAAGCGACGTCGCATTGCAAATTTCTACGACGTCGTTGATTTCTGCGATGCGACGTCGCACCGCTGTGTTGTGTTTTCACCGTCAAGGCGACCAAGGCGCGATTGATTAGTCCTTTGTGGAGAGTGACGCTTGTCACATGTAGCTTGCTCTTAAAATAAAAGGTGTTAAAAGTATCTATTTATCTATTTTTCCTTGTAAAATTAGGAAATCCTGACACTTTTTTTATAAATAAACAGAACTCGTCACGTAAGCACCAAATATTAGAAAAACATGCAATACTTTTTCTGTGTATTTTAAATTATTGTAAATTATTGTCTCTAACGTATAGTTTTAGTTTAATATGGTTCATTTCTAAAAATGAATCAAAGTTGAAAATAATCATTTTAAAAGACGCATTTACTTTAAATGAACGAAAAAGCAGATTTGTTTACTTATCTAATACAACAGTTACTACATGAATATATCATATGGGCATGACGTTTGGATAGCATTCCGTAGCCGTTTTGCTTGATTAGCATTTTCATCTACTTGAAAATATGTCTTTTATCCAGCATTAGAATAATAAAATTAGTTGTTATGGTTAATCATTACTTTTCACAAAATGAACCACCAAAGGAACAAATTATAAATAATAAATTTCGGTAACATAGTAACTCAAAACTTCGAACAAAAACTATAAATAACAGTATTAAACACATTTTTGTAAATGCCAATGCAGATAGTTACGCGAACACTCGCGAACTATCAATATTGCGCGGTCTTCCTACGGATTTGGACCCTTAAGTGAAGATACAGTAAACAAAAATATGCAAAAAATCGGAAATTTTCCGTAGAATTCAATAAACCAAAATACAAACAACTGACACCTCGGGGGCCCATAGTAAATTGGGCCCAAAGTTGGCCAAAAACGGTTTTTTCCATTTTACTCTGTCATGGTGCCATAAAATGAAAAAAGTTTTATACAAAAGTTGTAGAACTATTAAATACGGATCGATTTGTGGAAATCCGATATCAAAAAATTCAAAAATAAATTAGTTATTTGAAAAAAACCGTTAAAAACGCGTTTTTTTTGAAACGCTCATATCTTCGTGAAAACAAATCATTTTTTCACGAAACTTGGCAAAAGTGTAGCTCCCTACTAACTAAAAAAAGATCGTTTTCAAAAAATTTAAAAATAGTATAAACATTTTGCAAAAATTGATTTTTTCGAAAAAATCACGTTTTTTTAAAATCTCGATAGCTCATACACGCTTTCATATTTCTAGTCAATTTTGAGCTTAAAATTTGCTTGAAATGTTATACTAACATGGTTATTTATTGCGCGCTTTTTAAATTGATCGGTAATATGCGAAAAATCGGTTTTTTCTTTAACAACAAAAAAATCGATTTCCACAGTTCGATCCGTATTTAATAGTTCTACAACTTTTGTATAAAACTTTTTTTCATTTTATGGCACCATGACAGAGTAAAATGGAAAAAACCGTTTTTGGCCAACTTTGGGCCCAATTTACTATGGGCCCCCGAGGTGCCAGTTGTTTGTATTTTGGTTTATTGAATTCTACGGAAAATTTCCGATTTTTTACATATTTTTGTTGACTGTATCTCCGAAGTGAAAAATTAACATGAGGCCAAAAATAGGCAGACTGCACTAATAACACTGATTTTTACATGGGGTGTAGTATTGTCAGATGTGTGAGATTTTCACATAGGTTATAAATTTCGTTCGGTTAATTTAGCTAACTGAGCATTGAAAAAACGGATCTTACCATCGTAATAGAAACAACAGAAAACAGCAAAAGACTATTATTTATTTGAGCTTGCACAGCTAGCGCTGTTTACGCGAGGTTCCGATTTATAAAGATTTACGTACACGGTATAAAATTTAATTCAGTTTACTCATTTTTAATGGAACAACTGGCCGAAGTCGGGGCTAACGACCTAAATTTTTTTTTTTATTAACTTTTGCTAATATTGATGTAAAATGGTAGAAATTTTTAAATAATAGTTTTATTACTTAAAAAAAATGCAAGTACACAAGGGAAACGAATGGTATAAATACTATGAAAATGGTATGTGGCAACGCTGATTAGGTGCGTGGTTAGTTGTGTGAGGATCATAGGCTACATACGCCACGCTAATATCGCAGTTCACATTATGGCGTAGTTGAATTTTTATCATGTAATGGCCTATCCCGAATAAAGTTGTTTTTCTCAAGAGAAAATTGATCTTTTTTATAAAAAATGACGTATACTATCCTCCTAACCGTCCAGAGTATTATGGAGGGAAAAAAATGCAAGCTGTTAGGTATGACCAGTGTAAAAACTGACAGAAGTGTGTGAAAATACTGTAAACTATTTTCTATCACTTGATTGTTATTGTGTTGCACCTTCAGTGTTTTACTATTAGAGGCCAATTAAAATAGTAGAGAGCTGATTTATTCCTTGAACCCCTTCACATTTCAAATTATTGTAATAGCAGAGGGTAAGTACCCAATCCATTTTTGGGGCTCAAGACGTCCGTAAATGGACTTCCACAGGATGTACAATTTTGTGACAAACGGCTGCCCACTGGTTGTCCAGTGGATTACTTTTGATATCCAGATGAATATCCGTCGTACGTCCATCAGGTCCATACGTCCTTGTGCTGTAACTTTAAGTTACCCGATTAAAATCTGGCCTACCCTATATATGAATGGTTCATGAAACAAAAGTTTAATTCAAGTTTCATGCAGCTTATACAAACTTCGTGATTGCTACATGAAACATACTTTTTATTTCACGGAAGTTTAATAAATTTCATGATATGAAAGTTATAAATTTTATGAAACTTTTTTTCTGAAATGTCACCTGCATTATAGTGCCTACCCAATTATAAAAATCAACTTTATAGGTGCTATTATTGTTTACAATGACTTTAACTATCTATCCAGCCTACTAATACTTGTAACAGTTGCATCATTATCAAAAAACGTGGATCTCCCCCAATTTAAGCCACTGTAGTCCATGATACCTGTGCAAAAAGTGTGTCACATCGGATTTTTAATTCCACCTTTTTGCCGCCCATTTGATACATGTTTCAAGATGTCCTAAAAAAATCCAAGAATACCCTTAACAGCATTCTTTGTCGTCAGGTATGGCGCCCAGGTCCAACTTCCGGAAAGTCCGAAAGAACGGCTCCCGACGCCATAATGTTTTGTGGCCACTGTCTTTTGAAAATCGGGTTATTGCTTAAACGTGGTTTTTATGAAGTTAAGATGCTATTAACAGCAATTTTTTTTGGTCACCGAAACGGTTAATATGCAAAAATATGTTTTGCAAAGTAAGCTGTTTTTTCGAAAAGGGTGTAATATCAGAACCATTGGTTCAAAAAAGGTTTATTTAGTCTAAACATGTTTGCATGGCTTCTAAATGAACTTTTTTGCACCTTAAAGTATTTTTTATGTAGTAGATTGTGTATTGAAAGTAAATTACAGACATAAATTTGGTTATTTTGAAAATTTGTTTGTTAAAACACGAAGTGAATAATGGTGGTGATTGAAGGGGTGCCATACCTGACAGAAAATGCTGTTAAGGGTATTTTTGAATTTTTTTAGAACATCTTGAAAAATGAGACAGCAAAAAGTGGAATTAAAAATCCAATGTGAAATTTAATTTTGACTTAACAAGTCACATGACCGCTCCCACCGCCCCGAGCTATGACCCCTAGTTCAACCCTTCCACCTCAACCTACTGACAAGGAGCGGGCAACAAGACTATACGCACTTTTTGACTGGTATCATGGACATAAATTTATGAAGAAACTGTACTAAAAAAATGTTAGGTATGTGTGTGTGCGTGCCCAGGTAGGGACTAGAAAGGCGGAATCCCCCTTCCCTGTCTGCATTACCCCAAGCAAAAGACTTCGTGAAAATTCGATGAATAATTATTGTAAAAAATAAATCGTTTCTTTCTTGAATGGTGACCTACTATATTAATATTACAACTTTGTGGGAAGAGGGTCAAATAAAACAGAAAAACTTGTTTAATTTAGTCGTTTCGCCATATTTATTAGCATCTCCCGAGTAATTAAATTGGTAATTACCTGTTACTATTTTTATATATTAATAATATTTATCACGATATGTTGTTTGTAGCAAAATTTTCTAGTTTTTTTATTAAATACAATAGTATACGATTATTATCGAAAATAATTTACATTTTTATTCTTTTTAAAAAATGATGGATCAATCACGTGCCAAGTACACTCATATACATAAAACAAACTGAATATACTCACAGCATATTTGATTGTCCTTTTTATCTTTATTATCCCCCAAAAAAGAATAGTCCCTCGGACGGCACGTCTCCGTCTCCGTACTAAAAATCAATCGTATGTCTCCAATTAAGGGATATTATCGCCAACAAGACGTACAAGTTAAATTTTGTCTCACACTTAATTGTTCCATAATTACACCACTAAAATAATGAACTAATATTCTCGTACACAGGCTTTAAATTGATAGGACTAATGTCATGTGACATTTCAGTTGTTTTCCACTTTTTTTCATGGGTTACTTGATCAGAAGAAATAAATTCATAAGAACAATGTGATTTTTAATTTTGCCCACAAAATTATTAGTACACAATCTTTTTTTGCTGAAATTTGGTACAGGTCCGTTTCAGGGGGTGCTTAATCCAGAGGTGTACTCAGAGTATTTTATAAAAAAAAATCACCAATACGATTTCTTGAATTTTCACCCCCAAAAGTCGGCTTTGGTCTTTGTAAAAAAATGTGACCACTTTGTCCTGAAATACAGTTATCCGCGCCCCACAAATCAAAATAAAGTTATTTCAAATCAGTCGAGAATGCAAATTTTATGGAGGTATCCTGTTGTCAAGTGGGTCGCACCGTATGTACTCAGGTAGCCAATTTCTTTGATTTAATTAGGGGCTGCTATTTGATTTCCAAAGTTGGGGTGGAAGAGTGGTTGAATACACCATACCGAGAGATCCAGAATCATTGCCGCTTCGTAAAAGATTTTTTTGTACCGTTTGCATACATTTTTTTACATAAGATTGTCATTTCGATTTGGAATGCGTGACAGGTTTAAATAAGAAGGAAATAAGTTTTGACAAAATGGAAACCAGTTTTAATCATTTTGATGTCATTCTTTTGCGGACATCATCCATAATCATTCTGTATTTCTCTGCATAATAATTTTAGACAATTAGGGATAAACTATATCAATGGTAATTAAACATATGTGTTATGTGGAGCAAATTTTATTTTAACTTTAATTTATTTATTAGTTTTTTTTTTTTACTTTTGGATATATTTCTTTTGGGGGACTTTGATTTCCCGCTGCCTTTCTTTTTTGTTTTGCTTTTGGAACGAGATCTTCTTTTCACTTTCCTTTTGGTTTTATTCCCAGAATCAAGGGACAGTATTTTTTGAGAATTTTGAGGAACTTCTGGTATTCTTGCAAAAAGTCATATCCAAATGTAGTGCAACTTTTACCTAAAATAATAATATGGAAATAAGTAGGGAACGCTTAGATTTTTACCAAATAAATGGAAATCCTTCTTAAGCCCGTCGCCTTTTACTAGTAGGTAATCGCACTGAAAGCTTAATCACTTCTTTCTCTTTGTATGATACAAATTTTATAAATCATCAAGAAGTGTGTGTAGCTACTTTATTTATATTATTAAATAAAGTAAGAATATTACGACCTTGATATTTTGTAGTATTTGTAAATAGGCACTTTGCATATGCCGTATTTTTTTAAATTAATTCATATATTCTATATTAGCAATTATCAAATCTGTTTTCATAATTTTTACCTGGAATATATTTAAATTACTAATTGAATATTAGATGCTAGAGGCGTATCTGAGAACTCTCCTATTTGTCTACTACATAGTGTATATTTGGTGTAGAAATTTAACTTATTTTACTTATTTTCGGCTATAACTCTAGAAATTTTGTTGGTAAATTATTGCATAAGTGTCTTAATAATTTACGTGTATGCCAATGGTAGAGATGGCAGAATTTGGTGAGATCAAAATATTTTTGTAACTTACAGCTGAGGAAATATTTTATAGAGTGTTGAGTGCTCTTTCCTACTCTCCAAGAGTTTATAATTTGTAAAGGTTTTTTTTAATATTGAGTATTGGAAAATTTATTGTGATGTGTGGGTAATTTTGATTTTTCTTTTATTATACGTATTATTTTATGAAACCTGTGTGTCTTACTAATTCTCTGTCGAGAGTTCTATCCTAGACATTCCTAGGGCTACGGATCCAGCCTTTGAAGGAGCTGGCGCTACTAGTGTCTGTTCCCCTTGTAGTCTCAGGGGGTAGTGGCAGTAACCCTTATCCATTATTTTGAGGGATATTGATTAAATTTATTATAATAATGGCACAGGTAGGATTAAGAGACAACCATTTGATTACAATGGTGACAGCGATAGTTTACTACAAGGGTAGCTAGACGGGAGGTTCGCTACAACGATATCTAGTTCGTGCATTAAATTAAGACGGATGGTTGTTTCCTAAAATTATTTGGTTGTCTCCGGTCTGCGATATTTAAACAGATATAATATGATATTGTGAACATCTACTGAAACATTCCCAAATAACACATTACTTGAAATTATAAATGATAAAATGAATTTTATTTCATTTTAAAATGTTAATACGTAAACTAGTTTTATCGGAAAACGTGTGACAAAAACAAAAAAAGTTATATTTTTACACTAGCCATGTTTTGGGTGACGTCATATAATATTTACCCTCAACTCATGAACGACTGCAGGTATCTAAATTCTGTAAAGACATTTGATTGGCTCCTTTGGGATTTCATCACCGTACCTAATGCCCTTCTGGTTCCTAAATTTTTGTTTACAGATAGAATTAAAACCCACTAAATCTATATAATTAAATATCTAAAAAAAAAGAAAAAATACCGTTGTGTAAGAATTTCATATAAAGCCTATATATGTACTTTTAGAAAAATTATTTTTGGACGTCCCTTTATCGTTTCAGGTAAAAACTGTTTGAGTTTGCGATTGAAATCTATTTAAACAATAATAATAACATTTGCTAAAAATGAGTCCCACCTAAACGGATAATTGACAACTTTGTGCCTGAATACTAAGTTCTGCGAATAAATAGTACATGAGGTAAAAATCAGAGACTGATCCAAGGACACCTCGCTGATATACACATATAAAGATAAATGACATATTACCTTTTAATTGGCGATTTTGTCACTAGCGGAAAAAAAAAAAAAAAAAAAACCACAACCCCCCCCCCCCCCCCCGGAAAAAAGGGGGCCCGCCCCCCCCCGCGGGGGTGGGGGGGGGGGGGGGGGGGGGAAAAAAAAACCCCCCCAATAAAAAAAGGGGGGGGGGGGTTTTCGCGCCGGGGGGGGGGGGGGGGGGGGGGGGGGGGGAAAAAAAACCCCCCCCCAAAAATGTTTTTTCCCCCCGCCCCAAAAATTTTTTCCCCCCCCGGGGGGGGGAACGAAACAATTTTTTTGGGGGGAAAAAAAGGGGGGGTTAACCCCGGGGGCCCCCCCAAACACCCCCAAGGGGAAACGCAAAAAAAAACTTGCCGGGATTGGGGGGGGGGGAGGGGGGGGGGGGGCCCCTTTCCCCCGGCTTTTCACACAAACAAAAATTTTTTTCCCCTGACTTAGCCCATGCCGCACCAAATCGGTCGGGCCATCCGCTGGTGTGTGGCGGGCTATTGAATGTATAGTCAGCGAAACCTATATTGTGACGGGACGTTCGGGGTAAGACGCTACGGAACGCAGAGCCGTATTTAACTGTATTGTTAGCTCGTTTACTTTTTCAATGTAGGTTTTTGTGCTCAGTTTAGCTAGCAACAATTTAACAACTGTACAAAAAAGTATTAACTTTAAATAAAAGTATTGAATTTAACGTATTGACTATAGTATAGTATGTTAGTCATTATACATACAGCAGTTACAGTATTCAAGTTTGCTGAATTATTACTACCCAGCAAGAACCGCGAGGACGTATGAGAATTTCTTGCCAGGAAAGGATGGGTATGGACTATTAGTATAGAATAAAGAGATTATTTAAAAAGTAACAAGAAAGCTTTGCAAACAAAATAAAAACAAACAATATACTCTTAAAATAGTAACAGAAATAAATATTTTTCTCAATAAATGAACTAAAAATAAATTCTAATAGTAAAGTTATTACTATAATAAAAACAGAATGACATATTTTTGTCAAAATGGAAAAAAATAATAACATTAATAAATAATAACATCCTGAAAAATAATGTTTCTCAAGCACTGAACTACGAAAGCACAAAAACGGAATTAAATAATGCAGTTGATATCACAAAATTCACTTCTTCACTTCACATCACTTCACTTTACCTCACCTCACATTGCTTCTTCCTCTGAATCCTCGTCCTTCTCACCCTCTTTTTCATTTTGAGATGAACACTATCCTAGTTCAAATTTATAATAAATTTATTTCCACTATTTATATGAAATTTGGCAATTTTTAAATAAGCATCCTCAATTGTAATTACTTTCCTAATTCTTTTTTCCCAATCTTCCTTGTTAATTTTCGTCACTTTATTTTGAATTAACTCTATCGAATTTCGGGAAAATATTTCCTTTTCTGACGTTTTCTTCAATTTACACCAAATTAATCTCCGCTTCATTATCTATAATATATTTAATTTTTCATTTGCAGGACTTCCAACAATGCTATTCGGTTTCAATTTTGGAATTAGTGTATTTTCAAACCATTCCTCAAATATTTCTCCCTCCATGTTCTTATGGTAATCCACGTTACAGTCTTCCATGTTTTTTTCCGCACAGTTTCAATGCATTATCAACCCATCCATTAACTGATCCACAGTATAATATAACCAACCGAGTCCCTTTATTAGGGGGGCAATGAGATTGGTTGACATTTCCTAGATCCATCAGTCCATCCTTTTTTTTACGGTGTCATTAATATCATACCAAGTTTCATCTAGATAATAAATTGGTCTATTTTCCCTTCTGAGTTCTTTTATCTCTTCTAGATATGAATATCGCCAATTCACCATTCGGTCACTAAACGCCATGCGTTTATCAATAGTTAGATATGTAAATCCAATTTTTCTCAACCAAGTTCTTAAAGTTCTTTAGGTATATTTTAGATGATAATCTATTTCTTTTAATTTTCTGGCTACCACGGTAATAGTTGGGATTTAATTTTTCTGATACGTGTCGCAAACTAAAGTTCTTAAAAGTTTTGCTAACGATGGGTCCAGAGTTTTCGATTGACCGGCGTCGGATTTTTGTTTTCTTGGGAGGGCACCTTCTTTCATCAGCTTGTATATTGTGGGACGGGGAACATTAGTCAGAGATGCTGTTTCACCTAGTACATCCAAATCATACAAATTAGGGTCAATAACTCGTCGCTTCAAAAGATTATTGTAAACATTAAGGCTTTGTTTCGCTTGCTCGTTCAAATTAACCGATTTTTTCTTACTGAAAATACTAATGAACTTTGATTTTCTTTATCACTGTAATCACTAGCACTTTAATTTTCACAAACACAATAAGATGCAGACATGGAGACCTCCCACGGTCGAAACATTTTTACATCAAATACCTTCTTAAATTATTTTCAAAAAAAAAACACAGCAGCAAATAAACAGATATAAATAATTATTACTTATATTACATTATTACACAACTCACTGCAACACGATAACCTTCTTAAATTATTTATAAAAACACACCAGCAAATTAACAGATATAAAATAATTATTACTCATTACACTATTACACAACTCACTTCAATGCGATAACCTTTTTAAAATATTTTTAAGAATTCGCCAGCAAATAAACAGATAATAAATAATTATTATTTATCTTACAATATTATACTTACAATATATCAGAACTGCTAGAATGATTCGGTAACAAAATTAAGTGCGGCCCTGAAGTATCACAGCATATAAGTTAAACTCCGCCTTGGTCGCGTGCCAGCAAAAACAACAATCATCGTTTTCGCTTTAATGTAAGCGGTGTAAAAGACGGAAGATATCATGTGTTATACATTACCCGCCCAGATGTCGCGTCTAGCTCCGCACGTCCCGTCATAATATAGATTTCGCTGACTGTACTATTTACTCGCAAACCTTACTGATGACATTCAGTAGTATCAAAAAATTTTCCACGATGGGAAATATTTTCTTTAGTACATTAAATAAATGAAAAAAATCGTTTGAAAGCCAGAATCTCTCTTGATATCGTGCCGTATACTTTACATATAAGTATTATTTTTTATTGCCTGCATATTCATTTTTTATATTATTATTTTTTTAATTACTCGTATCAAAATGGTCCTCGCATGCAAAAACGAAACTTGTTTTTGAAAACTCCTTTAGATCCCATTTAACCATCTTTATCTACACTTTTCCACTACTTTTCCGTTTCTTGGAACTTGGCCAAAACTTTTTCTGGCGTTTTTATAGGAGTATTTTCACACATTGGTTAATATGATGATAATTTAAAACAATTGATTTTTAAAATTACTTCACTTAAAATTTCACAACACCAATAACAAACAGCCTCTGTTTATATTTAACGACGTGCTTCGCCTGCTTTGTGTTCACCAACAGTACCATCCTTGCTATCTAATGACCTGACCGTATCGTTCTGCCCGTCCGGCTGTGTGCGCGTAATGGACTAACTAAAACTACAATGTTGAATAACTTTTGTACAGGATACAATAAAAAAAATCCTTTAACACAGTCTCACGTCTTTTGGATTAAGTAAAGGGTCCAAAAATGCCAACATTATATTTTTGTGCATGGGGGGCCTATTAATCTCACCTCAATTGGAATACTTTGGTATCTTAATTTTTATTATTCCGTGTTGACGTTCCGTGTACCTACTTCGCACTGATGAAGGCAATAACAAGAAACCGGTCTGCGAATGATATACATGACGGCCTGAAGAAGACTTCCATTTATTTGGTCAACATTTTTTACCAGTGGGCAATCGCAATTAAAGCTTAACCAACTCTTTTTGAAAAATACAAATTTTATAAATCATTAAGTAGTGTGTGTGGTTACTTTATTTAATCTTCAATTATATAAAGTAAGAGCATTACGACTTTGGTGTCTTGTATTTAGGTATTACTTTCAGTATTTATTACCATTTGTAAATAAAATAAAAAATTGAATATGTTACATGTTTAGTAAGTCAGAACATATTAGGTTTATCCAATGTAAAAATATAATTTTAACAAAATATGTTCCTAATATGTCACATAATTTCCAAAATATGTAATATTTTAATAAAAACTATACACATTTCAAAATATGGACACAAAAAATTCGTAGTCATTAGAATTGTCTTAATATTTTCTACCTCCCTATGGCTTCAAGCTAAACATAAGAATCAGGTATTCCACAACGTTCCTTCTTTGAAAGGAGAACTGAACTTACTATATACTGTATTAAAATATCAGTTAATTACCATTGCAGAAATCCTCACCGCACTCTGGACATGAGATGATCCTCATTTCGACTACACCAGATTTATTTTTTATTTTTCTAATTTGAGGATCGAGTTGAAACTGCCTTTTCTCTTGTGCTCTACTTTTGTTCTGTAGTTTACCAAGTTCTACTAATCTGAAAGAAAGTTACGTATATAACATTTTTAATTTTTTTAAGTATTTTGTTTATTTTATACCTTGAAAAATAATTTTCCTCCACTTTACTCTTGGGACGAAGAGTTGTCAACATTTTCCAGTCAATTGAGACTGCTGCCAAATCTTCAATTTTCAAATTTTTCATTTCCACTGGTAAAGGATCCATAAAAGCATACCGCTCTCTCATAATTTTCAATTCTTTTTTTTCCTGATTTGAATTTAAAATTTTTATCTTTTATTTTAATTTGTTCTGCGGGAACCCTTTCTGGTTTTATCTTGAAATCCGGAACTTTTTCCAGCAGTCTTCGAAATTCTTCCTTGGAATTTGCAGTAGCCTTAGACAGATCTAGAATGGGAGCAGTTTCTTTTTTTCTTGCCCAAAAAGTCATCCATTTTCTCGATACTTTAATCTACGATAAGTAACATGTAAGGGATTCAGTACAAAAAATTATGAAATGTGATTAATCTCTACATTGTTAATATTGTCCCGTATTTATGTTAAAAAATTGGACCAAAATGTTTATATATTGACATTTACTAATTTCTATTATGCGGCGATAAAGAGGGAGTACTCGGACAATTCTCCCACTGCTCTTGCTTTAATAACAACCCGTTATGTAAAGAAGATAATTTATCCAAAATATTACTACTTGAATCATCATTACAGTCTGGTAATCTCTCAGAACTTTCGATAATTTCCGATTTATATTGCATATTTTCTCTTGGAGATGTATGTTCAATTTTCAAAATGTCGAATTTAATATTTTCGCCTGATCCCTGATGTCGTTCACACCTGCAAACACAACAACAGTCACGTGCTTTGTAATAAATTTGATCTTTATCCGATTCTAGAGGAACAATTTCAGTTTGATACATCCTAATATTCCTCGTAAACACCTGGTCATTTTTTCTCCAAAGTGCCCTGGAATGCCTCTTCTCTATATAACCCTTTTTCCTGTAAGATCTGGGAGTAGTAGCTGTTTGACTTTCATCACTGGAATTTTTGTCGTACGTTTTATTGTCTCTCATATTTTGCCGTAACTTTCTCCGTTGATATAAAGGATCTTTTTCACTTTGCTTTAAATATCTAGTTGGTGGTCTATTTGCGCCCCATTTAGGTCTTTCTTCTACGCTTTCACTTCTACTTCTTCTTTCTTTTCTATTCCTGTTGTCATATGTTAGCTCTAAATTGGTTAGTTTTTCCCTAACATACTTTTCTTTATGCTCGGCAGTTCCTGTTCTACCGAAATCAGAATCCTCTGTTTGGGTGCTGCTGTCACATACCCCTCTGTTTTTAATCCTGTATTGCGTCGGTGTTAATATCCTGTTTTCTGTGCGCGAAGTATTGCAACTCCGATCTGTTTGGGGTACATTTATGGGAACTGCAATAGGGATATTTTGTGGTGTTGCAGGCACCAAGAGAGCGTATTGTACATTTTGAAGGGCATCTAATGGTGTCTGAATAACTAAAGCTAAATTATCGGTCCTTGGAGTAAATAGTGGGGTAGATGCAACATTGTTGTTAATATAATTATTATTGTTGTTGTAACATTGATTATTAAAGTTTTCTTTAGAAGTAGGCATAGGAGGTGTTGGGGGTTTATTATCAATTACATTTTTCTTAGGAGATCTTGGGGATTCTATAGTTTTACCTTTTATTTCCAGGTTATTATTAATTTCGTTATTTAGTATTTCATTCCTAGGTGTTATATTTCTAGTGTTGTTTAGCTGATCACAATTGTTGGATTTCTTTTCATCCTTTGTTTCGCTATCAATTATTATTTCAGATTTCTTATTTGATTCATTTAGCTCTGAGCCCGACATCTTGTCTTTCTCAGTAATATTTTCTGTAATATTCTTATCGTGGTTACTCGTTTGCTTATTTATTCTCCTTGTTTTCTCTAATTGTGCCGCTTTTTGTGCTAATTCTATTGCTTCCTGGATAGCCTCTTTTCTCTTTCGCTCCCTTTCCTGTTTTTCTCTCATTTTTCGTAGTTCGTTTTCTTTTCTTTGTCGTTCTATTTCTTGTTCTCTTTCAATCCTCAATTCCTCCTCATGTTCCTCTTGTATTCTTCTTTCTCGTTCTTCTCGCCGCATTCGCTCCCGTTCCTCTAGTTGTAGCCGTATTGCTTCTTGATGGACCATGGCGACTTGTCTTCTTCTTTCTCTTTCTGCTAGTTCTACTGAGTCGATTGGAATATTTTGCCCCCTGATATATGTATTACTGAAATCAAAGAATAAAATAATGTTATTCAGTGAATTAATTGCGTAATAATAGGCAAAAAATTTTTATATTTTACTCATAACTTGAATCTAAAGTATAATTGTAATGTAAATGTTATATTTAAATTATTAGTGATATATTTTTGAACTACAACAACCATTAATGCATGAGTTCTTACCGATGATGTGAATAACTTGATCCCGTACAAGGCCTCTCCGGTTCGTCGTACCTCTGCTCCGGGGATTCGGCCGGTGACGTATTAGACACGACAATTTCACCATCTTGTAATCCCCTTTTAACCCAGTTGGGTGGTTCATTCATTTGGTTTTCATTAAATGGTTCCTCCTTAGGTTGCCAAAATTTTCCCACTCCAACACCTTTGTCTCCCCATTTCGGTCTGTCGTCTCTGCTAGAAGAAGATTCATAACCGGATTGATGCCAATTTGACCGAACAAGATCTGGGGTTTGATTGGGATTATCGCTCCCATAACCGGAAGTTTCCCCACCAAGTTCTTTTTTCTCTCTCATACCTATCATATGAATTGAACTGGTTTTTGTACAATGGTGGTAAACTGCTTCTTCGAGTATTATCTCGAGAAATTCCTTTTAACGCAATCGTTATTGACCATTGAAATTTTAGATGCATGTCTATTTCTGGAAAAATTAATTTAGACTTTTACTTTGTTTTATTGAGATGATGTTCTGTTACCTTCCCAATGATTGTTCAATATTTTGGTCTGGAGGACCCCAAGGTGCGCATAAGGAAGCAAGCTCTTCTAAAATAGGGTCAGTTTTAAGAATCAATTTCCGATAGATATATAGTTATTACCTCTTTCTTTGGCCCACTGTAGCTTTTTTCTTTCTACCAAAGACATTGATCGACAAAATGTGGACATTTCATTTTATTTTGGCACATCTGCTTATCAAGTTATTACTATATGTACAATAATTGCAAGCTAAAAAGTTGTTAACATAAAATAAATATTACCTACTTTTAAATTTATTAACAGTGTAAAAGCTTGTAGTGAAAAACTTATGAGAATTTATTACGTCACTTTATTCTACCAAATAGATAAATTAATCCTATTTCGATCTAAATGATATCACACCTTAACTGAAACCTATAAGTAATCTATGATGAAGTCCGAAGTAATTAACTTTTTTTTCAAATTTCATGAAGTTTTGGTTCTCCTTCGACAAGAATTTAGTTTTTTTTTATTGCTATCATATTCGGCGTTCGAAGTTCCGTTCAGGTTACCGCGCTGAACAGCCGTGTCATGACGTCTCATCGAAAGGAACCCATAAATTCAAACAAATAAAATTTCATAGATATGGTGAAGTTGGCGCATGTAATTCTCCTGATATCTTACACTGAAGCGGTTTTTAAGTTTTAAATGCAAAATTGCAGATTGTAAGTATGTACATATTTTCCATTTTTTAATCACCAACTTAGATATTAGAAGCATTAGTCTTTGATACAAAGAAGAACAGCGAACCACGCATAATCAGTAAAAGGAGAGAAAGACTTAAGACAATCAAAGCATATAAGGCAAGCTGAGCAGCTGCCTGGAAGACTTAAGAACCCTTGCCTTCGAGGCGGAAATCAATAAATTGAGTCAACGGTGGAAATTGCATCAAGGAGGGAGCAGAACGTATTTCCAGCTCTTGAGGAAACCAAACAATACATGTGATATACTATAATATGTCATGATTCATTACCAACAAACACAGCAAACCACATAATAACAGGAAGTGTAGCCAAGAAAAATCTCAACATAGAACATAGAAAAGAAAACATTATAGCGAAGAGAATAAGTATATGAGCAAATAAGTATATTACTCGTTTCGATCATATATATTGATCTTCCTCAAAATCTACAATACATTTTTACAATTTAATTAAATAAATTAAAAATAAAAGATGAAAATACAAATTATACACGCAGCCAGTGGACAAAGTCAAAATGGTAAATAATTTTGACATGTACACAGTTATACATTTACACAAATTAAATTTTTTAAAAAAATACCTTCTAAATATAACACAGCGATTATACTTTATACCATTTGTCAGAACAATGGAATTTTAGTTTAAAGGTAAAACATTTTTTATTACAAGTTTTTTTATCATTATAATTTTTGCATATCTTAAAAGATGCTGTAGACAGTGATTAAATATTTTTTAACTACAAACTTTTTTAATAAGTTTTTATATAATACACTAGGTTGTCAATGTCTGTTCTTAAATTTATACAATCGTCTGTTTTATTAATATACATCTTTTCTAATAGCAATCTTTTGCTTAAATTACTTTCATGGTGTAAAATTTGTACTTCATCAAAAAGGAAATTATGTTCATTTTCTTTTGCATGGATAGAGAGTGCTGAGAATTTTTTATTTTTAGATATATCATAATTTGGATTGTACATTTTTGATTTTACCCATTGTTTCGTCGGCCCAAGATGGCTGGACGAGGTTTATTTAATCCCGTAAGACTGTCTGTTGAGGAGTTATTCCAACTTTAACAAATATAATTCTAACTACGGCGAATTATTTCGTCCCTTGAGAGCAGAATTATAAGTCACAAAATGTAAATTTTACAGGAGAGAGTATATAGGTAGCTCTGCACTAAACAGAATGAGCTCCGAGAAAGATTTTGGGGGATTACCCTACGTTATAGAGATAAAATATTTCTGCCGCTATTTGATGTATACTTTGTGCGTAAAATCAAATTATCGAGGGACATAGAATGGTTCTGCTCTCAAATGACGATTTATGAGAGGCTTGTAGCCATTTATACGTTAACATGCAGAGTGCAGACATAAAATTGGTATACTTTGCAATATTTGCAACATCTTTTTTTGGGTATGCGTGAGTAGTAAAGAAATAGTTTAGTTTATATTTTATATTGTATCTCAACACTGTAAATTAAATAATTTAATACTTTTACTCCAATATCTTTATAGTCCGCTATAAATTATTTTATTCGTTCATGACCTTCATCAAGTTCGTTTCTGATTAACTAACACAGATATAAAAGATCAATAGAAAGTCCATTAATCTTTAAAAAAGTGCTAAAAACCGTCATAGGTTACGTGTGCTAAATTAGTCTAGGAGTGTATAATTTAAATCTCATTAATCAGTATATGTTATATGTTACATTTATTATAATAAATGTATGTTACCAGGGCCTTTTAAATTCTTGAGTGACAGGTAATAGCATTTAATAAAACTTTTATTATTAAATTTTTATTTTATAGCAGCAAGCAAGGTACTCAAAATTTGTGATTTTAATTCGAATTTATGTTTTTATAATTGGTAACAGTACCGAACAGAGTGGGTAAGACCGCTTTTACTATGGTCGATTCCATCTGGGACAAATTTAGAATTAATTTGAAATTACTTTTCGATTCAGATAAAGCATGGCTCTCGTTACCTAACCCAAAATTTCTGATCATCAGGGCAATATTTCGGTGATTAAAGAAGCAGTTAGGAAAATATTGACACATTCTCACTTTGCCTGGTAAAAAATCCTAGATTTTCAAGGGGTAAACTCGGTGACTCGGGAGGCGGTTAAGAAAACATTTCTTTAATTAGTGACATTAGCAAGTAAAGAAAGTTTTTTTATAATGTTGATTTCAGTTAGGTCAATAATATACAGCAAACAGATTTCAATCAAGAACAGAACCTTGAGGTACCCCATAAATTATATTTAAATTCTCGTCTGCAAAAATAATCCATGATGGTAAAACGCGTATAAAAAATCACAAAATATTGCTACACACTATTGACTTATATGTAAATCTTCTATAAACACGAGAACATCGTAGCAACATTAGTGCTTTTATTTTTCACATACAAAATGATGGTCACTAAATATGTTGCAGGAAAAAAAGTCAACATCCCTTTGTAATCCATTTTGCAATAATATTTGCTAACATGCATCGGAAATTAATAATATGAAGAGAAAGTTAGGTGAATCAAAACTTCCAATTTTGTAAAACGGCATCACTGCAGATATTTTTAAAAACTTACCAGAATAAAAAGTATTTTTTTCTTCCAGATAATTCTTGGTCGCCTGCTATTCTAAACATGTTATCACCGAAGTCACTTGCTTTGTTAATTAAACTGTGTCATTATATTTATTTAATGAAATCAAACAGGTATATAGTAATGCAATGTTAAATGCATTAATACCATCTTAACACTATACGTCGTGCCTTGGTACGTGTAAATTATATACTTCTTATCAAATTAAAAACAAGAATATGCATATACAGGGTGGATCAAACTCGTGGGATTTGAGATTTTCTCTAAAACTATGGGGATTTTCTATTTAGTGTTTATGAGAATTTCCTTAAATATTTATAACATTTTCTCTGCTTATTATAATAATTATTTGTTAATAGTTGCCCATAGCAACAGTAAATATTTAATGTTTTGCAAATAAACCACTTTTTCTCAATATAAATATGTCATATTATGTATCTTTAGGAAGCAAATTTGGATTGTGACCAGATAGTGAAATAATTTTTCGAGTATTCCATTTAATAAAATCAGAGGATGTATCACATGTTACGTATATTTAGAAAGCAAATTTGAGTTGAGGTCTGATCGTGAAACAATTTACAGCATGTTCCATTTAACAAAGCCAGAGGGCGTTTCACTTAAAATTTCCAAAGCCAATTACTCGAAAACTGAAGGAGGTATTAAAATTCTGCAAAAGGTGGATAATTGGTGACAGCAAATACTATATTTCTATATACAGAAGATGCAGACGTCTTGAACCGTTTAGGCGTCGATGGCAGGAATTTGGAAAAGTTAATATTTCAATAGTACTTTTAATTTTGTTTTTTCGTATTTCGGTTGTTTTGAAATGTAAAAAATTGTAAGATAAGAAATTGTTTAAATATAATAATTCATTTATCTAAAACAGCAATAATTTTATTCTGAAGATCCGCCGACCTATGGGCTCTTTATACACAGTATATTGTAAACGACGCCAAAGGAAGTCCAGTGGGGTAAAATTGGGCGATCGAGGCGCCCATCGTGCATTCTAATCCAAACATTATGGTAAAGCATTATCTAAATCCGCTACAATTTCCACATTGTGAGCGGAGGCCTATCTTGTTGAAACCAAAAGTTTTGCCTAGTCATTCGGTACAACTTGTAATTATGGTAATTTTCTGAGGGGAAAATTTTGGCAACGTTTACCAAATGGGGTTCTATCAGAAAAAACATTTTGTATACTGCACCAGGCGTTTATTCCAAAAACGCGTTAATTATCTCTTTTAGAAACCCAACGTGGATTGTTTTGTGTGCAAAATCGGCAGTTATGCCTATTTACAATTATTCCTTTGCTGTGAGATCTACTGTCATCAATCCGAAGTATTTTCTTTAATATTGTCATACAAGTCTTCAAATCTTGCCAAAAAATCCAGTTGTCTTTCAAGATCACCTAGCTGTACTTTATATACAAGCTTTGTATTGGGGATGATGGTATTTATGTTCTGTAAAGATTCTTCTGGAAAAACTTATTTTTCATAAATTTAAAAATGTCTTATAATGTAGTATTTTCTTATCAGGATAACGCTTTACGTAAAGTCTCTTTGCTCTCAACGCATTTCTTACTTGAAATGGAAAATCTTAGTTACCCACAGTAGGTTTTTCCAATGCAATGGAATACATTCACGATTAACCAACACCATGTCGAGTTTTTCTTATTTTGGGCATTGACTCATTTTTCGTAAAAATAGAATGATGAAATATTAATTCAAAATAGACACCTAAATTAAAACTTAATATTTTTTGAGCGTTTGACAAATGTTTTGACAATTAATAATTTATTGTAATAACTAATAACACTATCAATATAAGTAAAGGATTTGTTGATGAAACAATATTTGTTTATGTCAAATAAATAAGTTTGTTATATATGCACAACAAAACATACTTTTTAAACAACTAATTATTTTCTTTCTATGAAGGACTACTAAATTCAGATAGTGTGATACTTCGGCATAGTTTATTAAAGGTATTTATAACTAAAACGTAAAATATCTCCAAAACGACGGAAATGAAAGGTTAGACGCTTACAACAAAAAAATACTCAAAATGAAGTACTATTGAAATTCAAACTTTTCTAGGTTCCTGTTATCGAATCTTTTTTGCAAGTCGAAGTATACTACCTATTTGTCCAAAGCAATTATCCACATTTTGCAGAATGTCGATTTTTTATATCTTTTATGGTATTAGAGAAAACCTCAAATCCCGTCGAGTTTGACCCACCGTGTACACTGTAATATTTTATTACATAACGAAAGTGGAGTTTTGAAATGACCTGCATTACATTTTTATCAATTTAGTCTCATGCGGGTATACACTAAAATTTGAGTGAATTATGAAAGATGTTTGTTGCTATTT
This sequence comes from Rhamnusium bicolor, assembly GCA_029963845.1. NCBI lineage: Eukaryota > Metazoa > Arthropoda > Insecta > Coleoptera > Cerambycidae > Rhamnusium > Rhamnusium bicolor. The sequence goes on along the minus strand of JANEYF010001822.1, from coordinate 517,769 downwards.
TATTGATTAAAATTTAAAGATGTAAGATAATTCAAAATTGTTAATGCTTTTTTACTATCAATTTTCAACTGGAGAAGAGGACTAGGAAATTGGATTTTAAAATGCCAAAGACAAAACTCTTGTATTTATAATCACTTACACCACTGGATAAGGGATTAAAATAAATAAATATAGTTTAAAAAAACTAAAAAACACGCTTTTAAAGCACATCAAACTAAAAAGTGAAAAATAATTATTAATATAAACTGAAAACAATAATGAACGAAAAATACTAGTATTATTGTGAAAAAAGCGTAGGTTGCTCGATATACGAAAAATATGGCACAAAGCTTTTTTTCACAATAATACTAGTATTTTTCGTTCATTATTGTTTTCAGTTTATATTAATAATTATTTTTCACTTTTTTAGTTTGATGTGCTTTAAAAGCGTGTTTTTTAGTTTTTTTAAACTATATTTATTTTTCACTTTTTAGTTTGATGTGCTATGAAAGCGTGTTTTGTAGTTTTTTTTAAACTATATTTATATTGCTTATCGATGCTGATATTATAACATATTACGATCCAACAGATATTTCTGAAAAAAAAAATATTTTTTTTATTTTAGCCATGAGATTTGACCTCACGCCTGAGGAGTCCGTCGTTTCGCGTCGACTAAGACTTGCCCGCTCGACCAACGACCGAACTGAGAATCACGGAATATACTTACAATATTAAGCCTCTTGCTCTCACGCAGAGGATACGTGAGGAAAGGACTGGCGATCCTGATCAGGATAATGATATAAACTTATCAAATTATTGTATTGTTACCGGTTCTTCGTAAGTGTACAAAGTTTCAATTAAATCTGTCCGTTTAAAGTGGGTCAAAAGCGAGTCCAAAGAGTCGGTTACAAACAAACAAACAAACATACAAGTGAAGCTAATAAAAGCGTGTTAAAAACTAATAGATATTGCTTTATCAAAAAAAAATTGTCAAGTAAAAACGCAGTTTTTAATGAGGCAAAGGACACACCCAATAATACAATAAACAAAGACCAATCCTTTCTCAGAAATCATCTGCGTTACTCAGGAATCGAACTCATTATCACTGAGAGACAAGAGCAAATAGTAGATAGTTCCGATGAAATTAAAATTATCGATTTGGTGACAATTCTTGAAAACGGTGGATAGCTACAATTTTTGTACTTAGAAATAGTGAATATATAATTTAAAATGTCGACCATGGAATGAAATTATTTACTTTCCTGGCTCAACAATAGTAACTTGTACACAAATTTATTATCAAGGACGCAGTTTTTTCTGGACTGTTATAATTTAAGCAATAAATAAAATTGATTTGTACTTTCTAAAAAAAATCATTAATTAATTATTGAGTATTATACCGGATGTAACAGGATCATGGTACACCCCCTTTTTTCTTTTAGTTTTGAAGATAATTGATTGAAATTTGGGATATTCTATATACATAATAAGCAGCACTTTTTGACATACAAGTGATTTTTTTTCTATTCCGGTTTCGTCGGAAGTGACACTAACTTTCGATTTTTAATTGGAACACCCCATATATTATTGCATTTTTGAATTCTGCATAATTTTCTGAATCCAACGATACCAAATAAGTGACATTTCAAATGTCAATATTTCTTATAACATAATTTTTAATTTTCCATTTAAGTGTGCCATGATGGTTCCGATTTATTCTAAATGATCCGTGTAATACTAGAAAATCGAATTCTTGTCAAAAACACTAAATTACGAAATTTATGATCAAATAAAATTCATCAAAATGTTTTTTTGGGGAAAATCTCAATTTTTTCAAATGGAACCATATTGGTACCATTTGTTAGTACTATTAATAAGGAATTTATTCATATGTCGTATTAAAATGTGCGATAAATACAAACAAAATTACAGCTAAAAGAAAATAAGAAAATACAATTTTGTTCTAATTAAATGTTAAGAAGTAACTAACTAAGGTGGCTTTGAAAACAATGAAATATTTAGCTTGTCAAACATTTCTTGGTTTACCGGTGTTTTTATTGTGTCTTTAAAAATTGTTTAAAATTCTTGATAGTGTTCAAAATGCCGCAAATTTATATAAGAGACGAAAAAGTGGACATGTTAAATTATTTATGGGGAATGTAGAAAAAATGCCGTTGCAACTAGACACCTTTATGCCGAACGATATCCTGATAGACAGTGTCCAGCGAGAAATTATTTTAATCGTCTTAAAAATCAATTCCGAAGTGAGCCCAACAATGCTTCTGAAGAAAATTTTATTCTTGACGAAAGAACGGAAATTAATGCTCAAGTAGAAGTTGATAAGACTGTTTTTTTAAGACAAATTGGGTTTGAATTGGAAATCAGTCACCAAACAGTAAGCCGAATTTTGCACAAATACCACTATAAATCTTTTAAATACCAATTGCATCAGTACTTGGACGAGCATGATTACGAACGTAGGATGGAATATTGCAACTGGATTTTGCAGAATAACGTGCAGCCAAACAATGATTTTTCGGGAATGATTTTATTTTCGGACGAGTCTAGGTTTACAAATTTGGGATTTTTAACCGACAAAATACAAAATATTGGTCACAAGAAAATCAAAATTTATTACGGGAGGGTAACTCAAATGCGGTTCGGTTTTAATGTTTGGCTTGGAATAATCGGTAGTAGAATCACTGGTCCAATAATATTTGAAGGACCCCTGACTGGTGCCAGATACTTGGGAATTCTGCAAAATGAAATTGAGGACAGTTTAGCTGAATTACCTATCCATTTACGACAGGAAATGTATTTCCAACAAGATGGTGCTCCTCCCCATAAATCAAGGATAGTAATTGATTGCTTTCAACGGAGATTCGGAGAAAACGTAATTTCGAAGAATGGTCCTGTGAGGTGGCCTCCAAGGTCACCTGATTTAACACCCCTTGATTTATTTGTTTGGGGTCATTTAAAAAATATTGTATATGCAACCGCCGTTATATCTCGTGAAGACCTGGAGCTACGAGTATGACACGCAATTAATAGCATAGCTGCCCAGCAATTGGTGAACGTTCTTTGAGAAACAGCAATGCGAGTTCAGAAGTGTATTGACGTTAATGGACAACATTTTGAACAACTGTTGTAATGTTTTGTGTTCATTTTTTTGTATTTCAAAGCCACCTTATTTATAACAAGGTAATTAGAACAAAATTGTATTTTCTTATTTTCCTTTAGCTGTAATTTTGTTTGTATTTATCGTACATTTTAATACGACATGAATAAATTCCTTATTAATAGTACTAATAAATGGTACTATGGTACCAATATGGTTTCATTTGAAAAAATTGAGTTTTTCCCTAAAAACCATTTTGATGAACTTTATTTGCTCATAAATCACGTAGTTTAGTATTTTTTGACGTGATTTCGATTTTTCTAGAATTACACGGGTCATTTAGAATAAATCGGAACCGTCATGGCACACTTAAATGGAAAACTAAAAATTATATTATAAAAAATATTGACGTTTGAAATGTGTCACTTATTTGATATCGTTGGATTCAGAAAATTATGCAGAATTCAAACATGCAATAACATACAGGGTGTTTCATTTTAAAAACGAAAGTTAGTGTCACTTCTGCCGAAACTGGAAGGGGAGAAAAATCATTTGTAGGTATGTCAAAAAGTGCCGCTTATTATGTATATAGGATATTCCAAATTTCAATCAATTATCTTCAAAACTAAAGGAGAAAAAGGGGGTGTACCATGATCCTGTTACACCCGGTATAAGACAACCTTTCAAATCTAATATGATAACAATAAAATCCTATAATTTCTTAAATTTTACACTCATTCTTACCTAAATGCATTACTTAGTATGAAAGATTTAGGTAAATATTAAATTAAGCATGACACTTCAAATGCATTTTCTCGCAGAAACTGTTAAAACTATTCCACCTAAATAAAATATGACAATAGATTAAATAATAGTATTCATTTTATAAAAGTATACATTTTATCGCAGAAACTATTAAAACAACTACTTCATCTAGATGCCAGATGTCATTGGTATAATAATAGTATTCATAGTATTAGAAGCAAAAAATATTGAGACTAAAAAAATGTTGAGTCACCAAAAACAAAACACATTTAAAAAATTATTCCCTCCAGTTACAATACAAAAACGAATACTACTTTTTTTGATTCTAATACAATGAATGCGATTATTTAATCTAATGGCATCTTGTATCTAGGTTAAGTAGTTGTTTTAATAGTTTCTGCGAGAAAATGCATTTTTGTTTAATTTAATATTTACCTAAAACTTTTAATAAAATGTATTTGGAGTGTCGAAATTCTCATTTACCTAAAACTTTTATAATACTTAGCGCATTTAGATAAGAAAGCCAGTGTAAAATGTAAGAAACTTTTTATTGTTTTCATATTAGGTTTTAAAGGATGCTTCCGTATTATCCAATAATTAATTTATTATTATTTTTAGAAATGCATAAATACGAAGTAAATAAAAAGTCAGATTTTTTAAAATATATTACGACTTAACTCTAAGATGTATTCCTCTAGCCATTGTTTCTTATTTAGTAAGAGACTTTTGAAAATTAAAAAATCATTTGTTAAGCTAAAATTAATGGTTATGCTGTAGGCTTAAATAACTTTGGCTTAAAGAGTCTTATATACCCTATTAAATCATAATTCTCGATTATCTCGTTTAAAACTTATCCGATTTGAGTGCGATTTTTACAAGATTTTTCAAAAAATATGAATAAAATGTCGGAATGTAATTTTTTTTTTTTTTAGAGTCGTCAAAAAATTTTCGCATGCATTTTAAATATTTTATATCCAAATTTTTTAACATTCCGACATTAGTCACTGTTTGTAACGTTTATATTCATGTGACCCAACTCTTGGATTAGTTGAAAATAAATTTATTAGAAAACTAAAAACTGCATATCTATATTCCGATAATAGCTGCCATCTCGCATGATATTTCGGAAACACGGATGCACTTGCATACACTGGACTCGTTTGCGGGAGGGGGAATCGGGCACTTAGGAACCACGTTGCGATTTGCGTAAACAACAGTGGCGTGTGTATTCTAGAGATATCTCAAATTTACTTATTTGTTATAAAGTGGGTACACTTGATTTCAATAAAAACTGGTACACTTTCTTTTAGCTATGTAAATCATTCGTTCTTTGATTGATATTAATAATCTTACAAATGTCACTTTGACGTTAATCAGTGGCGTCATTATTAAAAATGGTTCGACATCTAACAGATATTCAAAAATTTCGAATTGTTTCTAAAATTGAAGATGGTTGGTTCATAAGAAGACTTGCTGCTGAATACAATGTGAGTAAAACCACGATAATGAGTGTTAAAAAACAATGGGAAACCAACCAAACGGTATCCCGTAAAGTTGGTTCCGGTAGGCCCAGAAAGAGCAATAATCAAGAAGATGAAAATCTTATAAATTACCTAATAGAAAACCCTTTTCAGACTGCAGTAAATGCAATTTCAGAGACAAATTTCCCTGCTTCGGTATCTACTGCTTGCAGAAGAATAAAACTACAAAGCGACTTGAAGAGTTGTTCAGCGGCTAAAAAATACAAACTTTCAGAAGAAAAGAATCAGGGTAGGATTATTTTTGCACTCAACTATATAATCAATGATGAAAACTTCTGGGGACAAGTTGTCTTCTCTGACGAAAAGGTTTTTAAATTCTGTAACGATGTACATGTTCGCGTATATAGGCCTCCTTCCACTAGATACGACGAAAAAATATACTTTCGATCCACAAATATTAGGAAAGTTTTCAGTCAATGTCTGGGCTTGGATGAGCCTAAATGGGTTAGGTGTGTGTTGGAACAGTGGTGGTCATCTCAATTCCATTAAATATATTGAAATATGAGACAATATTATGTTGCCGTCAGTAATAGAGGTGTTTCCGCAAAATAATTTTATTTTCCAACAAGACAACTGCTCCATACATACGGCCCATCGTGTCAGGCAATGGTTCCTTAATAAAAACATAGAGTTGTTACCGTGGCCATCTAAAAGTCCGGATTTAAATCCAATTGAAAATGTATGGGGACTAATGGTGAAAAATATAAGAAAATTAAATAACCATCCAAATAATGCCCAAGAATTGGAAGAGATAATTGAAAACGCTTGGGAGAACTTGTCGCAAGAAGTTGACCTTGCAAGAAATCTGATTTTATCCATGCCTGCAAGACTTCAGGCAGTTTTAGACGCTAATGGAGCAATGACAAAATATTAGTTAATTCTGTATTACGTAATTGAAGTTCATTTATTTTATTTTTTTTATTGTATTTTTATGTTCAGTTTGCATTGTTTACATTTTTTTTAATCTCAAGTGGTATTTTTGTGTTCTTATTTTAAAAATAGAATTATCATTATTCAGTTAGTATTTTAATTACAACCATTAGTAGAATTATCCGTAACAAATATTTTTTTAAACAATAATATGGCAGACTTGAAAATGTTTTGAAAAAGTTATTTTCTAATTATTTTTTAAAATTCCATTTGAATAAAATAAAAGAGAAAGGTTTAATAAGTTTAAAAACACAAAGAAAACCAATCTCCTCCAAAAAACCCAGGTCCAGGGTAAATCACTTCTTCTCCACCCCCTCTCGACATGCCTGGCCAGCCCTATTTACAGACATATGCACACAACTAAACTATTAAGATTTTCGATTACAAGAGTTGTACCAGTTTTTTTTGAAATCAAGTGTACACCTAAGTAGACGTGTTATTGGAAGTGAGTATTAGTGCAGTGAAAGAACAATGGGAAAAATAAAAACATATCATAAGCGTAAATACCCTAGCAGAAAACCGAAAAATCGAACATTAGCCCAAAAGAGAAAATATAAAAAGTAAGTACTAGTGAAAATTGAATTTTTTCGTAAATTAATAAAAGTAATAATTTTCTTTTATTTCCGGTAATTTCTGTAGAGAGACTAATATAAATGAAAGTTTTCCCATTTTGCCGTCTCTAAATATTGATATGGAGAATGAAAGGCTCAATGAAAGGTGAATATGATAATTTTTATTTTTGATTTATTTTAAGCGCAGTAACCTCATGTACAGGGTGATCATTTTAAGTGCACCTTACTCGATTTTTCTGCTGTATTTTTAACCTAGGAAAAACTTCAAAAATTACACTTATGTGCTTTTTTCTAAGGAATCCGAAAATTAAAAACAATTGAATGTCAAATAAAAAGAAAACGCCGAAAAACTGAAAAATAAAAAAATTGCACCCCGCATTAATATGCGGAAATGGACATATGACATTCCGAATACTGATTAAATATGCGCGTCACATACATATCTTTTACTTCCGGTTTGACCGGAAATTGCCTTAATTTTTTTTATTCTAAATGATATGACCTGTATATTCAGCTCAATTTAAAAAAATTTCTTTCTGAATTCAGCAATATATGTAACATCATCTAATCTTTCATATTTGATAAAAATATTGGAGTTTAAATTTAAAATAACACAAATATATTTTTCATATTATTTCATCGCCTTTTCCATTCTGAGTTGAATGATATGACACACATTGATACTTCCATTAGGAAAAATTTTTAAAATAATACTATGCAATAATAAGAAACGGTAGAATGGAAATTTTTTTGTAGATTAACGATTTAATTATTTTGTTGTTTAGTTCTTTAGCTATTCTTAAACAAAGTAAATAAAATAATTTCGGGTTTTTTTTATTGTTTTTACATACTAATTGCAGGACAAGGATGCATGAAGGGTAAGGTTAGCTACTGCTTAGCTTATAAGCTTGACGCAATACAACTTTTTCGTCGGTTTATGTCGCACGAAACCTCTAGTACTCCGCCTCTGATAATTCAACATCTCCCGATCTGAAATGTTCCACTATGCCGTTCTGTAACTAAGAACATCGGCCACCTTCGACATTCGCCGCGATAATTTCGGTTTGGCTGTATATATGCACCGTGGCCTGCGCGGGGTGTGGTAAAATCAAGACTATATTTCACTTGCATCTGATATAGACTCTTAACTGATACACAAGAAATTACACAAACCTCAGTTTTATATGAAACCCGAATTTTTACCGCTAATCGCCAAAAAAGGACGCTGATATCTCTCCAAAGTGCCAAAAACAAAAATTTGTAGTATTGTGCAAAATAACCAAGATCAAGTGCAATATTGGGGAAAATTAAATTATTAGTAATTATCGTTGCAAGTCTGAATCTTTCTAAAATATCAGAAATTTATACAACTTGTATAGTTGTATTTGAAATTTCCATTAAAAATTTTAGAGAAATTCTCACAGGAAAATTTTGGATTTTTTTTTACGGGAAATGTCTACACTGTAGATCGCCCATTTTAGCAAAAAAAGAAATGTAAAAAAATTCTAAATACATAGTATGTAAGCTCCAAATGAATTATTTTGTCATGAAATTGAAAAAATGATCACTCAGTTCACCAACTGAGATCCCTGCCCGTGGTCTTAGTAGACGTTGTAATGACATAGATATGTCATTTATTTATTGAAAAATAAATTACACCTGCTAGCCCTCTAAACTACAAAATAAATTGGACTAAATTAATGGTCGGGAATTTAAGAAATTAGTACTGGTATCTAGAGTATGTAGGATAAACAAGACAATCAAATCAAACTAGTTTAGACAACATAACATGGAAAAACAAACGACAAACTAGACTCATGAAAAGTATGGTGCACAGTACTCACATTATGCTATCATATTCCCATGTGCCTCATTTGGGGCCTCAATGATATTCGCCAGATGCAGGGTATATGTGGGTCATTCTTTTTACAAACCGCACACTAAAAAATACTTGACAATTTAGATTCGTCTGAAATTTTTTTTACAGCTTCTATACGTAAAATTAATTGAAACATATTTCAGGATTTTGCTTAAAAAATTTTTTTTTCGAAAATATCCATTTATGAAGTTTTGGTATTTTGCTGGATTTTCTCCAATCGTCTCATACATGAAATTTATTATCTCCAGTTGTACATATCAAAAATAATAACAATGTATTTGTTTAAATAATTGTTAGATGCTGTTGCCCCAGGTTTAGTTAATTTTAAAAAATACCACTTCATTCTTCATCATGTTCCTTAGAAAATGGCATTGGTGAAAAAGTGGTATCTCTATGAGGTCAAAAAGTTATTAAATATTTTCGAGCGCTTGTCAGGCGACGCGCCCGGAGTCGCCGTGCCGGGCGTAGCGCGCGGAACGTGCAATCAAGCTCCCTTCAGTTGTAAATATATGTAAATGTTTTCATTCTGTTGTTCGACAACGTCGTATACGCATGCCATATTATTACTATCATATTTTGATCTAAAACTAGCGATAATCATAAAGTGTCGGTACAATGCCGAGAGCATCAAAATCGTCGATTGGTCCGAAAATCAAAGTAGATCGATGCTTCAATCTCTTCGATATGTCTTCACATCGTAAAAGAGAAAATCTAAGACCAGTTTCGAAGCAACATTTAGTGGCCCTTAACTTACCGGTAACGGATGAGTTCCTTCAGCGAAAAATCTGTAATACTTGCCGTGTTAAATTGTTTCAATTACGCAAGAATCGCGAAAAGAAGTTCGAATCAACTGTAAGTAATATTTTCGAAGCAAATTTCTTTAATAAAATTTCATTCATTATATGAGACAAGGTCTAAAATATCCTAAAATTATAAAATAAATTCAGGTTAACTGATGTATGTAAAAATTACATTGTTTTTAGAAGGAGGAAATTAATGATTCTGATTTTGACGCTTTGGAAAGCAATGACGTTAACTGGAAACGTTCTCCTGAAAGTCCCGGTGTATCTTTTGAAGAAGACAAAGTGACAGTATCTGCAGTAATTGATTCTATCAACCAGGGTTGATAGCAATTGAAGTTAAAATTATGAAATAAAATGTATACTTTGTACAAAAAAAAGCATTTTGTATACTACTCAGAAGCTAATAAATCAAAGTGTTTAAATTTAGTTTCTTACTTTTTATTTTCTCACGTCGTGATATTCAATATTAATTTAGTAACCGGGAAGTAACTATAATGTTCTTTTTATTATTTATATTAATTTTTATACATTAATATTATCAACAAATATTTTCAAACTATTACGAAATACGGTAAACATTCATTAATATAAAATAGGTGCAAATGCCTGAGAACTCTGAGGTGCGCGGAGCGCGCCGCCTGACAAGCGCTCGAAAATATTTAATAACTTTTGATCTAATAAAGATACCACTTTTCCACGGATGCCATTTTCTAAGGAACATGATGAAGAATGAAGTGGTATTTTTTAAAATTAACTAAACCTGGGGCAACAGCATCTAACAATTATTTAAACAATTAAATTGTTATTATTTTTGATATGTTGACATTAAAAAATTTTTTTTTATTCTTTTAGAAAGCTAACGTAACAACACGTAAACTGTAAAAAAATGACATCGATCCGATCAGTACAACTGGAGATAATAAATTTCATGTATGAGACGATTGGAGAAAATCCAGCAAAATACCAAAACTTCATAAATGGATATTTTCGGAAAAAAAATTTTTAAGCAAAATCCTGAAATACGTGTCAATTAATTTTACGTATAGAAGCTGTAAAAAAAAATTTCAGACGAATCTAAAATGTCAAGTTTTTGTCTTTCATAAAATCATGTACGTTACACTGTTCACCTGGCAAAGGCAAACAAAACAACAACAGCTAGGTGGTCGATGAAGAGAAAAATAATTCCACAACGTCGGTGTCCACATCTAAGTCTATGATTTTTTGAGGTACTTATATGGTAGTTTTTTGTTTTATGAATTATAAATCTTTGGTTACCGGAGATACTACCTTAAATCTTATTTTAGGGATAGGCATTTCTTTAATTTTGAAATATATTATAAATCAGTCAAAATTGTTTTAATCTTTCAAAGTAACGAAAAAAATAGGAATTTCTAAAATTTTGCACTAAGAAGCGCTATGCAAATTTATATAAATACTGTAAATTTTTATCACAGTTTATATTAAAAAAAAAAATTTGTATTTTATAAATACATCATCTTTAGATATATTGACAAAAATATGAAACTAAATTATTAAATTCGATAGAGAAATAATTGCATCATAAATTTTAATGTGTGAGTAACAACTTCTAAGAAATCTATAAAATTTACATACAATATTAATGGCAAAAGCTACACCAATAAATGAAAACTACACTATTATGCATGAAAAATGTTTAGTTTGCATTGACATACAAATCCCCTTACCTGTTGCCCTTATTAACTCATTAGTAAACTAATAATTAAAAAACTAGTTGAACACAAAAATTACCTCATCATAAGTAGTCGATCGCGAGCTCAGACACAATGAAAAGAAAACCACAGTCCATGCGGTAAAACTTATCTCATATTTGATCAATTAGGTTGTCATGACGACGACTTTTCAAACACGTAGGTGAACAACCCCGCGCCTACGGAAAATTCACCATTTTACTTCGCCTATTGAAATTCTTCAAGGGAAAGTGTTAGATGTGATTGTTTTGCATATATAATGTATATATCACAGATATTAATCTAGATGACCTTTTGAATATATGCGGGATTTCAAATTTATATTTTTATTCAGGGTAAAACTAAGTAAAGAGGGTAGTTTAAATTTTGCATAAGTATATAAATATAGCATGTTATATTTATGAATGCCATTTTAAAATATAATTAGTAATAATTAATTCCTGGGCGATACCGATTGTGTATGTGTGTTTATTTCACTTAAATTTACTCTACAGGGTGTCCCAAAATTAATTCCCCAGCCGCCGGAGTTAGACTCTATGACCAAAAATAAGTCGAAAATCAGTTGTCAAAATTTCGAAAAGTTACTCCTTACGAAATTATCGCCATCTTAAAAATCGCAATGAAGGTATTTTTGCAAATCAATTTTTGAAATAGGTATCCAGGTAAACATAGTCTATTATTTTAAATCAAGTGACATCTACACATAATAAAATTAAAATACTTAAATTTACAAAGGCAAATGTTCGAAATGTTCGCCATTTTGTTCTATGCATGCATGCAATCGACGAGGAAAATTGTTTTCAACACGACCTATTATTTCGTTTGTAATTTGAGTTAATGCTCCATAAATCCGAACAATAACGTCATCTTCATTATTCGGTAGGACTTTGCATTTTTCAAGTAACCCCAAAGCCAAAAGTCTATTGGATTGAGATCCGGGAACCTAGGTGGCCAAAGAAGTAGGTCCTCCGCCACCGATCCATTTATTGGGAAATCGCCGATTTAATATCTCTCGAACATTTCGAGAATAATGAGCAGGCGCTCCATCATGTTGATACACAATACTGTGACGTTGCAATAAAGGAATATCTTCCAAAAAGGTAGGTAATATGTTTTCGCAAAAATTTGCATAATTCTCTGCGTTTAATATCCTAGGCAGAAAATGTGGTCCTATTATGTCATTGCCCAACAGACCAATCCACACATTTACACTCCAGCGCACTTGCTTATGTGATTCTCTAATTTGATGTGGATTTTCGTAATTCCAGATATGCAAGTTGTGCTGGTTAAACACCCCTTGCTGATTAGAATGGGACTCATCACTCCACAATACTTGCTTAAAAAGGTCTTCATTTGTGTCTAATCAATTTAAAAGTCATCTGGAGAATTGTAAGCGCAACTCACTATCCCCAGGATGCAATTTTTGAATCGGCTGTAAGTGATAAGGATGCAGATTTTCTCTTTTGTATGAATCTGTAAATAGTACTACGACGATGGTGACGATTGGCTTCCAAAATCCTGGTACTTACAGACGGATCTTCTTCAACGTCGTGGAGTAATTGCTCTTCCTGTTGCCATGTTAGCTGTTTAGGACGACCAGCATGAATTATGTTAGGAGCCAAACATCCAGTTTCAAGTATACAAACTTCAACAGCACTTATTGTTTTATGATCTGGATGTCGCCTAGTAGGAAAACAGTGGCGGTACAGACGCTCTGTGGCACGAGCATTATTATTAAAAACTCCAAGTAGTTTAATCATATCTAAATATTCTTGATTGCTATACCTTCTGCGCATTATAATAAGTATGAAAACTTAATTGTTTACCGTTGTACGTCAGTTTAAATTTGAAATATTTTATTGACATTGACACACAAAATGTCGTATTCTGTCTTATCAAGGGTGACTTGATTATAAACTATCTTTACCTGGATACCTATTTCAAAAATTGATTTGCAAAAGTACCTTCATTGCGAACTTTAAAATGGCCATAATTTCGTAAGGAGTAACTTTTTGAAATTTTGACATAAGTGATTTTCGACTTATTTTTGGTCATAGAGTCTAACCCCGGCGGCTGGGGAATTAATTTTGGGACACCCTGTATAAAACCCAAAATAACTTAATCTCTAAGGTGCATCATAGTATTAACATATCTATCTACTTTTTGGACTTTATTTAACGATTTGTAAATTATGTTATTATGTTTTTTTTAATTCGAATTTTGAATTAAGCATAAAAATCATGAAATTTAATAGTTAATTATAGATTTCTGCAAATAATCGATTATTTCCAAATAATCGATTGTACTTGATTACTCGATTGTTTTAAAAAGACCACCGATTAATTTTCGAACAATAGATTTTCGACTAATCGATTAAATTGATTATTCCTAATTAGTCCTAATATAGAACTATGTAATATGAACCATATACGTACATATACGTACGTATATGTATTGTATTGATCTTCTATCCCCCAAACTTTAAATTAAAAAAAGATAATTTTAAAAAATTTATAGGGTTAAAATTATATAAAAATTGTTTGGGTTTAAAAATTAACAATAAAAAGGAAATTGATTCACAGACTTATTGCAAAAGCAATTATTTTGTTTCGATTTTTTTAACAACGATTAAAATAAGAGAAAATATGAGAAAATTATAGCTACATAATTAGAATTACAGTAGATATTTAATTCTGTCGTTTTACCTGTTGTAATAATAAAGCTGTTGAAATACCTACCAAATATTTCGAATAATGTTTTATAAAATAAAATACAGAACTTTGTGTTTTGCAAGACCTGCACAAATTCTGTCCACGAGAACTCCCATTTACATACATTGGGAAATTTATTACAAATTTTAGAAAATCGAAATCGAGAATTAGAATAAAAAATCGGGGATTTACATAATAAATCCTAAGATCTGTAAGAGTACAGTATATTGGATAAATATGTGATCAATTCTGACTAGACGTAGGGAACACATGACTCATTCAAAATAAGGAACAAAATATAAGTTTAGAGTTACCTAGCATTCGCTGGAGAACATCTATAAGATGGATATTATCCATTCATGGTAAATTAGGATCATAATAACCAAGAAACCAAGTGGCCCTGTATCACTGATCGAATTCCGAAAATAGTTTAGTTGTAAATAAACAACATTCTCAGTTTAGGTATAATTTTAATTATTTTCAGATGATGCCCACTTGGTTGGTGAAATACAAGTCGATTATAGCATGCAATTTTTACATTCGCGGAAACTATTTCAGTGTTAGTGTTATAGCAGGATTTCCACCATCTTTTATGTATTTATGTCATAAATAAAAATCGGAAGGTAGCGATAAAATGACGTCAGAGTTGACGCTAGACGATCTATTATCGCGTAAATATGTTCATGTATATATGACAAAATATCTTACCTTTTGGTTATTTGGCGAGTTCGGTACCATCCAAGGTTAATACGAAGAGGGCAGAAAGTATTGGTGAATGTAATACTAACACACACATGTATAGTCAGCGAAACCTATATTGTGACGGGACGTGCGGAGCAAGACGCGACATGTGGGCGGGAAATGTATAACAGATGACATCTTCCGTCTTTTACACTGCTTACATTAAAGCGAGAACGACGATTGTTGTTCTTGATGACACGCGACCGAGGCGGAGTTTCACTTATATTCTGTGATACTTCAGAGCCGCACTTAATTTTGTTACAGATTCATTTTAGCAGTGCTGATATATTGTAAGTATAACATTATAAGATAAATGATAATTATTTAATCTCTGTTTATTTGCTGTGTGTTTTTGAACATATTTTAAGAAGGTTATCGAATTGAAGTGAGTTGTGTAATAGCGTAATATGAGTAATAATTATTTTATATCTGTTTATTTGCTGGTGTGTTTTTGAAAATAATTTAAGAAGGTATTTGATGTAAAAATGTTTCGACAGTGGGAGGCCTCTACGTCTGCATCTTATTGTGTTTGTGAAAATGAAAGTGATAGTGATTACAGTGAAAAAGAAAATCAAAGTTCATTAGTGTTTTCAGTAAGAAAAAATCGGTTACATTTGAACGAGCAAACGAAACAAATTTGCCTTTGTATTTACAATAATCCTTTGAAGCGACAAGTTAATGACCCTAATTTGTATGACTTAGATGTACTAGGTGAAACAGCATCTCTGACTAACGTTCCCCGTCCCACAATACACAAACCGGTGAAAGACGGTGCCCTCTCAAGGAAACAAAGATCCGACGCTGGTCAATCCCATCGTTAGCAAAACTTTTAGTTTACGACGCGTATCAGAAAAATGAAATCCGAACTATTGACGTGGTAGACAGAGAATTAAATGAAATAGATCATCATCTAAAATATACCAAAAGAACTTTAGGAACTTGGCTGAGAAAAATTGGATTTAAATATCAAACTATTAATAAACGCATGGCGATTATGGAAAGTAGACGAATAGTGGATTGGCGAAATTCATATCTACAAGTGATAAAGGAACTCAGAAGGGAAAATAGACCAATTTATTATCTAGATGAAACTTGGTATGATACTCATGACATCGTAAAAAAAGGATGGACTGATGGATCTAGAAAATGTCAACGAATCTCATTGCCCCCTAATAAAGGGACTCGGTTGAATATATTACACTGTGGATCAGTTGATGGATGGGTTTATAATGCATTGAAACTGTGCGGAAAAAACATGGAAGACTGTAGGATTACCACAAAAACATGGACGAAGAAATATTTGAGGAATGGTTTGAAAATGCCCTAATTCCAAAATTAAAACCGAACAGCATTATTGTTCTTGACAATGCGAGACACGTGTATAAAATTCCTAACAAGAGTTCTACTAAGCTGGAGTTACAAATTTTTTTTAATGGAATATGATCTCTATTATGAGGAAAATTGTAATAAAGCACAACTGTTGGAAGTCCTGCAAACGAAAAATTATGAGAAGTATATTATAGATAATGTAGCGGAGAGATATGGCCACAAAGTGTTGGGATTACCACCATATTTCTGTATTTTCAACCCGATTGAATTAATTTGGTGTGAATTCAAGAAAAATGTGAAGAAAATGAAATATTTTTCCGAAATTTGATAAAAAAAGTCGTAGAGTTAATTCAAATTGAAGTGTCGAAAATTAACAAGGAAGATTGGGAGAAAAGAATTAGGAAAGTAATTACAGCTGATGATTATTTAAAAATTGCTAAATTTCATAAAAATGGTGGAAATAAATTTATTATAAATTTGAACGAGGATAGTAGTTCATCTCAAAATGAAGAAGATGAGAAGGACGAGGAGTCAGAGAAAGAAGCAATGTGAGGTGAGGTAAAGTGAAGTGAAGAAGTGAATTTTGTGATATCAACTGCATTATTTAATTCCGTTTTTGTGCTTCCGTAGTTCAGTGCTTGAGAAACATGCTTTTTCAGGATGTTATTATTTATTAATGTTATTATGTTTTTTTTCATTTTGACAAAAAATTTTAGAATTTATGTTTATTTCATTTATTGAGAAAAATATTTGTTTCTGTTACTATTTTGAGAGTATATTTTTTGTTTTATTTTGTTTTTAAAGCTTTCTTATTACTTTTTAAATAATCTCTTTATTCTATACTAATAATGCATTCCCATCCTTTTCTGGCAGGTAACGATCATACCTCCTCGCGGTTCTTGCTGGGTAGTAACAATTTATATTAAGCAAACTTGAATACTGTAACTGCTGTATGTTTAGTCAATACGTTAAATTCAATACTTTTATATCAAGTTAATACTTTTTTAAATTAGGGAAGTGGAACCCGTGTGAATACTACGATTACTGGTTTAAATAACAGGTCCTTTATCTCGCAAACTCTTTATTAATGCTACCGGTTTCGTGGCACTTATACTAAAGTATTACCACATCTTCAGGCAACAAGACTAAAAATTGTTAGTAAACATTAGAAGAAAATACATTGAGAAAAAATTGACGAATATATAAGGTTAAAATTGTAAACATAAAACTTACGTTAAAATACAAATATACAAAAATTTGTCCACATTTAAAAGCAATATACAGCCAAACAACAAAATATATCACTTTGAAAAAATTAATGTTAGACTGTAAAGTTAAAAGTTAAAACAAATTAAACTGTCTACAATATATTATCATCTGTTCATAGATTAGTGACAGGTGAATATGGGGACCTCTATCTTGAAATACATATAAAGTGGTCTTTCAGTTATATGTCACCATGTGAGGTTTCTTACTACTACATTTAATAAGATTAATTGAAAGTACATTTAAAATTCAAAAACCAGCTCGAGGTACTACACTATAGAGGCGGATTGCTTAATAACTTGGAGTCTTTAGAAATCCTTCAGTATATCAAGTCAAATACAGTTACATAAGTTCCTATTTTTTTTTGTGTTTTACCTTGCGAATAGAATAAAAACACCTATATGCAAATTGATATAATTTTCCACGTACAATATTTGATTACGCCCCGATTTCATTATGTATATTGTATCGATTATGAAACAAGTTAGGGTAAGGTTTCGTACTTGGTACTTGTTGATTATGCTTACTTGTTCCACATTTCAACATGCGAACGAGGGATTTTAGGGCGAAAGGTGATTGTATCAGCCAGGGTTGACCCAGATTTAAGAAGTCAGTGTTTCTTCAATAAAAAATGCAGGGTGACTAAATAAAATTTTTATTATTAGATCCTCACATTAAAAATGTTTTAAGAAAATATGCTTAATTAATGAGAAAAAAAAGACAAGTTGTTTTACTGTAAATATGGTTTTGATATGAACGTAACAGAACCACACGGTTATTCAATCTACTATGGTTAATAATAATCAGGATATTGATAACCTGCAAGTAATAGTGAACACGTTTGCCAATTTCTTCTCTGAGTCATTTGTTACATCTGGTCAACTTACAAATTATGGACATGCTAACAATATCAATATATTGAACTTAATGAGGGTATCTGAATCCGATGTTTTAAATGCAATTAAAAAAATAAAAAATAATATGTGCATATGTCTCCACTTAATTCCTGCATTCCTAATCAGGGACTGCTCAATAATTTTCTGTAAACCACTGGTTATTTTGTTTCATTGGATATTAAGTTCAGGAATTTTTCCCAATGTCTTGAAACTATCCAAAATTACCCCTGTTCATAGAAAAGGTGCTATGAACGAAGTCGCTAATTACAGACCTATAGCACTCTTAAGTAACTACTGCAAAATCTTCGAGATGATTCTACTTAGTTTCATCTTACCTCATATTTCAAATGTCATTATATCCGATCAACACGGTTTTATACAGGGTCGATCCACAGTATCCAACCTTATGTGTATAACGCAGTTTATCTTTGAAGTCGTTGACGGGGGAGGCCAGGTAGATGTCATCTACACTGATTTCTCCAAAGCGTTCGATCAACTTGACCATGCTCTTTTATTGAATAGTCTTGATCAAGTTGGGCTATGCACTGGTTTAGTAAATCTCTGCCAGTCATACCTTACGGGACGCTCTCAATTTGTACAATTAGGTCTGACTCATTCCCTCGAAGTTCTGGTGTTCCTCACGGATCAATCCTAGGACCTCTCTTTTTTATAATATTCATTAATGACATAAATGTTCACTACCTTCTCTATGACATTAAATTATATTGTAAGATCCACTACCCTCATTGTTTGTGAAAATCAATAAAGTAACCTTCATACATTTGATAATTGGTCTCATAACAACAAACTGCCACAATGCTGCTAAGTGTAATGATATGTCCTTTTTCGCAAAAATCCCTACTCCTGTTTGATTATGTACTGGGCAGAGAAGTCTTGGATTTAGGAGTTTACTTTGACTATGACCTTAGTTTTTCACATTATATTGATTTATGAGGGTATAATCCAATGCAGGTCGGGGTATTTGCCCACTGAGTAGTTGTTTCATTCAAATCATATTTAATAACAGTAGTTTGTCCACCT
This sequence comes from Rhamnusium bicolor, assembly GCA_029963845.1. Taxonomy (NCBI): domain Eukaryota; kingdom Metazoa; phylum Arthropoda; class Insecta; order Coleoptera; family Cerambycidae; genus Rhamnusium; species Rhamnusium bicolor. The sequence continues at coordinate 498,468 of JANEYF010001822.1, read as the reverse complement.
GGGCTAGAGGTCGCCGCTCTCGGTACTTGCTTCGCAAGTCGCTATCCGCCACAGAGACATCTATGATGTCGGTCGGATAGCAGCATTTGGACCATATGAGAAGTTTCACATACCTCTCATCACTACTCAATTTACCATAGTCAGTATATGACTAACAGGTTGGCTACTATCATTTGTCTGTTACATAACCTATGGCATACTGAGGAGAACTAATAAGTTCGAAACTGGTCTATGTCTGGTTAGGAATTGACAAATGATATTGGCTACCGATCTATCATGATTTGAGGGTATAATCCAATGCAGGTCGAGGTATTTGCCCGCTGAGTAGTTGTTTCGTTCAAATCATATTTAATAAGATTTGTCTAGTTTTTATCATGAGGATATTTTACACATTGTTTATACATTTAATTTTTTTTGGATTTATCGATTTTATTAGATTGGGTGTTATCCATTTTTTCCTCTTTTTTTCTGAATGTTTAATTTTACCTAATTTTGTGTTCATATCAATTGTTGTTTATAATTTATTTGTTAGCATTGCTGCAATTTAATCAACATTATCGCTACTGTGAATATCATTCCACTTCTTCTTTCCTAAAATTTGTTTTATTTTTTTCATAGTTAATATATTTTTATATAAAATTTGTGGTATGTTTATGTTTTTATTAAATAAAATAAAAGAGCTATATGAACGTGATCTACAATAATTTGTTTAAAAATCAGTGATTGTTTTTTTCGAATGGGACATTTCAGTTTTTACAAAAAATGTGATTAATGCATGATTTGAATTCATTTTGAATTCGCATATATTTATTTATATATGAAATATATACGTGTGGGGAATAACATCAGGTAATTTAATTGTCACATATTTTATTAATTTGAAATACATGTAATAATTTTCCATGCCTTCTTCAACATAGAAATAATTTAAAATTATCTCTTTCCTATTTAAAATTCAAGAAAACTTTAGAATGATCCTCAGAACATTGTTTAGCCATTTTGCCACTGATGGTTCTTCAATAGGGTCATTTGCTCAATGACCTCCCACATACACATAAAAAATAGAGCTATTCCTTTTCTGAAGTTTAAAAATATATAATATATATATTTTTAATATTCTTAAAAAATATATTAAAGTTTCTAGTTCATTCTATGCACAATACCGCAGGATATCGTATCCTCTCAGAGCACCGGAGCATATTCATTACATTATTCATTTACAGAATTTAAAAATCTTGAGTCAATCCACAACTTCTCCTCAAAGCTAGCTGCGGACCGAATTTACAACGAATTAAAGTGAAATAGACTTATGCGCGAATCGTCAGAAAGCAAAAGAGACAGAAAACACTGGCGGGGACAATGTCCCTGACACATTTTACGGAAACGGTAACGCACGAAGTTCAATAGAGCAGTCTTAATGCTGGCTAGGTACGCGTTGGTCGGTAAATTCTGTCGCGTTGTTTTTAATGTTTTTATTTGTGAACATTTTATTAGTAAATCTCTACTTGTCGTGAAATTAAGTAAAACAGTGTTTTTGGTGTTTACTATTAAATATGAGTGTTGTACAAAATATATTAAAACTGAAAAATGGACATAAGTTGGGTTATGAAGACCGAGTGAAATTCAAAAGTGGTGGCCGTCCAAAACCTAATATGACAATAAAGCAAACATCTCTTGATAAGAAAAAAGAAGTTAATAGGTATTTACGAAATTCAATGTACGATTTATCCGAGTGGATTTGCGGATGCGAGGTAAAAAATGCATTTTTTTGTTTCCCATTCCTGTTATTTGGTGATGATCCTGATCCTTTATGGTCCAAAATAGGTGTAACTAACTTGAAACATTTAAAAATAAAAGTACAGAAACATTGGCTCGCATCAAGTCATATGAATAACTGTAGCAACACTTGGTACAGTTGATATTAGAATGCAGTTAGACAGTGCCTATAGAAAAAATTTAAAAGCTTACAAGGAAAACGTTTCTAAAAATAGATATATTTTAAATAAAATAATAGACTGTGTAATATTCTGTGGAGCTTTTGAGCTAGCACTACGCGGACATGACCAAACTGAGTCCTCTGATAACCCGGGAATATTTCGAGGTCTAGTAAATTTTGTTATCTGAACTAGATGCCATTTTTAAAGACCATTTGCAAAACAGTTAGTACTGTGTTTAAGGGCACTTCGAAGGCAATTCAAAATGAACTTTTAGATTCGATACTGGCGATTATTCACGAAGAAATAAAATCTGAAATTAATCAATCTGACTTCATTGCAGTTTAAGTGGATCAAACCACAGATAGTTCCAATAAAGTACAAGTAGTTTTTGCGTTTAGATACGTTTTAGACGGTGTTGTATGTGAGAGATTTTGAAAATTTATTCAGCCTTAAGGAACGACATCGCAGCATTTAACAGATGTAATTTTAAAAGAGTTAGAATGTCTGAAAATTAATGAAAGTCCTGAAAAATTTATAGCACAAAGTTACGATGGAGCATCAGTAATGAGTGGTGCTTTTGGAGGTGTACAAGCCAAAATTAAAAAAAGTTATCCTTCAGCAAATTTTATTCATTGTTACGCTCAACAACTAAATTTAATTTTACAAAAAGCATCAAGTCAGGATAAAAGCATAAATTTTTTCTTGCTAATTTACATAGCTTTTCTTCATTCTTTGGAAAATCGTTAAAAAGAACAGCCGTGTTAGATAATGTTGTTAAGGTGAGATTACCTAAAGCGACTCCAACACGATGGAATTTTAATAAGTGCATAGAGACTGTTTATACCTATCGAACAGAATTATTAGATTGTTTAGAAAAAATCATTGATAATGAATCAGAAAACAACACTCTAAACCAAGCTATTGGTTTAAAAAACTACTTACAAAATGAACATTTTCTTTACTGGTTAAATTTTTTTCATTTAGTTATGCCTCATTGTGATATATTGTCCAATCAATTACAAAAATGTAATATCGATGTCATAACAGTAAATAAGTGTATTGGCGTTTTTAATAGTAAAATTGAAGACATCAGAAATAAAATTTTTATTAACTATTTGGAGGAGACATCCATGCAGTCTGCCCAGAGATGTAAAACGGAAGAATCGAAAAGGACAATTTCATTAGAAGTTTGTGATATAATTACATCTGAGATCAAAAATAGGTTTGGCTTCAGTAGTCATTTAGCAGTGTCTCAGTTATTTCACGCAGATCGATTTAAAGATTATAAAAAAAGCTTTCCTCAAGATATGTTTAAATTAGTTAAAACGGAGTATCCAGTCATAAATCATTTGAAACTTAAAACTGAATTAGAGGTATTATATAGCTGAGAAGATTTTTTTCAATAGTGAAGGTGCAGTTGCTTTGTTACAGCTTTCAATTAACAATAATTTGTGCAATAGTTTTTCTAAAAAGTGTCAAACTGTTAAAAATCTTGTGTACTTTCCCTATCACTACCTTCGAAAGTGAACGTTGTTTTTCCACCTTAATAAGAATAAAGACATTTTTAAGAAATACCATGGGTCAGGAAAGGTTATCTTCTTTAGCTATGCTTACCATAGAAAGGGCATTAATAAAGAAGATAAAATACTTTAATGAAGAAGTAATTGACCACTTTGCACCTCAAAAAGACCGGAGGATCGACTTGGAATTTAAATCACTGTAAAAGGTAGGTAATACAGTAAACTTTTCTAATTGACCTCCCTATCTCTTGACCCACGAACCGCCACTGCATTTTGCTACCTAAAAGATCGACTCTACTCATAATTTTTTGCCACAACTATATGGAAACTTTTCATTTGAGTCAATGATGTTTGTTCGAATGTTGATTATATTTATTTACTGTTCATGTTATGTTTAAGTTTTTAGAAAATATAGTGTGGAAATTAAGTAACGTATAAATTCAATAATTCCGTTGATATTAATTTTTTTGGAAAAAATCTCGAAGGGGTATAGCGATTTTAACTTCAGCAAATATTTCCAGTCTATTGTCAGTTTCTTATATCATTTATTTTTTAAATTGTGACGTCATCGACTTTTTTTTAAACGATAACCTATATTTTTTATTATTGATTTTGGTAGTAGTTCTTATTCCGGTTCCGACCGTATAAAATTTTCAATATGTTGTTATTTAAAAAAAATCGAGAAAAACAGTTTTAAAGTTCAAATAACAAAAATTCATTAAATTGGGAAAATTTATCTAGTTGCCGGTGTATCACATTAGTTCGATTTTTCAACTATTTATGTAATTTCAAAATAAAAACGAATGTGCTGTCGATAACTTTCCGTCAAATTTAGGCAACTAGATAAATTTTCCCAATTTAATGAATTTTTGTTATTTGAACTTTAACACTGTTTTTCTCGATTTTTTTCAAATATAACATATTGAAAATTTTACATGGTCAGAACCGGAATAAAAACTACTACCAAAATCAATAATAAAAAATATAGGTTGTCATTTAAAAAAAAGTCGATGACGTCATAACTTAAAAAATAAATGACATAAGAAACTGAAAATACACTGAAAATATTTGCTGAAGTTAAAATCGCTATACCCCTTCGAGATTCTTTCGAGAAAATTAATATCAACGGAATTACTGAATTTATGCGTTACTTAATTTCCACACTGTATACCTTTACAAGGAAAACCTAATTTAAACATCTACGAGGATGTGTCAAAATACACGAAACATCAACTAATCAAAACTTGTTTTTTCCCTTTCTGCCGAACTTACCCCAACTAATTTAAAAATAAATAATTATATTTGGCATTGTCACAGAAGTATTTTTGCACTCGGGAACTGGGAACTACACAGTATTTATAGTTTTTCTTTTATTGTCTATTTTACAGTAAGTATTACCACTAATAAAATAGTAAACAAAAATACGAAAACAGTTAACCGCTAAACGATATATTAAACTTTGATAAATGGCTCAACTATGTGCTCGTCTGTTTTTCAAATTAGCGTTATGCAACTCGCTGACTAACATTTTAAAATTTTTTGCACACTTGCTCAACATGGTGCAAACTTATAGAATATACAATAAAAAAATAATGCTAAATGAGCCTATTATCTCTTAGACGCACATAATAAAGCACTAGGCGACATATTCAAATTGGGCAGTTGGTTTTATCCACTTCCTAAGTAAAAAATATAGGAAATGTGATAAAAAATAAATTTGAAAATAAGTTTTAAATATTTATTTACACTTTTTACATCCTAAGAATTAAATATAAACTGGAGCTGCTACATAGGGTGAAGAAAAGTATGGAGAGAAAACATAAGGAGACGAAAGAACATGGGCAGATCTTTGTAGAGAAGCTACAAGAGGAGTGGCAACTAGAGGAGCTGTAGCAGCTGCTGGTGCTGCTGCTACTGGTGCTGCTGCCACTGAAGCTGCTTTAGCTACAACTGGAGTGGCTACAAGAGGTGCGTTTGCTACGGCAGGAGCTGCTACAAGTGGTGCTTTAGCCGCAACCGGAGCTAGGGCAGCATTAGCTACAAGGGGAGCAGCTACAAGAGGTGCAGCCTTAGCTACAACGGGCGCAGCTGCAACTGGTGAAACTAAAGCGTTGTAGTTACGGGCGATTACTTGAGAACTCCTAGCAGTTATAATGGCTGGGGCCACTGCAGGAGCGACTGCCAAAGGAGCTGCAGCAAGTATTGCTGGTTTGGCCTTGGGGTTAGCAGACACTGCTATGATTGCTATAGCCAAGATCACCTGAAAGAAAAAACTTATGAAACTCTGTATACAAAGTTTTTAACATAAAATAGATGTATAAAATTCAAAAACCCGGACATATATACGACCAGGTGGCATGCGACTCTTAGGGTTGTCCGGATTTTTGAATATGTATTTTTTAATTGCCGGTTTTGCACTCTTTGTGGCACGTATTAAGTTAATTAATATCGTTAAGTTAATGTTTTTTACTTGGGTTTACCACACACTATAATGTAAATAGGAAAACAGCATTTACAGCACTATATTTTAATTCTATCCTAACTACAGCTACGGTATTGGAGGACCTTGTATAAATTCAATTCAAATATGTTCGGTATGTCTTATTAAAATTTTTTCCATGATATGGGAACCGATAAATTACAAAACCTGAACACGTTTTGGAATTACGAGGAATTGTACAGCCACATGTTTCAAGTCACTCGAAACGGATTGTGACTCGAGTTACTCGAGCATTTTCCCACTCGAGTCCCATCACTATAAATTACAGCTTTCGTCGACTCGTGTATAGCATACGAAATTAAACGCCCTGGTTATTACAATGTCAACACAGACAAGTCATGACAAAAAATATGAACATTGTAGGCCGAAAAAGCAAGCGCGCCCCAAAAATGTTTTTAGAAAAAAAAATTCTAACTTTTTTTCCTGGTTACACAAATATGAGTGATTTAACTTGTCAACATACAAGTGATTACTTTATTAGTGGTTTTAAACTACAAGTAGCATAATTAGATTGACCAAAATCTCCTAAATTCACATTTTTATTCACTTTATTTTTGTCAGCATCACAATGGCGGCGACTGTAAGTATATGTCTGTTTCTTAAACAAAATTGGTCGTGATTATAGAAAAGTAGATGTACGCTATACCTATATAAAACTTGTCACTTTAGGAGTGAAGACATTTGTCAAGAGTATTTATAAAAGGGTTGACGAATACTAAACGAAGTTACATAGAGAAGTTTTACTGAATCTAAATAATGTACCAATAATGCGATATGTATAAGTAATACAGAAATTATATGTTCAATAATAGTACAAAGATAACTACCAACTACCTGTCTATATTAATCTATGAACAAGACTTCTAACGGAATTAGTTTAATAAGCTTCATGGAGAAGTATCTTAGTAATTACACTGTAGCAGTTTTCTATACATCTGTTAGCTTAAAATAATGTTTTGCAGAAGATTTATATACTTTGCACTAAGAATTCACATTTCAGCTGTATTTTAGAATTCTCCAGGATGTCTGTAACTTCACAGGTTTATTGGGTTTGAACGACTAAAACTTTGAAGTCCAATAACTCGAAAACTATCCGCTTTGACATGCCACTTTTTTTATACCAGCATATACAGAAAAGCGTCTCATACGAATACACAAAAAATATTGGCTGCCATTTAAAGGTTGTCATTTAAAAAATGTCGATGACGTCACAGCTCAAAAATAAAACGCAATCAAAGAATGCCATTTATCAGAGCAGACAGAATTGATTTGTCCATAGTTTTTTTATGAAAACCTTCCAGGAAAGCTTTACTGAATTTGTTCCATACATTATCACTACACTGTATATAGAATTGTAAGCAAATAGATAAAAAATACTTACGAATTTGTACATTGCTAAATGCTTTTCGCAATGGATTTATCTGCAGCAGAAATAAAAACTTTTTATGGTAACATCTTTGGTTTTGCATATAACTATTTATAGCAATATCCCACCCACTTTGTTAATTTTGAAATTTTGTATTGATGCAATAATTCTTAACTTATTCTTAGCTCGGTGTTTTACTGATTGGTATTCAATTCAATAAGTCCTGTCTAATGTTTGCTAGATGACTGATTGAATTTTTGAAGTCATTATATAATTTCAAATTTTTATAAATAAAACATGTTAAATGATGCTATTTGTAAATACCCCAAATTGTTTAGAATATTTATTTTGGTCACACAAACTAACACATACTTTTATAAGACAGTTTTAACTTAAAATGTTATGATTTATCCAAATAATGTCATTAACATTCCAATCGCATTTTTATTTTTTACACTGACCTACTGTTCATGAAAATGTGTGTTTGTAATATTAAAATCGAATACGACATATTTGTATTCAGTCAATAAAGTAGAATATAAATTATGAACGAAAAATATATAGGTACTTGTATTTTTTTCAAATTACAACTGTGCATAAATGCTTATAAAATCATTATAGGTAAATGTATATACATATTGGGATACCTAGTATTGTGTCCAGTTCTTATACTCCGGACTTATAGCGTATAATAACGGGTACCCTCAAAATACAATAAATAAATTAATTTTCAAAAAATAAAATAACATTCTCTTAAAAGAAATATACCCCATTAATAACATAAGAAAAGACAAAATATATCTCAACACCGTATGCAGGGCACCTCTCTAATTCAATCAATAATTTGATATAAATTCGAATTTCGAACAAAAATGTAGGCAGACTTTTGTACAACGCAAAAGAAAATACTGAAATTTACAAAAGTGTGGGGTATATGGGTTAGATTGTCCAGAATGTAATGCAGCATATTGGCCAAACAGGTAGATCATTTCATATAAGACATAGAGAGCATATTCACACACAAAAACAACACTCCAACTTTTATAAACATTTATTAGATTCAGGCCATACTATAACTAATAATCATATGCCAAAAATATTACATATTTGTGAAAGAAGTAAAAACTTAACTTACTAGAAGCTATGGAAATAAATAAGTTAATAATAATAATAATATAATAATAATAATATTTATTTACCAAATATGCAAAATACAATACTTCAGTAGAATATAAATATAAATAAAAAAAACCAAGTAAAAAGAAAATACATGCTTAAGAACTAGATAAAAAACTACAGGATAAATAATAATTTACATTGTAAATAATTAATATTGTAAATAAATAAGGGTAGAAAAAGTCCACAAAAGACAAACTTGTGGTGGGCGTATTGACTATCGCACACATCTACTATGATAATAAAACACTATTGGATATGGAACAAAAAAAGAATAAGTACTAAAATTAATAGGTGCATGGTAGCCGGAAAAAAATTTACTAATTTCTACTAAGCCCAAATTTAAAAATTTGGGTAACATACAGGGTGTCCCAAAATTAATTCCCCAGCCGCCGCGGTTAGACTTTATGACCAAAAATAAGTCGAAAATCACTTATGTCAAAATTTCGAAAAGTTACTCCTTACGAAATTATGGCCATCTTAAAGATCGCAATGAAGGTATTTTTGCAAATCAATTTTTGAAATAGGTATCCAGGTAAAGATAGTTGATAATTAAGTCACCCTTGACGAAGACAGAATACGACATTTTGTGTGTCAATGTCAATAAAATATTTCAAATTTAAACTGACGTACAATGGTAAACAATTAAGTTTCCATACTTATTATAATGCCCAGAAGGTACGGCAATCAAGAATATTTAGATATGATTAAACTACTTGGAGTTTGTAATAATAATACTCGTACTGCAGAGCGTCTGTACCGCCACCGTTTTCCTACTAGGCGACACACAGTGGACGGAAACGCCAAAAAGCTGGCCAAAATTAAAAAAATGAAGATTTTTTTTTGAAATGGAAACGTTTTAAATCGTTGTAGTGGTACCCCTAGCATTAGAAATGACCGTTAATACCGGTCCGGGTTCACTACCTGAGCGAGGAAATTACTTATTGTGCGACCGTGCAGCGCGTCACTTCGGCAGCTCGCAACGCTTCAAAAATCGATAAATTTTGTCTGCAGTGTAAAAATTCTCAAAGTGCAGTTTTCTGTGTCATAAAAATGGATTCTGCATTAGAAAGTATGTACAACTAAAATATCTCAGTATCATATCAGTTTATTTATATGGTAATTAGTAAATAATTATCGAAGTGGAGTGCATTTTTGTACATATGCAACGATTCATAAACTCCACAAAAAAAAAGCCATAAGTTACGCGGTTGGTGATGGTTGGCCTTGAAACTTATTGGAATATGTTTATTGAACATTTTTTCGAAAGTGTATAAAAAATTAGCTGCATCTTTTTGCATCTTTGCGAGATATTGACCAAATTGTGCGCGAATGCACGGATGCATGCACATTCGTGCACCATAAAGTGGGCTCTTTTTGAATTCGACGATGAATATAATTCAGATAGTAATTGAATAAAATTAACTTTCAAAGTCATTACACATTTTTATTCCATTCCCTAGATCCTAATTTTACCGAAATAAATGAAACACATGAATTCGCTTCAATTCAATAATAATTTTTGAACTATGTATATATTTTTGACCGTAATTTTTTTGAAATTCTATATGGGATTCTTCATCAGCTACCCAAAAAAACTGTATACAAAGTTTTGTAAAAATGCAGCGATAATTGGCAATTTTTGGTATGTTTTGGGGGGATTTCATGGCCGCCATTTTGTTTTTTTCAAAATTCAACTTCGGATTCTTGATCAGCGACACAAAAAACCCTGTATGCACAATTTCAGTAAAATAGCTCAATGCCTTTATATTTTGGCCAGCTTTTCGGCGTTTCCGTCCACTGTGCGACACACAGATCATAAAACAATAAGTGCTGTTGAAGTTCGTCTACTTGAAACTGGATGTTTGGCTCCTAACATGATTCATGCTGGTCGTCCTAGACAGCTAACATGGCAACAGGAAGAGTAATTACTCCACGACATTGAAGAAGATCCGTCTGTAAGTACCAGGATCTTGGAAGCCAATCGTCACCATCGGCGAAGTACTATTCACAGATTCATGCAAAGAGAAAATCTGTATCCTTATCACTTACAGCCGGTTCAAAAATTGCATCCTGGGGATAGTGAGTTACGCTTACAATTCTCCAGATGTTTTATAAATTGCTTAGATACAAATGAAGACCTTTTTAAGCAAGTATTGTGGAGTTATGAGTCCCATTTTAGTCAGCAAGGGGTGTTTAACCAACACAACTTGCATATCTAGAATTACGAAAATCCACATCAAATTAGAGAATCACATAAGCAAGTGCGCTGGAGTGTAAATGTGTGGATTGTTCTGTTAGGCAATCACATAATAGGACCACATATTCTGCCTAGGATATTAAACGCAGAGAATTATGCAAATTTTTGCGAAAATATATTACCTACCTTTTTGGAAGATATTCCTTTATTGCAACGTAACAGTATTGTGTATCAACATGATGGAGCGCCTGCTCATTATTCTCGAAATGTTCGAGAGATATTAAATCGGAGATTCCCAATAAATGGCTCGATCGCGGAGGACCTACTTCTTGGCCACCTAGGTCCCCAGATCTTAACCCAATAGACTTTTGGCTTTGAGGTTACTTGAAAAATGCGGTATACAAAGTCCTACCAAATAATGAAGATGACGTTATTGTTCGGATTGCATATAAGCATCCTTTACAGTCATACGGAAATGGCAGTATTTCTAGCAATTTCATTGGCCGTTTCAAGGCCACGGCATGGCGTGCTCATCAGATATCATTTTTAAAGGGGAATTCGGCACCGTGAAAATAAACAAACTATAATAAAGGGCAAGGAAAATAAACAAACTATAATAAAGGGCAAGGAAAATCTTACTAACGAACTAAAAAATACTTATTTAAAAAAAAATAACAAGTTTGTGATTCGAACCCTGGACCAACCGCATGTTAGGCGAGTATCTTCTCTATCGTCTAACAAGTGCCTTGCTGACAAACGATTCCAAAAGGATTTAATACACTTTGACATGTCATGTAACTGCGCATGCCCTGCGGCTATCTTAAAACGGCCAATGAAATTGCGATTAATACTTCCATTGCCGTACGACTGTAAGGAATGCTTATATGCGTTCGGATTTATGGAGCATTAACTCAAATTATAAACGAAACAATAGGTCGTGTTGAAAACAATTTTCTTCGCCGATTGCATGCATGCATAGAACAAAATGCCGAACATTTCGAACACTTGCCTTTGTAAATATAAGTATTTTAATTTTATTATGTGTAGATGTCACATGATTTAAATTAATAAACTATCTTTACCTGGATACCTATTTCAAAAAATTGATTTGCAAAAATACCTTCATTGCGATCCTTAAGATGGCCATAATTTCGTAAGGAGTAACTTTTCGAAATTTTGACATGTGATTTTCGACTTATTTTTAGTCATAGAGTCTAACCACGGGGGCTGGGGAATTAATTTTGGGACACCCTGTATATCAGAAGAAAAGTGCAAACATTCATATAATTACAATTTATACTTGATGTGCTATTATTCAGCTTAATGAAGTTGCAGAATAATTTTAATTATAGTTATACATAATAATGATTTCTTAAATCTATTAATTTATGTGTAAAGATTCTGGGATGTGATAAGAGCCATTGTCTTATTTTAGATTTAAATAAAGAAAAAGAATTTAAAAATTTTATTTCCAACGCAACTTGATAATTTGTTTTGGGACCTAAGAAGAAAAAGCATCTTTGATCTATTGCTTTTGTTACCATTGGCACGACAAAAGAGCCCTATTTTTATCTTGATAAGGATGACTAACACTAAATTTGAGCTTATGTTCAAGACTAACAGCTGTACAAAAAAGTTGTTTTATATCTAATATATTTACCAAAGAATACAGCGAGTCACTAGGATATAGTGTATTTTTAGAGAGGATTACTTCTAAAATCCATTTTTGTACAGTTTCTAGGTTTTTATATGTACATTGTAAACCCCACCCCATGTGACTATACCATATCTCAGTTGGTTCAACAAACCCATGGTATAACATTTTCATGTGTTTTAAATCAAGTATTTGTCTGAAACATTTAAATTTGGATATGAGACTTCTAATTTTATGCACCAAGACATTAATATGTTTGTCTCATTTTAAGAAAATGTCTATTATGATTCCTAAATATCTAATTTCCAAAGTTATTGGAATCTCATCTGAAATTGAAATATCCCCATACTCTATTTTTAGAGGTGGAAGGTCTGGAAGGCTGCTCTTAGTTATAGCAAAAGGTAAGTACTTCGTTTTATTAAAATTTATGGTAAGTAACCGGTAATCAAACCAGTTTTTTATATTTTTAAAGTCATGTGTCACCTTTTGTATAAGAGATTCCCATGTATTGTCATAATAGAAAATAGCCGTATCATCGGTAAAACTTGTAACTTGCCCGCTAGAACTTTGTAAGAATAAATTATTTACATATGTGTTGAATCATATTGGTCCAAGCACTGTACCTTGGAGGACTCCACATTGTACATATTTCTCATCACTTAGCACATTATCTATAGATACTCGCTGAGTTCTTTGTAGCAGGTAGTTTTTAAACAAACATGAACTAGTTCCACGAAAGCCCAAGTTTTCGAGGGTGTCTAATAACATCTCTTGATCCACTGTATTAAAAGCTTTGACAAGATCTACGAAGATACAAAGGGATGCCTTACCTTCATCAAGTGCATTGTAAGCACTGGAATTAAGGCGCATGATTGCATTTTGCGTCGATTTGCCTTCTCGAAAGCCAAATTGAGAATCAGATAAAACTTTATACTTATTGAAATAATTAGTTATTCGGTTTTTTATTAGTGATTCTAATATTTTGGGGTTAGAAATTAGTGAAATAGGCCTGTAGTTGGCACATTCTGATTTATCACCTCCCTTATACAAAGGTTTAATCAAGGCAGATTTCAACGTTGATGGCCATACGCCTTTTGTAATAATGTTATTAAATAACAAGAATAAAGGTTTTGTGATAAAATCAACTATTTCATTTAAAGTGTTAGACGATATTATTTTGTCCTCACCTGGTGCCTTATTTGGTTTAAGTTCGCAAATATTTTTTTTGATTTCATTTTCATTTATATCTGATAAGTAAAAGGAGTTATGCAAACGTTTTTTTGTTTCATTAAATTTATTGGCTTCTTAATTTTATTTGCTAAAGTTTGGCCTAATTCAGAGTAATAATTAACAGAAATACTCGCTGTTAATTTTGGATCAGTGATAAGATGATCTTCGCTTTTTATTTTTTTATAAAGGTTTGTTTAATGCTATGCTTAGGACCTATTTCGTTTATGGTTTGCTACAGATGCTTCGAGTTATTTTTAGTTAAACAGAAATAAAAATTATAACATATTAAACGATCAGATAGATATAAATAATTCCTCATTATTGAATTAGTTCAGTAAACTTATTGCTGTTGATATAAAAATTCAATCCAAAATTAGACAAGCAAAAAACAGTGTTTTGTAATTATTTAATTTTAAAATGGATTTTCACAAAGTTTTCAAACAACTTTTTTTTCAAATAATGATATAAAAAATGTACAATCATATAAAGTCTGCTTGAAGAAAAAATCGGAATTGGTCAATTTAACGAAAATGTTTTGATGAAAATGTTACTTCTGCTTATTTAGGGAAAGGGAAGACATTTTTTATACATTACACCATCATTAATTATAGGATAAAATGACGAATATTAAGATTCGGCACACTCATCGTATTTGTTGACATTGCAAAAAATAAGAACCGTGTCTCTTGCGCAGAAACTTGTAAATTCGGTAGGTATTTATCCATACACTTTTTTATGCTGAAGTGATGATAAATAAATTAATTTAAACGCTTCTTAAAAGCGAAGTAGAAATAAAATAATTTCTAAAAATTTAACTTTTAAATAGAATTCTATGAAAGCAAAATCAAAGCGTGTAATTAATATACATCTGTGATAAAATGATATTTTTTTGATTTACATGAACCATTATATCCTTAAACTGCATTTTGTTTGCATTGGGAAGAATTAGATGTGTTGCATTTGTCATATAGTAAAATTATCATCAGATGAAATATTTGTACTATATCGTTTATTATTTTTTATCTATTCATTTGTTTGTAATAATAAATGAATAAAATCATTGAACATTATTATTGGACGTGAATTTTAAATGCTTACAAAGATTGAATTTTGCAATATTATTCGAAAGATGGCTCTTAAATTATTGTTTATAATATTAATATAAAACTATAGTAAATAATATGAGTTTATATGAATATAATATTAGGAACGCATAAAATATGCATTATATTTTAATAGCGATTGCCAATTTTGTTTTTAAATTAATTAACAATTTATTAATTTAATAACTAGGATTTTGTCAAATTCACAAACTGTTTATTTATTATGTATATCTTTTATTTGATGTATATAATATATTATTTATGATTATATAAAATTATTAGGTATATGTTTGTATATAAATATTATCAGGATATCATGAAATATGTATTGTATTCTAAATATACATGAGGAAAGAGCCACAAGAACAATGTTATTCTTGAAAAAGAGCATTCTGTAAAATAATATTTCAGTACGAAGACGAAATTTCGTGGGTTGAGCTAGCGACTACTAGATGGCAAAAGGTTATGATTTTCAAATATTAAGTTAATATAAAATAATGTTACCAATATTATTCCTATGCTTAAAATTACCAAATTTAGTGAAATGTAATGAAAATATAATCTAATACCTTATATTGTTCTCTATAAGAATATCATTTTTAGTGAAATTTGTAAATTTGTAACATACTATACTATCCAAAATACACACAAGTGTATAACTGGTTCTATAAAAGTACTTACTAAATGTATGACTTTTAAGGCCCGGTGTACCCATTTTGTGGTAGAGTGGTTGTTAGTTACCAAACAGATTTATATTAATTATTAAGGCTCTACTTTTGCAAAAAACTGATCGCAGCGAAGTATATTCTCATGTGGATAACTGTTTTGCAAAAATAGATAGATAGTAACTATTATTTTACTGGTTTATCAATTTTATTCTCAAATTTATCTGGTCATTAACTCTACTAGGAGGTGGATATACCGGCCCTAAATGTACGAATTTTAATTTGCACTGTTAAGGGCCGGTATATCCATCTCCTGGTAAACTTAGTACCGAACAGACAAATTTTAGAATAAAATTGTTAAACCAGTAAAATAATAGTTACTATTTATCTATTTTTGTAGAACATTTATCCATATGAGAATATACTTCGCTGTGATCAGTTTTTTTGCAAAAGTAGAGACGTAATAATTAATATAAATCTGTTTGGTAACTAACAACCAATCTACCAGAAAATGGATATACCGGGCCTTAAGGAAATTAATTTTGTAAGTATTTACGTAACAAGACCGGAAAGTGATTCTATATTGGGCAAGCCGGCAATTTCCAGGGCGAGCTCCAACGGGCCTTGGAAGTAAAGACACTTTTCAGTGTGTTAATAATATTTTTTCTGCAACCGTTCTTGATACTCAATAAACTTTTTAACTTGAAATCTTTTGCAAATAAACTTCAGTTGCGGAAGTAGGAGTCATTTTCCGAAATGTTAATTAATTTTATTGCATGTTTACCTATATATTTTTACATTCGAGACATGCTTGTATTAGTAAAATCAAACTTTAAAACCATACAAAAATATGACAAAACAGTGGGAATTTTCCTTGATGCAATGTATTCCTGAAAGCAACAATTCTTAAATAATACTATTATGATAGAGGACTCGAGCATTGTTTAATTTTGGTTTAATTATTGTGTTCCAAAACAAATTGATGGAAAACAACACCAGCTTTATTTTGACGCAAAAGCTGGAGTGTGGGTGAAGTATTAATTAGGGCTGAAATACATTATTTACTTGACCACGCATGCAAGAAATGCTGTATATACTTAAATAGCTACTAATCCCGTTGTTTTTCTCATTGATTTTACTCTTTTTCATTAACGGAGGCAATTTCTGACAGTGCAACATTTTAATTGAAATTACCCTAAATTTTATTTAATACCTTAAAACAAATGACAATAGTTATAAGTACTATAATTTGTTTAACAAAAAATAATTAGTTATTATAATATTTACAAACGTGATTATAAGAATAAAAATGAATACATGGCACAAAAATTGTTTTCAATAAAATGTGTAAAGTATTAGGAATAAAAAGTAAAATAGTTCAATTTAGACAATTTCAAATAAATACAAATAGTAACAAAATTGTTACTAAGGATGTTAAAAAAAGTTCATAAAAACATATCAAGGCAACCATAAACAACTAGTAAAATTTTGTTAAATATGTTAAAATTATGATATTCTTTTTAAATCATTATTGTTTCAAAATGTAGGTATAAATTTTACTAAGATTATTAAGATCAGTTCTTCTGTTTAAACAATTAGGTGCATTATTTATATACAACATTTCTAAAAATATTCTCTTATGATAGGTAATTATTTTCAATATCCAAATTTGTGGTATCTATATAATTAAAAGAATGATCCAGTAGCTGAAAGTGTTCAGCTAAACCACAAGAATTAGTAATTCTCCTACAATCACTTTTGTGAGAAGTAATGTGGCCTTGA
Organism: Rhamnusium bicolor; assembly: GCA_029963845.1. Taxonomy (NCBI): domain Eukaryota; kingdom Metazoa; phylum Arthropoda; class Insecta; order Coleoptera; family Cerambycidae; genus Rhamnusium; species Rhamnusium bicolor. The sequence continues at coordinate 481,335 of JANEYF010001822.1, read as the reverse complement.
AGATTTCGAGATGTTTGTCCTATATACACTTTATCACAATCTTTACAAGGGATTTTATAAATAAGATTAGAACACTGATTTTTAAGAAGAGGTGTTTTAATTTTAGAATAAAGTTGAGATACTGTTTTAATGTTCTTTTTTGCAATCTTAACATTATTATCTTTAAAGACATTTACTAATTTTGGAGTGAAACTATCTAAATAAGGTAAAGATCTATAAATTGTAGTGTTATCATTATTATTAATATGGTGAACAGGTTCAGTAATGTAAGTATTTGAATAGTTAAATAATAGATTATCAGTTATTTTAACAGGATATGAATTTTCTAATAGAATATCTTTTAAATCTTGTGAACTTTCATTTTTTAAATAATGATGCATAACTTTGATAACTCTATTTTTCAAAGCTATGATAAGATTAACCTTCAAAGGAATGATAAGAGGAAAAATTTATATAACGATTACTACTTATTGGTTTCCTATACCACCTAGTAGTAATTCTATTATCAATAGTTCTTATTAATTTCATATCTAAGAATGGAACATTGTTATTAATTTCTTTTTCAACAGTAAATTGTATGTTCTTATCAATACTATTAAAAACGGTAATTTCTATTTTGTCATAAGGAACAGAAAGAAATATATCATCAACATAGCGTTTAAGAAAGGGAATGTCAAAGTCAAATTTAGTTTTACAAGAAAATAATATTTCATCCATTACATAACTAGCTAGTATTGGAGATATGCTAGAACCCATAGAACCAGAAAATTTTTTAGTAAACTTTGTTATTAAAATTTAGATACGTTGAATCAAAAAGAAAATTTAGAATTCCAAAAAAGTGTCAACGTCACAATTGCAAAAGTTTTTCGTTATCCCGTTTATGGCTCCGTGGTCTAGAGGTAACGTACTTGCCTCGAAACCTCGGGGTCCCGGGTTCGATTCCCGGTCGAGGAACTGAGATTTTTCTGTGAGAGAGATTAATCGTAGTATACTCGGATATTGGGTGTGCGTCCATTGTCTCTAAATGTGTAGCCCTCTCCCACACAAAGTCATTTCAGACCTTCAGGGATAAAGGGGGTTGTAATTTCATGTGGTGTTATTATTATTATTTATAATACAATTTTTAATAATGTCATTAGGTAAATTTGTGAAAAGTGATATAACATCAAAACTGATAATTACATAATTAGAAGGAATTTGGTATTCATTTATAAATTCACTAAAAGAAAAGGAATCTTGTACATAAAATTCATTATTTTTGTCATATCGCGAGCTGAGAATTATAGTGTTCTAACTGAAAAATTTCCAATTTTACAGGAGAGCGATTTCAAAAATGGCTCTCTAGATTATGTAGAATTTAAGTACAAATTCAGTGGCTTTTGTAATATTAAATAATACAATAATATAATAAGTAGAATACGATCAAGTCCGAAACTGGCAACCACTGTTCACAGTATTTTTGGAATTTTGAAAAATTTGAGAAATGTAGTTAGAACAATTTGAATCCGAAATACTTATAATTAAAACCGTTTATCGTCGTTTATTGTTCTATCTGCATATTAACAACGAACCATTAAGTTATAAAAAGAAATATTTATTGTTAAAAGTCAAATTATTGTTTAGAAAAATATTTAAAATATTTCATTGCAATTTTTCCTTACACCAACATTGTCTGCAATGTTTTTATTTCTTCTGTTTTCCCATCTTATTTTCCATCTGACCATTTTTTCTGGATTTGGTCACTTTTTTCTTTGTTTCGTTTCCGGATGTCACATTTTCTTTCTTTATCTTCTTGGTTAGCTTTTTTTACATTATTTTCATCCTTATATTCATAAAATAAAGTTTTGAAATATATTCTGTCCACTTCTGGCATAAATTTAAATAATTTGTAAAGGTGGTAGACTTTATCTTCAGATAGGAGGCATTTGGTTGTTTCTGGAAGGGTTTTAACTTTGGGCAAAAATTGACCATTGGACGCTGTGCTATTCCTTGTGTTTACAGTGATTCTAGCTGTCATAAAGTCGACGCTTTCATCGGAATAATCCAATTTATAATAAACAATAAACTGTTCATCACGATTATATTTAAGTTGTTTTACTGAACAATACGGTATTAGGTCGAATTTGAGAGCCTCTGCAGCTTTTTGATAATCTTTATAGTCCTTGATTTGCATCTGAATGATTCTGAAGGGTTTTTTAATATTGACAGACTTAAGGGCTCTTATAAGACCTAAGGGACTAAAATCTCAGAGGCCTCCAATTTTCTCTCAATTTGGGAATGGATATTGTCGACTTCTTGAACTTGACCGTGGCCAGGTACAGAAAATTTTTGAATGATTTCTTTTATATTTGCATGTTCTTCGAGAAACTTCTTTAGAGCTAAGGCCATATACGAGTTTCTGTTTTGTGGCACGCACGAATCGGACCATAATATTATTTTATTGATTTCTGGAAGATCTTCACTAAGCAACGATCAATAATTTAGTGCAAGAGTGTTCTATATACTGACATGGTGTAATGCTATTGGCTAAGCAGATACACCACTATAGTACTTAAATTTAGAGCCGAATCTAGATAGAACAATATTGCACAACGATTTGAGAGAAAAGTAATGATAGTAGAACAAATTTAACTAGACAGATAGAACATAAATGATCTGATCTAAACCGTACTGCGTATAACTCAATTTTGCCAAAAAAATGCATAGAACAATATAATTCTCAGCTCGCGATATGCAGTAGTTAAAACTGTTGTTAGAAATTTAGATAATTTACTATTAGGAGCATTAATAGCATTGATAAAGTAGGTTTATGTATTTTAGGTAACGATTAAAATCTTGGAGCTACAGAATTATATATGGTTAGTTTTGTGGCTATTTCTTTACTAATTATATCATTATTTTTTAAGTTAGTAACTAATTTATTTGCTTTCTGTTGTAAGGTACAAGTAGGATCATTTTTTTAATAATTTATAATAGTTAACATCATCTAATAAATCTTGAAATTTTTTCTCTTATCATTCCTTTAAAATGAAGGTTAATCTTATCATAGCTTTGAAAAATAGAGTTATCAAAGTAACGCATCATTTTTTAAAAATGAATGTTTACAAGAATTAAAAGATATTCTATTAGAAAATTCATATCCTGTTAAAATAATTAATAATCTATTATTTAACTATTCAAATAATTACATTACTGAACCTATTCACCATATTAATATTAATGATAACACTACAATTTATAGATCTTTACCTTACTTAGATAATTTGACTCCAAAATTAGTAAATATCTTTAAAGATATTAATGTTAATATTGTAAAAAAAGAACATTAAAACAGTATCTCAACTTTATTCTAAAACTAAAACACCTCTTCTTAAAAATCAGTGTTGTAATCTTATTTATAAAATCCCTTGTAAAGATTGTGATAAAGTGTATAGGACAAACATCTCGAAATATTCAAGGCCGCATTACTTCTCACAAAAGTGACTGTAGGAGGATTACTAATTCTTGTGCTTTAGCTGAACATTTTCATCTAATGGATCATTCATTTAATTATATAGATACCACAATTTTGGATATTGAAAATAACTACCACAAGAGAATATTTTTTAGAAATGTTATATATAAATAATGAATCTAATTGTTTAAACAAAAGAACTAATCTTAATAATCTTAGTAAAATTTATATGTATATATATTTGAAATTGTCTAAATTGAACTATTTTACTTTTTATTCCTGATCTTTTACACATTTTATTGAAAACAATTTTTATACCATGTATTCATTTTTATTCTTATAATAACGTTTGTAAGTATTATAATAATTAATAATTTTTTAAATATTATAATATAACGTCGGGGTTTCCCTCGTTATTTTATTTATTTATTAACTTTTCGTTAGTTCTCAAATGAAACATTAAACTCAAAAAAATACATATATTTATCATTTAACATACAAAAAAACTCTTTCAAGGGGTGAGGGCAAGTAATAAACCTTTCAAAAATCTTACTACTAAAACCACAGAAATGTTTTCTTAATTTTTCCACTAAAGGAGTTTGTGTAGGGCGCCACCCACTTTTCTTTTTCGTTTATATAAAAGTCTACAAAAGTTACACACACTAGTGCCGTTGAAAAGGGGAAAGAACGGTTGTTTTTTTTTTCACTAAAGTGTCTCGCACAGCTCAATAGCAAATTAAAAAAAGTCTAGGGGGCTTTCTCCACCTGTAGTTCATTGGACAGGCAAATCAGCCCGTTGATGCAAATTTAAATCTGCAGATTTCCAACTCCAACTCGGAGCGGAAACTATTTAATTTTCGAATAGGTACCTATTTTAAGAACAATAAGGAGAGATCCTACCTTCTCACATATCGTCGGCTAAATGTGTTAACCTGCTAACTCCATTTTTTACGAATCTGAGATAATTTGATATTCGGCAACTAGATAGCGCCTTGCACCGATCTGTAAACCGTTTAACTCCCTATTCAGCATAGAAATGGTTTTATTTACGACGCACGTATCCCAGCTAACTCCATATTGTGTCATGCGCAAAGAAACGCTGCTATCTCCCACTAATTGTATGCAACAGGTGCACGGTGTTAGTTTGGCTCTCGAAGTTCCTTGTTTATTTCCTATTTAGAACCAGTTTTTTTTGTGTTTCTGTATTATTTTATTAAAAAAGGTAATACTAAATTTATTATATCATAACTTATATGAATCAAATATCCGATTTTGAGACAAAATAAACCATTAACCGTAATTTTGGAGTTAGCGGCCTTTCGTGCCACTTAAATAGAAGTAAAGATTTGGATATAGCAGATTTTCATTGTTTTTCTTTCACTATAAAAATTCACGAATAAACAAAGTTAAAGGATTAAAAAAAATATTTTGTAACGGGTTCATCGAAAAGTAGTCTATTTATTTGTTTTATTTGTTTTATTTGTTTAATTTTTCCATAGTGTAAACAACTTCTTTTAACAGATGATGTCACAACGAACAAAGAACATTGTAAAAAAAGCAATTGTACTAGCTGAAAGTAATAACGGCAACTGGAATGAAGATGGTAATAATATTGTGATCTTAAATAATTATCAAGTTGTTGAAAATGTTAATATTGAAATTATTGAATACGCATCCACCGTGTCTGAAGAAGTCGGTTTACCATATTGTGTATTAAAGCAATATGATGTTATGGAACCAGAAATGTTGGAACCTATGGATATAGAGGCAACCAATGAAGAACTACCCAGTGAAACACAGTATACCAGCATTAATGATATATCAGAAAAAAACAAACATAGAAGAAAACAAGCATAGAAAAAAACAAGCAAATGGTACACAAGAAACCAGCAAACATGAAATAAATGAAGCTACATACACAGTAGAGATAAACAAGAGTAAAGAAACCGGCCGGTATAAAACAGATGGAAGCATGTCATCACATGATATATCTGATGATAGTGACTACATTACACCCAAGTTAGTGCCATACTCATGATCTGATAGTAGTTCTGATGAAATGCCAACAAAATCAAAGAAACGACGAAAAAGATTTCAGGTGGAAAAGGCATCGTGGTTTTCAGAGAAAAAATAAAAACAGGAGAGAAAAAGGAAAGCGATACTTTGGTAGAACTAAAATAAACGGGAAATGGTCTTATGACATAGAAAGAGAACCAAGAAAGCTCAAAGAAAGGTGCCAGTGTAGAGCTAAAAATGGAGTTTTAAAATGTAGTCAAATAACAGAACAGCAAAGAGAAGTCATATTTAAATACTTTTGGGATTTAAGCTGGGGAGAAAAAAAGGTTTTCGTGGACAATACTGTAAAAAGTGATTTCATTAAAAGGGCGAGAGATAGAAAAGTACCAGAACAATCAAAAAGAAATCAGACTTTTAAGTACTATTTAAAAACAGGTGATCAGGAAATAAGAGTTTGTAAAACGATGTACATAAATACAGTCGGATTGGGTCGTTGGAGTATCCAAAATTGGAAAGACACGTTTTCAAACTTCGAAAAAGCTGATGATGACGAAAGAAAACTTAAAAAAAGACCAACTCTGTATAGGAAGGAAAAAGGAAATAAAAAGAAACCATTCGAAATAGAAAACCAAAGCATGCACGACTTTCTTGATTCTTTACCAACAATGGAATCTCATTACTGTAGAGCCTCTTCAACAAAAATTTATCTATTGCCCGAGTGGACCTCAAAAGAAGAACTCTACAGATTTTACAAAAACGAATGGTGTGGTCCCAAAAATATTCAGCCATTAAGCGGTACAACGTTTAAAAAAGCGTTCGATTCCAAAAACATGGCATTATTCAGACCAAAAAAGGATGAATGCGAGATTTGTAATAAGTTCAAGGAAGGCTACATCTCAGAGGAAGACTATAGTCTGCACACGTCAAGAAAAATGGAAGCTAGAAAGGAATTAGAAAAAGATAAAGAAAATGAAAAAATTTCTGTATACCGTTGATGTTCAGGCTGTGTTACTTTCGCCAAAATCTAACATTAGCAGCCTTTACTACAAGACAAAATTATGTGTGCATAATTTATGTTATTTTGATCTGAATAATAAGGACGGCTTTTGTTATCTATGGCACGAGGGAGAAGGGGGACTAAATGCAGAAGAATTTTCATCTTGCTTTTATTTCTTCATTGAAAACCAGGTTATTCCATTTATTGGCGAAGAAAAAAGAAAGATAGTGTTTTGGAGTGACGGCTGTACATACCAAAACCGCAATAGCTTATTAGCTAATGTTGCTGTTAATTTGGCAAAACAATATAAAATAACGATTGAACATAAATATCTTGAAGTGGGACACACTCAGATGCCAGTAGATTCAATGCATTCTACTATAGAACGTCGCCTGAAGAAAAGAAGAATTAATGACCCAGCTGAATATGCCTTTCACTGCAAAAGAGCAAGACTTAAACCTAGACCATATAACGTAAAATATTTGGACCATAACTTCTTTAAATCCTTTGAAGACATTCAGACGGTAAAAAAGTATCAGACCCGGAAAAAAGGTTGGAGATCCTAAGGTAATTTTTATACATCATTTTATTATTTTTAAAGTTCCCTTTGCTCTTTTGTTGATAATTTTAAAATTAAATCCTTTAACTGTTTTTTTTAATTTCAGGTAACCGACATTCGTGGTTTAAAGTATACGCCCGACGGTGAAATATTTTACAAACTTCGATTTTACGAAGAATGGACAAGTCTTCCTCAGCGAAGACAACAATGTAGCACAAAGACATGGACAGAACTAGATAATCGATATCTAATCAAGAAAAAATTGCAATATTGCAAAGTAATACCGGCCGGCGGAGTACAAGTGTTGGCGTGGCTATGATGTTTACGTTTAATCGTTTTTATATAGAGCGCCGACTGCCGGTCTTCTTTGACTGAGTTCTGAATTTTCTGTATTTAATTTTATTATTTATTCTCTAACTAAAAACAAAGAATAAACTACTCTTTGCTAAAGAAGCGAATTGGAGTCATGCTGATGAAAAAGTGCCCAATGCAATGATCCAGAGGAAAACGGTTGGCAGTTGATCGATGGTCGACATGATTTCAGTTGGTATGAAGACGATCAGCTACCTAATTTCATTTCTGACGTTTTGATTCAACCGGATGATACACCTGCAGGTAATTTTTGCCAGTCGACTCGCAAATGTGTTTCAAAACCTTACTTATTAGTGTAATGTATTGCTTAACGCTGAATTTTTGATTTGTACATAGATTCGGAATCAACCACCACTGATGACGCCGAAGAATATGGTGCAATCGCGTTTTATTCTAATGAAGATAGTGGCGAAGAACACGACCACGGCAATGATTCTGACGATTAGATGTTTTTTCTTTTTTTTCAATGAATCAATTCTTTTTTTTCTGTTACAAAATAATTAAAATTATTTTTTCTTGTATAAAATAACTGATATCTACATAATAACTGATACATAACAATTACAATTGATAAGAAACAATTAAAATTATTTTTTTATATAAAATAAATGATATGTATTGAGAAAAGGCGTACTAATGCGCGCAGTTACCGTTCTCACATCTATCAACTGCTGACTGACGCGGTCCTATCATAAATGAGTCTGACTGTCTCCTTTATTAACTTTATAGTTTTAATTAATGTTTTGGAGAATTTCAGCATTGAGAAATCACTTTAACACACGTCATTTTTTTGACAGGTATGAAGTAGTGCTGATGCCACATGTCCCTATATTTTGCTGTCTGACTGTTGGGATTCTTGTTTTATATTATATTTGCTCGTTCTCTATAAATTTGGAGCTTTGAGAAAACAGTTTAGAGACGTTAATTAATATTACACCTTTGCGAGCGTCCCAGCGCCAGGTGTCCCGGTACCGGAAGTGCTGACTCTACAGTTATTTTCCATCACTAAAAAGTAACCTAATCTCAAAAAAATTAGCTTTGAGAAAACTCTTGTACATTTTGGACGCCAGCTCTTGGACTATAAGTTGTGATAACACAAACTTCTTGGAAAAATCCACAGATAGGTCGATTTTTGTATGTAAAACGCCAATTTTTACGATAAAAATGTCATATCCCCATTGAACCTTCTCTTCTATAGATCAACCTTTTTAAAAATGTTAAATGGTTTGGAGTAATATTTGAAGGGTATTTTAATTCTCTACAGACGGTTTCAAAATTTTATTTCAGTTGATTGTCCGAGGCAGAGCGTTTTAAGGATGTAAAATCAAATGTGATCTAGTAAATTCAACTTCTTTGAAGTCTACTTATCTACAATTTAACGCCAAATTGTTCCATCTCCATTTAACAAAATATAATTAAGTAAAAGATTGTTAACTATGCAGTTGTTGTGTTAGTATATTTTTATCGTCTTATTTTATATTAACGCCCAGCCGGAGTTTAGCACATTGTTTTTCCACTACTCAACCAGGACAGACATAGGCACAACAACCATTCTCTCCCAAATTTGCCAGATGCCGCAGCTGATACTTGAACACAGGTGAGATAGTCAGTGACTAGCCGTGTTCTGCCACATAACAATGCTCTAGCCAATTGTGTGACCATTTCGGTATTTTAAAACACCACTATACATCCATGCCCTAACCCAGGAAACGAATCCAGGACCCCTTAATTTCAAGCTTAACTTGTAGACACTGAACCATTCTTATTTCAATATTTTTGTATTTGTGCAAGTAAACTTGGCAGACATCTATTATTTCATAGTACACATATAGTACGAGTACAAAAGGACCCGAAAAATTCGAGTGCACTGGAGTACTTTTACTAAATGTACTTGTGTAACCAGTACCGCCTCCGTCTCGATCGCTCCCTCACTGGGTTTGGAGGCGGGCCGTCAATGTAAGAGGTAGCATTGCTGCCACCAGGTCAGGTAAGTTTAATTTTAAATTTCTGCCTGACCTGGGAAATAATGTATACAAAAAAAAATAACGTGTTTAAAGGCGTCTTCGGAGGGCAAGAAGCCCGGCAACGGCTTATACTGCGTGAGCTTTTACGGTGAGTTTAATATGAAAGCAAAAATTAATTTCTTAGGATGTGTCAAAATAACTTTTCAGCTATTTATAACTTAGCCCCCTCTTCTGGAACATTATCGTACCTTCTGAATCATTCTATCCGACCCAAGAATAAAGCTCTTGGAAAATTATATTTCTTTTTATATATGCATGTTTTATGAGTGTGATTAACACTGTAATAAAAATTTGGTTTAATTTAATTGAGATAAATTTATATCATCAGTAGGAACGTTTAAATACGACAATGACAAATTGAATTTTATTAAGATATCGCCGATTAGTTGATTATAAATTCCATGGGTTAATATTCATTTTTATTTTGTATATAAAAAAGAATAAAATAACCTTGCACTTGATTTTTAAAGACTTCCTGATCGTTAAAAACAAGTATGTTTATCTGTCCTCGAGGATATCGAAGTGCCACACCCAATCTGAAGCAAATGTTGAGCCTCCGCGTTAAATTACGTAGGTATGGTGTATCAAACAAAAAAATACGAGTTGCCTTATTTGTATCTTTGGGCAATATTGTGAGATTGTTGAATTATTTTTGTTTGTGTTTATATTTTATATTATTAATATACCGGGTGACCACAGGATATGATACGCCTCTAAAATTGTCCGTATTTTTAAAGATATGTATCTGAAAATTAGGAATTGTTAACAAGACATAAAAACACAGGTTTTGATCCTGTTTTTAAGATTTTTGTTCTTCCAATTTTCCCAGAAGTGACATCAATTTTTTTGTGATTTCGATGGGGCTAAAAGTTGCCTGTCCCTAATAGCACAACGTAGTCCTATGGACATCCGATGAACGTCCTCAGCGGACATTACAGATAATTCAGGACGTCCCATGGACAGCCTTTTTAGTCCAAAGGACATCTTATGGACGTCCTTGGGATGTCCAAATGTCACAACTTTGAACCATATTCGGACGTCCATACGGAACATCCGAAGGACGTCTATAATGGGACATTACTTGGATATCTTTTTAATACCCCATGATACCCATATTAGTTTATTTTTCTTTCTTGGGTCTCACTATCACATAAATCATTTTTCCAAACTTATCGATTATCTAAAAAAAAATACAGTTATCCAGTTATGACATTGGAAAAATAAGCCTCCGCGCTTGTGACTACATCAAAGAATTATTCAGAGGGTGCTTTTTGACAACTAGAACCAGACAAAATACTTATTTTTGCAGTATCACACTGGGTAACTGTATTTTTTAGATAATCAACCTTAGAATTATTCGTGGGTAGCAAGCCCAAAGAAATATTAAGAGAATGCTACAAATAACATATTTATGCCCCAGAATAAATCACATTTAGATTTGTATTGTTGTCTACTTCTATTATGCTGTCGACTTCAAAACGTTAGTAATTTAGTAGTCTTTTAGATGTCGAGTTAATCCAGCGTTAAAGAATGCACTTACGGTAATATTTTATATTACACTTCACAAAATCAAAATAACTATACAAATTACACCAAAAGCGAAGCAAAATCTAGCAAATAAACTGCCAAAATCACTCACTTTTTCCAGAAGGACGCTTACTTAGCATTGTTGTCAAATCAAATACCTTTATTTCCCGCCACTGCATAATTTTTGTTCATAAGATGATAATAATTGTAACTATAACATCTCTTTGTATTAAAAAAAATAATAGTAAATGACGATAATACCTGATACACACGATTTTATTTAGTTGTTTAGATATTATCTGTTGAATGTTGAAATCAATTGTTAAGAATTTATTATTTTTCCACTTGGCAACATGGAACATGTACGTTTCCATTCGCGCGAATTTTGAATTGCATTTGTAGCTTTCACATCATATATTAATATTATTCACACGAAGTATGCTTAATACTTTAATACAATACAATACTGTTATGTTATTTTTATAATCCAGATATGATTTATAGATGTTTTTACATTTTCACTTTTTATGTAATAAATTTAATTTTTGAATTTATTGTTATCATTATGAATACATAGGACACGCCCATATACCAACTCACAAGGAAACAACAAACCTAAACATATTTTATTAGGAACTAGAACCAGAATATCACCTCCTAGTGGAAATAATTTGAAAAGAACTCACTTAGTTAAATCAATCGAATCACGCTATCCCTGCAAAAAAATCTATAAAACGTGAGTGTTCATCTATTCGCAAAATGAACATTTTCTACACAATTTCAAAATGTGTTCAAACAGCAACGTTCGACAGACGCAGACGTCCATTTTAAGTCCTTTGAAGTTGGTATATTAAATGTCCAAATATGGACGTCCATCGGACATACATTTTATGTCCTTGGAAGTTTGTACATTTAATGGTCGGATACGGACGTCCTTTGGATGTCCATTTTATGTCCATGGACGTCTGTACATAAAATGGACTTAGAATGGACGTCCCTAGGACGTTATGTGCTATTAACCATTTTCAAATTTAGTTAAAAAATGGCTGCCTTAAGGCCGATTTTCGCTTTGCACGAAGATGGCCATGAAATAAATAATTATGTTACAAATCTGACGCGGCAATCTATGGAATAATTGCGAAACGAAATAAAGTAAATTCTGTATTCAAAGTCGCCGCCAATTTTGTATTTTATTAATAACATATAAGGGGGATTCTCCTCCATTTTGTATAATGTTAATATAGATTGGGAGGTAGCGATACATTCCAGAGACGGCTTGTGTAGATATAGAATGATATATAGAATTAAAAGATGTTACAAATCTGGCGACAGTGCGTAGTATCTGGCTTGTTTAACGAGTATCTAAAATATTACACAGAAAATTTAGAAAACTATCTGTAAGTACATTTTATTAGTACAAAATTGTCACTCAGCATTTATAGTCATCAGTTACACACAACAAGAGTTAATTAATGTCTATAACCTCTACGCACGCACGTGGTTAACCAGCGCGGCGTTGCCACGTTGATTAATTTGTTACCAACTGCCACGACGATGCCCAGCCTTTTGTGTGTATGCTGTAAAAAATCTTTTGAGGACCATAAAGTGGTAACATGCTGTGTTTGCAAAAATTACTACTCCAATACCTGTGTTGAATTAACACCCTCTGAGACAAGAATAATTAAATCTAAGAAAAACTTTAGCTATACCTGTCAGAATTGTTCGCAACTGGGAGATAATATTAATGATCTTAAGTCTATCATACTCACACTGCAAAAAGAAGTCGAATCTCTTAAGTCCTTAAGAAATCAACCCACTGCGGTTAATAACAATGCTGACTATGAAGAAATAATCCAGGAGATAACGGAAAGGAATCGGCGAAAGCGTAATTTGGTAATATTTGGTGCTGCCGAAATTAACAGCAACTCTAATGATGAAAGATTACAGCATGATAAACGGGAAGTAAACAAAATTCTGCAATACCTATCTTCTGAGATTACATTTGATAACATTAAACCAACTAGACTCGGTAAATACGATGCAACAAGAAATAATCCACGTCCAATTAAAATAACATTGTGTGATGAGGAAACTGTTCACAATTTGATCCGTAAAGCAAAAACTCTACGAGACAGTAATTCTTTTAAGAAAATCAATATATCGTTGGACCGTACCCCACGACAATTGGAACACTACAGGAAGTTGAAAAGTGAATTAGACCAACGTATGTCTGATGGCGAAACGAACTTGAAAATAAAATATGTACGAGGTATTCCGAAGATAGTTTCGGTAAACTAAAGAAGCCCAACAGATTTTCCGATGTTCAATGTTATTTCCAAAATGTCAGGGGTTTAAACTCTAAAATAATCGACTTTTATGCATCCGTTAGTATTGCAGAGTATGATTTTATTGCATTAGCAGAAACTTGGCTGTCAAATGATGTTCAAAGCTCCGAAATATTTCCTGAAATGTATCAGGTAATACGTAGTGATAGACATTTTCAAGAAACCAATACTACCCGTGGGGGTGGTGTATTATTGGCGTATAGAAGTGAATATATCGTAGAGTCTTTGAATTTTGATGACATTGTTAACATAGTACCTTTTATTGATATTCTAGGGTGTAAATGTACATTAAGACACATATCTTTTTATATTTTGGTAATATATATAGCACCCAGAGTAACAAGTGCTGAATTGGAGATATTCTTCGATTACATTGAACAATCTATCTTTGATCATTCAAATGTGATTATTATAGGTGATTTTAACATCACGAACATTGTAAACGAGGATCTTGCCGATCCAAAGTATAGAACTCTGAATAGCTTCATCAACTTCTCAAACTTAAATCAGCTAAATGCCACACGTAACATATATGGGAGAATATTAGACTTAGTTATTAATGACATTGAATGTTCAATTAATCGCGATTCTATACCTTTAACTAAAGAGGATAACCATCATCCAGCTTTAATAATTAACTTTAAGTTAGGCTTTGACGAACTAGGCAACTTCCCAGTCAGTCAAGATAATAAAAGCTATAATTTCAGGAAAGCTAATTATTTGGGTCTTTATAACGATCTACTAAACGCTGACTGGTCATTTTTGGATAATTATACAGACCCAAACATTGCATGTGAGGAGTTTTATGGAAAACTATATTCCTTCTTAGACGTACACGTCCCTCCTTATAAAAGTAGTAAACCAAAGAAGCACCCTAAATGGTACACTCTAGAAATAAAAAATAATATCAAACTAAAAGATCACTATCGCAAAAAATATAAAAAATCAAACAACAACTTATATTATCAAGAATTTTCAAGGCTACGCTCACTAGTCAAAAATCAAATATCCGTGGCATACAACAATTATATTATTTCAGTTGAAGGCAATGTCACCATCGATCCAAAAACTTTTTGGTCTTACATAGAAGAGAAAAAAGGTTCCACTAGAATTCCAGGCAAAATGTATGATGATGTAACATGTTACAATGATCCTAGGAGCATAGTAAATGGCTTTGCGGGCTATTTTAAAAGTGTATATTCGCCTGTGGATGACTCCGACACTGGTTCAAATACTGTAAACTGCGGAAACTTTCCATGCATAAATATCATCAGTTTTAATGAAAATGATGTAATAGCCGCTATAAAGAAACTAGCAAATAAATTAACGTCTGGCCACGACCGAATACCAAGTTTTGTAGTCAAAGACTGTGCGCATGTCCTAGCCCCCCATTGCTAGTTTTATTTAATTTAATTCTCAAATCTTGTACATTTCCATATGTCTGGAAACTAGGAAGGGTATGCCCGATATTAAAAAACGATAAAGCTGACAACATAGAAAATTATCGGCCAATCGTTATATTGTGTAACTTTGCAAAGGTCTTTGAGATGTGTTTGTATGCTTACATATTCCCACAAGTAAAGTCTTTAATTTCACCCCAACAGCACGGTTTTATTGAAAAACGATCAACGGTTTCAAATCTAGTAGAAATAACTCAAATAATATCTAATACCCTAGATAACCGTGGTCAAGTGGACGTAGTATATACAGACTTCTCAAAGGCCTTTGACAAAATAGTACACTCTATATTATTATATACAAAAAAACCAAACCCAAAAAAAAAATTAGACCATTACGGCTTTAATAATTCCTTAATATCATTAATCACTTCCTACCTTAGCGATAGGAATCTTTATGTTAGCTACAATGGTTTTAATTCCAATTTATATACAGCAACATCTGGTGTCCCCCAAGGGTCCAATCTAGGACCCCTGCTATTTATTATATTTATTAACGACCTAACAACGCTTCTCAAGTGTGGGAGCCTCCTCTTTGCAGATGACTTAAAACTATATGCAGCCATAAATAACATAAACGATTGTCTTGAATTACAGACACAAATAGATCTTGTCGAAGATTGGTGCAATCGAAACAAACTCCTCATGAATGTGTCCAAGTGCAAAACTTGTTCTTACACAAAAAATAGTGATCCCGTATATTACAACTACTCTTTCAACTCTTCTGAACTTTCACGTTGCACTTTAATGCGGGATTTAGGAATTTATTTTGATAATAAACTCACCTTCAACGAACACATTAGGTTAACTTCTGCATCCGCACTTAAGATGTTAGGGTTTATGCTGCGAAACTGTAGAACTTTTACCAATATCAAAGCCCTCAAAACGTTATACTTTTCGCTAGTGCGTTCTAAACTGGAATATGGTGGATTGATATGGCACCCTTACTATAATACCTATACAAATTTGCCAGAACGTGTACAAAGACGCTTCCTGAAATTTTTAGCATTTAAAGTCGATGGGATATATCCGGCCCGTGGTATTGAACATGATTTATTAACCTCCAGGTTTGAAATACAAACTTTAGACCACAGGAGAATATTATCAAGTCTTACGTTTTTTGTATAAATTATTACACAATACTGTAGATGCACCAGTCATACTATCAATGATTAACTTCCAAATTCACAGACCGAACCTAAGAATTAATCAGACATTCTATCTCAGTCATGCCAGAACCAACATGCTTGTTAAATCTCCGATCTATATTATGAGTGATAATTTCAACAAAATATCCCATTTATGCGATATTAACCACTGTTCTTTAAAAGAATTAAAGAGTATTGCCAATAATTATTTTTCTTAATCTCACGTAAATGATATAAAGTATACTCCAACTTTATTGATGCATTTATTTTGTATTAATTTGCTAATAGTTACTAAGTGTGTCTTGAACTGTATTTACATCTGTGATTTTGTGTAATTTTTTTTATATTGGCATTTTTCAAAAATATGTATGATATTATATTTACATTATTCTTTTGTTTTTTACATTTTTTTTTACATTTCTTGTATACTGTTTTAATATTACACTTTTGTAATTTGTCCTGTAATTGGATTTTATCTGTTGGGCAATAAATAAATATTTTTTTTTTTTTTTTTTTTTTTTTTTTTTTCGGTTTCCCGATGCCGGTCAGTCCTCCCGTGGCCTCCGACGCCTCACGGGAGTCGCGCCGGCCGCATCAACTACAGCCACTCCCCACATCCCGCAGGGGTTAGTGACTGTAGATACCAGAATCGTGTGCCCTAAGCAGACGGAGAGAACCCAGAATGACCGCCTTCTGCATTTGACCTGCCAGCCACTCAGCTGGTTTTTCGGCAGGCCGGTATGATCTTCAGTTCCGAGAGCAGCGTAGGCTTTATCCCTCCGAGTACACCGATAATAAGGACGACCATTTTGACCGAGTAGCCTGGGTACAGCACTTGGAGCTCGTACCGGAGATCGCGATATTTGGTCCGTTTCTCCTCCTTCAAGGTGATGTTTTTTCTCCGCAGGTGCCGAGAACTCGATAACATACATCACCTTGAGTTGATGGTCGAGGAGGACTATGTCAGGCTTGTTGGCTTGGATTAGCCTGACAGTCGGGAACGAGTAGTTCCAGTAAATCCGGCATTTCTCGTTCTCGACAACGGACTCAATATCTCCGGGGACGTAAGGCAGCACTGGTGTCTGGTCTACCCCGTACGAGTGCCTTAGATGGTAGTATGGCACTCCGTAAAGCCGCGTTATGTCGGTGGATGTAGGCCGAAATCGCATATATAGGGCATGCAGATAGTAAGTGCATGAGCGATTCCGGCGCCTGATGGCAGGTCCTGCAGTTGATATCAGGAACCTCTACACGCCACACGCGGCTACGGTAGACCAAGGTGTTGATAACACCATCTTGGCAGGCCATAATGAATCCCTCGGTCTCCGACTTAAGCCCTGCTGACCTTAGAAAGGCGAGGCGGAAGGTCAGCCTGGTCGATAAACCCGTGTTTCGATGTTCTTATAGAAGACACCATGCTGGGGTTTATCGACGTGCTGCCAAGGAAAACAGATTTTCCTGTTCGGCAGCTCTTATTCAGGCTTTCAGACGATTTGGCTGAAGTTCGGTGACTGACTCAACATCAGCACCTCGCCGGCCTCCTCGCCTGATGTCAAATGCGAGACCGAGTTCATCTGCGGCTCTTTTTGCTGCCTTGAATAATCCTGCTCCCACTCCTAGTTTCGTATTTTTACGAACTCGCAAGAGGGGATCTGAGCTTCCTGAGTATTTACATGCCATACTCAGTACTACTCTGCCATACTTACACTCCAAGCTCAAGAGTCCTCGGCCCCCCGTTAACGTGGGAGTACACACGAGGAACGGACATCTAGGATGAATACTTCTGTGAATATTCATCATCTTGCGGGAGTATCTCTGTCTAATTGACGAGCTATCTACCCTCCACTTTACTCTCCGAGAGTAGAGCAGAATCGGAACGGCAAGCATATAGTTGCAGAACCTTGTTCTTTCCCGAAAGTTCGAAGACCAAATCTTTCGGAGGCGGTGTCTGTACTTGCCGCGGAGAGGTTCCTTTATTTGTGTTACATCCTCGATGTGCCTTTGTTGCACACCCGGTATGTATAGGTCTCTCCGGCATCCAGATGTCGTAGGATGCTTTCGTCTGCGAGCTGCGCATCTTCAGGGAATTCCCCGATCGTCCTCTTTGAGGTGGACGACTGACATTTGTCCAACCCGAACTCATACCAGTGCCCGCGTATATTCTTCGACCACCCTAAGGCGTTTTGTAGTTCGCGCTCTCCGGAGGGCATAAAGTTTAAGGTCATCCATATAAAATAGATGGGTGACCTTATGCCTCGTCGCTGGGTGGCCACATTGATATCCGCGGGTTTGGCGGCCCAACAGACAACGCAGAGTGAGATGCAGAAGAGGAAGGACTCAGGGAGTCACCCTGGAAAACTCCTCTCCTAAATGCACCTGCTCTGTCGTGACCCGCTGTGACCTGATGTTATGGTGAAGCGGGTCTTCCGAGCGCAGCAGCTGTTCTATGCATCTCATAGTGGTGCTGGTACCGAGCAAGTACAACAATAGCTCATGCGATGTTGTATCAAATGCCTTGCGGTAATCAATCCAGGCCATCGATAGATTCCGCTTGTATGAAGGGTCCTGTGTAAACAGCGACTATAGAGGCTGTCCTTGACCTGCCAGCCCTTTTGGCACCAGCTTAGATTGTGGAAGACCGGATCAACAGACCTCAGTTATTATTATTATTATTATTATTATTATTATATTATATTGATCTAATGAAACATTTCCAAACAATATGAAATGATGAAATATTTTTATGTACTCTACTATATAAATCTGTTTTCTTTATAAAAACGAAACCAAAAAATTAAAGGTTTTTATCAGGTATTAGATGGCTTGCTGCTATAAAAACAATGACTTACTTATTGACCGTCATCTTGGTGTTATTGTTGAGTGTCCAATAGCAATACGAATTCGCTTTAGCTATCATATTTACGCTCACTAGTCTCATGTAGAATACACTCTAAATAGGTAGTATTTATGAAACATCTATGTGAATAACACGACACGTAGGTACAGGGTAATTTCTATAACGTTCTCACCCCAATTTTTTGGTTTGTCTTTCGAAATAATTTAAAAATGTTTAACCTAACTAATAGTATTTTTTTCAAAGATTTCGAAAATTTTAACAAAACACAATTGAAGGTCGAATTAAAAGTGAGAAAGAACAAAGCAATATTTTTTTTTTAAAATGTATATTTTTACAATTTTGAAAAAAGGTTAAATTTTTTCAAAAATAAAACGTAACATATACTTATATATACCTTCATATTTAAGATTTATTTAAAAAAAATTGTGTGTGCGATGCTTGGTCGACGCTCTCATACAGAGCCATCCAAATGGAAGCCACAAAGGTCCGACTGGCTCCCTGTCAGTGGTTTTCTTTTAGTGTCTTTTTTGAGTTTTGTCCACCATTTTAACTCAGCTACACCGTGCTGATGAAGACCAATTAGTCAGAAACACGCGTCCACAGTTTGCATCCTTCTGCCATTTGAAATTTTTGCATTTTTCACCTTGCATTTTTTTATAGGGGGCGTGTACCCATCAATTCATATTATTTTTTTACTGTAACGTATTTAACCTGCGTTAACTTCCTTCTCTGTTCTAATATATTCTCCTGAGTTCGGAATTCCACGCAGGTTGCTATAGTTGCCCGCGTGTGTGATACTTGGTCGACGCTCTCATACAGAGCCATCCAAGTGGAAGCCACAAAGGTGCGACTAGCTTCCTGTCAGTGGTTTTCCTTTAGTGTATTTTTTGAGTTTTGTCCACCATTTTAACTTAGCTACACCGTGCTGATGAAGACCAATTAGTCAGAAACACGTGTCCACTGTTTGCATCCTTCTGCCATTTGCAATTTTTGCATTTTCCATCTTGCATTTTTTTTTATGCGGGCGTGCTCCCATTAATATTATATATATATATATATATATATATATATATATATATATATATATATATATATATATATATATATATATATATATATATATATTAAATACGATTTGAAGGAAACAACTACTCAGCGGGCAAATACCCCGACCTGCATTGAATTACACCTTCTAATCATGATAGATCGATAGCCAATGTCATTTGTCAATTCCTAACCAGACATTGACCGGTTTCGAACTCATTTCTTCTCTTCAGTATGCCATATGTTATGGAACAGATAAATGATAGTGGCAAACCTGCTAGTTATATACTAACTATGGTAAAGTGAATAGTGGTGAGAGGTATGAAACTTCTCATATGGTCTGAATGCTACTATCCGAGAGTATATTTTTGAAAAGAGAATTTAAATCTTTTTTCAAGGTTGTAAAAATATATTCTATTTAAAAAAGCATAGCTTTGGTTTTTCCTACTTTTATTTGACTTTCAATTGTTGAAATTGTCGAAAATACGTTACGTTAAACATTCTAAATTTAATTCCAAAGACAAACCAAAAAATTGGGGTGAGAACGTAAACACTGTGAAATTAAATACAGTTTTTAAAATGTCTTGTTCAATTCCTTCAGAGGATGAAGTGAATTTGTGATTTCCCGGAGTTGCAATTTAACGACACAGAATTTATTCTAAACCACCAGTGCTTGCGGTTGAAAGGTGTGGCAAATGTTTTACCCCTCTTTGTATTAACTTTGGGCGTTACCGAACTCGCCAAAATAATTACAAGGTAAGATATTTTGTCACGTATGTATGAACATATTTACGCGGTGAAACATCAGCTAGCGCCAACCCTGGAATTGATGTAATTTATCGCCACCTCCCGATCTCTAATAATAAACTTAATTAAAATTATAATTTCTACATATTTGTTGTTTCTCTGCATATTATTTCTGAAATTGAATTGCCATATTAGAATTTTGCAAAACATCTAAAAAATAAAAAAGCACTCCAAAATGAAATTTTATTATTCATTAAATTTCGTAAATATTTACAAAAATTCATAAACGCGCGCACGCACACAAATGCAATTATGTTTTATTCCCCTCTTCTATCCTTTGTTTTTCTAGCTGTTTTCTCTTTAGGTTAGTTATTCGTAATTACAGTTTTTATCCAGTTTCCAAATTTGAAGATGCTGGTATACACAGTTGATTGCATATGAACACAAACTGACATTGCCTTCGATAGTATACCAATTTGAACCAGCCTGGGCGAAGGAACAACTAGAGGTGTTCCAATGTCACCTATACAAGCACCGCTTCGTGTGACTCTTTCACTTATATCAGTGTGCATATCTTCATTGAATTGAAACGAACTATTTTTAAATATTCTTGCGCAATCATATTTACTCAGGAGCAATACCGATACTTCCAGTAGATTAGAACCCATACCAGTAGACATTCCTGTTTTTCCCCATCCAGAAACGACAAGTCTAAATTCATTAGCAGGATCTGAATGAAGAAGGTTTTTAGAAGATATATAACTTAAGTAATTATAACTAAATGTTTGGTTGCCTGTTATTGTATATTTTCTTTAGACTTAGTGGGATTAAGGTCAATAATTAAAACAACAAACTGTTTTTTTAAAAAGTGGACGTTGCGAAATAAATTTATTTCATCTTCAGGATGAAAGGACTGAAATAAATCACAATGGTATTTTTATGATGAAAACCATGTACATATAAAAATAAATTATACACTTTTACCGATTTATTATCACGGAAGAGAGATTTTTAAAAAAATATTTTTTTTTATATTTACTCAACATTCATTGAAAAGAAAAGAAAAATTGACAACATTAAAAATTAAATTAAAATGGGAAAAAAGTAATGTAATTTAAAAAGCGTTAAAACAGAATTAGTAATTTAAGATTATAATAATAATAATAATAGTAATAATAATAATAAATCGCCTTACACTCCATCAATTGCACACTTCGAGGCTCTGTGTCACAGACATCTTGAAGAGCCAGAAGAAGTGTGCCCGGCAATCAGTACGGAGGAAGTCCAACAAGCACTTGTTGGTACCAAGAACTTCGCTGCCCCGGGCCCAGACGGCATTAACAACTGGTGGTGGAAGAAATTTCCTTCCACTCACCGCCGTCTGGCGCGAGTTTTCAACTCATGGTTGAACGAGGGGCAGCAGATTCCGGACTGGTTCGTCGAGGGACGTACTGTGCTAATCCCCAAAAAGGGGGATCTTTCCGACCCGAGGAATTATAGGCCGATCACTTGCCTTAACTCCTGCTACAAGATATTTACACGTATCTTGTATGCTAGGACGCTGAGGTCTGTTGATCCGGTCTTCCAGCAGATACACGAACAGCGTGGTGCCAAGAAGGGCATGGCAGGTTGCAAGGACAGCCTGCTGATAGACCGCTGTATTACACAGGATTCTGTGCAATACAAGCGGAATCTATCGATGGCCTGGGTTGATTACCGCAAGGCATTTGATACAACATCGCATGAGCTATTGTTGTACTTGCTCGAATGTCTTGCGGTACCAGCACCACTAGTGAGATGCATAGAACAGATGCTGCCGCTCTGGAAGACCCGCTTCACCATAACATCAGGTGCACAGCGGGTCACGACAGGGCAGGTGGCATTTAGGAGAGGAGTTTTCCAGGGTGACTCCCTGAGTCCTCTCCTCTTCTGCATCTCACTGCTGCCGTTGTCTGTTGGGCTCCGCCAAACCCGCGGATATCAATGTGGGCCACCCACCGACCGGAGGCATAAGGTCACCCATCTATTTTATATGGATGATCTTAAACTTTATGCCTCCGGAGAGCGCGAACTACAAAACGCTCTTAGGGTGGTCGAAGAATATACGCGGGCAATTGGTATGGAGTTCGGGTTGGACAAATGTGCAGTCGTCCACCTCAAGAGAGGACGATGCGGGGAATTTCCTGAAGACGCGCAGCTCGCAGACGGAAGCATCCTAAGACATCTGGATGCCGGAGAGACCTATACATATCTGGGTGTGCAACAAAGGCACATCCAGGATGTATCACAAATAAAAGATTCTCTCCGCGGCAAGTACAGACACCGCCTCCGAAAGATTTGGTCTTCCGAACTTTCGGGGAAGAACAAGGTGTCTGCAACTAATATGCTTGCCGTTCCGATTCTGCTCTACTCCTTCGGAGTAGTAAAGTGGAGGGTATATGAGCTGCGTCAATTAGACAGAGATACCCGCAAGATGATGAATATTCACAGAAGTATTCATCCTAGATCGTCCGTTCCTCGTGTGTACCTCCCACGTCAACGGGGGGGCCGAGGACTCTTGAGCCTGGAGTGTACGCATGGCAGAGTAGTACTGAGTATGGCATGTAACATACTCAGGAGCTCAGATCCCCTCTTGCGGTTCGTAAAACATCACGAAACTGTAGGAGTGGGAGCAGGATTGTTCAAGGCAGCAAAAAGAGCCGCAGATGAACTCGGTCTCGCATTTGACATCAGGCGAGGAGGCCGGCGAGGTGCTGATGTTGAGTCAGTCACCGAACTTCAGCCAAATCGTCTGAAAGCCCGAATTAGAGCTGCCGAACAGGAACATCTGTTTCGGCAGCACGTCGATAAACCCCAGCATGGTGTCTTCTATAAGAACATCGAAACACTGGGTTTATCGACCAGGCTGATCTTCGCCTTTCTAAGGTCAGCAGGGCTTAAGTCGGAGACCGAGGGATTCATTATGGCCTGCCAAGATGGTGTTATCAACACCTTGGTCTACCGTAGCCGCGTGTGGCGTGTAGAGGTTCCTGATATCAACTGCAGGACCTGCCATCAGGCGCCGGAATCGCTCATGCATTTACTTTCTGCATGCCCCATATATGCGATTTCGGCCTACATCCACCGACATAACGCGGCCTTACGAGTGCTATACTACCATCTAAGGCACTCGTACGGGGTAGACCAGACACCAGTGCTGCCTTACGTCCCCGGAGATATTGAGTCCGTTATCGAGAACGAGAAATGCCGGATTTACTGGAATTACTCGTTCCCGACTGTCAGGCTAATCCAAGCCAACAAGCCTGACATAGTCCTCCTCGACCATCAACTCAAGGTGATGTATGTCATCGAGTTCTCGGCACCTGCGGAGAAAAACATCACCTTGAAGGAGGAGGAGAAACGGACCAAATATCGCGATCTCCGGTACGAGCTCCAAGTGCTGTACCCAGGCTACTCGGTCAAAATGGTCGTCCTTATTATCGGTGTACTCGGAGGGATAAAGCCTACGCTGCTCTCGGAACTGAAGATCATACCGGCCTGCCAAAAACCAGCCGAGTGGCTGGCAGGTCAAATGCAGAAGGCGGTCATTCTGGGTTCTCTCCGTCTGCTTAGGGCACACGATTCTGGTATCTACAGTCACTAACCCTGCGGGATGTGGGGAGTGGCTGTAGTTGATCCGCCGGCGCGACTCCCGTGAGGCGTCGGAGGCCACGGGAGGACTGACCGGCATCGGGAAACCGAAAAAAAAAAAAAAAAAAAAAATCGCCTTTATTTACAGCGTAGTTCAGCTAAAGCTGTTCTACCACTAAACTCTACATGCTACATTGAGAAAAAAAAGTAGAAAAACACATGCAATTAATTAATTATATATAAAAATAACTGAACACAAGAATCATCATTTGAATACCACTTGCTTTACCTATTACAATACTGGTTCTAACACTTGTTCTAAATGAAAGATGATATAAAAAAATATAAATACATATAAAGATTAAAGATTTGACATTATGAGGTGGGCGTTTGAAGCAGCATTTTTTTTAAGCGAAACTTCAAAGTACATTTAGATAGATTTTTTATTGGTTGTATATTGACGCAGCAGCATACCTAAATGATCTTTGGTAAATTGAGGTTCTATGTGCAGTTATTCTAAGTCTACAGTTAAATCTAGTATCACGACAATGTACTGAGAAATTTGATATTAGTAAGTCAAAGAGATATGTAGGACATCGGTTGTGTATTACAGAATGGACAAGATGGCCCTTTCCTTCATTTTCAACCAGTTTAATTCTCTAATTTTACAAGACACATGGTCACTTCTCCTCAGACCAAATATGAATCTAACCTATGCATTCTGAAGTTTCTGAATTCGCATAAAAGTAATTTGATCTAAACACGGCGAGTAGACAACATCACAGTAATTAAATAATGATAGTACCAAACTATCACATAGCATCCTCCGTAAACTAGTGTTCAACAAGAAACGATTAGCATACAAACATCTTAAACTACAATAGGCCTTGTGTATTACCATAGTAATGTTTTCTTTGAACCGAAGATCCTCGTCTAAAAGCAGACCCAAGTTATATGAGTACTAACTATTGGCAGGCGTGAACCATTTATTTTGATCTCAATATCATTGAGATGTGTGATTTTTAATTTTTTCGGACCAAATACCATCACATAACTCTTACCTATGGGTTTACTTTCAGACAGTGATCTTGAGATAATGAAATAAGTTGTTGCAGCTCATCATTTATTATATTAATTGACGGAATTACATCATGAGCACTTATGTGTTTGTAAATTTGGAAATCATCTGCATATGCATGGTGTTTACAATACATTAGGGTTTTAGAGAAATCAGCCGTATAGAGCAAATAAAACAGAGTTCCCAAAATAAATCCTTGAGCGATACCTTTATTAATTATTTTCAAATCTGAAGTGGTACCTTCTAGGGATACTTTTTTGGGATCGATTACTTAAATATGTATTTAAAAAGTTCACTGTCTTCGAATCAAAACCAAAATATAAGAATTTATTACACAGTAGCTTATAATTTAAAGTATCGAATGCTTTGCTGTAGTCAATCATTACGAGAACAGTCAATTCAGATTTGTCTCAAGCTGAAAAAATATCACTGGTGACTTTTGTTAAAGCGGTAGTTGTACTGTGATGTTGTCTAAATCTTGATTGCGACACGGGAATTAAATCACATTGGTCGGTGTACTCTTTTTATTTGATAGGAAATAGCTTTTTCGAGTATTTTAGAGGGAAGGGGTAAAAAGCTAATTGGCCTTAGATTGTTGAAAGATATAGGATTTTTTGTTTTTGCTACAGGGCGTGCAACAGCCTCTTTCTAAATTTGCGGAAAAACACCACTGGCAAGAGAAAAATTTGTTATGTGTCGCAAGTAAGGAGTTAAAAAAGGTATGTACAGTTTGAGCATATGTAAGGAGATACCATCTGCACCTACTGCATTTGACTTTATAGAAATAATTATTTTTTTCAATGTCCTCATCCGTTACGGTTGTAAATTTAAACTTTGGTTTACCAATAATATTTGCATGTAAATTATTATCATACAAAAGGATTATATCATCATTAACAGAAAGTGTATTTATATTCAAAAAATGTTCATTTAAATCATTTGCTTTTTGTAGATGTTTAGGGATATCAAAGCCACGTCTTTTCTGTGCAATATTGAGTTTGTAAAGTATTCCATAATTCTTTGCTATTATTATTCTTATTTACGTATTCTATGTGTGCTCTGTTTTCTGCCCTTATGCAAGTGGTGGTGAAGTTCTGCAAATTTTTGTAAGCCTGCCAGTCTCCTGGTAGCTCAGATTATGAGCATGATATTTTTGTTTACTTATTTATGGTAAAAGCAATGATATAGTTACAGAAGCATATTAATTACGTATTTGAATTAATAACAATTTGTACTTACATTTAAAATTGTTTGTTGTTGTCAAAGTAATAAAAATACTGGATAAAACATTAGACTGATAAAAATCATACACAAAACACTCTTGAATCTCAAATACGACATGATCTGCAATACAATCTTATTTGTTCTGCTATAGGTACATAGATACCAAATTGCATACAGACATACATACATTGAAAATTTAAATAGATATGTAGATATGCATATCTTATGTTTTTATTCCATTAATAATATTGAAACATGCAGTGCTTAAATCATAGGTATCTGTTTATTTGTTAACGCTTTTATATTTTTTATATTGATCATTGCGTCTAATTCTTTTTTTATAATTAGGTTGATGTCCAACAATCTTGACATCAGTAAATGAGAATTTATGATTAGTCCTACTAAGCAGTTTCATGGACTTTTACATCTGTCCCATTAATTATTTTGATGCTCATACATCCGTTTGTTTTAAGTACCTGCCAGTTTGTCCTATATAAAATTTATTGCAGTCATTGCAAGGTGTGGTATATATTACATCAGATATTAGATCCATTGGAGTCTTAGTTTTCGGTTTTGTGAAAAGATACTTTTTATTTGTATTTGTGTTTTTGAAAGTTACGTTTGTGCGATCATTTTTTTAGGACTTGACTTAAACTTTCTGATAGGTCTCGTATATATGGAATTGACAGATATTTTTTGCTGTCATCTTCTTTTTGGCCTATGTGTGTGGTGATGCTTATATTGGCATTATTATATAATAATTTATTTATAATGCTAATTGGGCTGTTATTTTTGATTAGATATGATTTTAATTTACTCTTATTATCTTCCCAAAAAAAATTAATTAAGAGCTTTTTTAATCTGTTATTTGTTTTTAATAAAGTTTATTTTTTATTTTATTGAGTGGTTTGAATTAAAGTTTAAATATCTTTCATAAACCCACTTTTACATTCATGAGGCACTTTTTTCTGTATAATACAGTGGGGTCGAGACAATTAAAAAAAAGGTGTAATTTCGAGTTATGGCATAAAGTTGTATTTTTTTAAATGGGAATCATAGTTGGCTATGATTTAGTTAAAAAAGGAAATTTTTTCTTTTTCAAACTATATATCATAGGTGGGGGTCGCTTTTGATGTGTAAGTATTTAATAGCGAAAATAATCTTTTAGTAGATTGCTTTTTGGTTTTATTTATATTTATTCCATCTGTGACAGTGTTTATCCGTTTGTCAGTAAATTGCATATTATTAATTTTGTTTCCGTCATAATTACACCACATTTAACTGTAAAAGTGAAGATGTCGTACGAAAATTACAAGAAATATGATATGCTAGAATGCTTTATTCAAAGTAATAACAATTGTGATATTGCTTCCGAAATATGTTTCAATCGCTATCCAGAAAGAATACAACCTAATAAAGCTATTTTTAAGAGGTTAAAAGAAAATCTCATTAATTGTGGGTTCTTCAACAAGCCAAGACTAAAAAATCAGATATTTATATCTAATTTTATAATACAAGTACAAAATAAAAATGCTAATTAAAATAAATGTTCAAACTGATGTCCGTTATGTTCGATACATAAATTACACCTCTTCATTACACTTTGATCTGCGTTATAAATATGAAGATTTGAAATGGAATTCACACAGTCTATAAAATTTTGTCTGAGTTCATTTATGTCGGTACTGGTTTTCTTGTATAATTTGTCTTTTTAAAGTGGCCCCAAAGGAAAAAATCCAGTGGCGTTAAGTCAGGTGATCGTGGTGGCCACCTCTCTGGTCCATTACTTCTCATCCAGTTATTTCTAAAATTTGTATTTAATAATTCTGAAATGGTCCTGATATTATGAGATGGTGCACCATCTTGTTGGAAGAACTGATTTCTTGCCTAAATTAAGGGTAGATTTTCCGTAAATTCCTCAATAATTTTCTGGTTTAAGATTTCGTAGTACCGTTGGCCATTAAGATTTTCTTGATTTATGTGATATGTTAAAACACCATTGCCATGTAGAGCATGCCAAACACTAAAACCAAAGAATCACTGAGATCGCATGTCAACGGTATGGTGAGGGTTTATATTAGACCAAGAGTGCTCTTTAAGCCTGTTGGAAATTCCTGCACTGCTAACGTAGGCTTCATCTGTCCAAACTACATTTCTAGAGAAGAATGGATCTTGTTGACTTTTTTAACGATACCATATGCAAAATTCCAATCGTCGCTGAAGATCAGTTGGTTGCAGGTGATGTTGTTTCCTTATTGTACAAGGACTGAATTTGTGTGTCTTCAAAATACCCAAAGCTCGACTTCTTGAAATCCCAGAATCAGCTTCAAATCGACAACTTGAAATTGAGGGATTTGCAACCGCTATTCCAATTACAGTTATAGAAGTTTCTTCAGCATCTTCAGTGTTGTAATTTTTTGATGTTGGCTTGTTGAAGGACCCACAATTAATGAGATTTTCTTTTAAGCTCTTAAAAATAGCTTTATTAGGTTGTCTTCTTTCTGCATAGCGACTGAAATATATTTTTGATGCAATATCACAATTGTTATTACTTTGAATGAAGAATTCTAGCATATCATATTTCTCATAATTTTCATAAGACATCTTCACTTTTACGATTAAGTGTGGTGTAATTATGACGGAAACAAAATTGTTAATATGTAATTTACTGAAAAACAGATAAACACTGTCATAGATATCACACCCCTACTTGGAATAAATATAAAAAAGTGCAAAAAGACATCTACTAAAAGATTATTTTCGCTATTAAATATTTACATATCAAAAGCGACCCCATATATGATATATAGTTTGAAAGAGAATCAATTTCCTTTTTAACTGAATCATAGCCAACTATGATTCCCATTTAAAAAATACAACTTTATGCCATAACTAATTTTCTCGACGCCACTGTATTATAGAGAAACAAGTGCTTGAAGAATATGAGAGCTGTTTTCTCATTACTTTACAAACAACCAAGATATCGATATGAAGTCAAAAAATCAAACTTGTTTATAACTCGAAAACAAAAGACGATAGCAAATTTTTGCTTTCGCGAGTGAATTTGTCTCAAAAAAATGAGATCGAAAATGTGTCTTTTTTTGTATCTCTTACAGTTACAGAGTTACCCCGTACAAACATCGAAATTTGCCCACCCTATATAATGCTGCATAAAAAAATTAATTTAATTTTTTTTTACGGTGATTTTTAGTTTGCATCTATCGACAAATTTATCATTTACAGTTGAAATCAAAATTTTGTCGAAAAAGATTTTATGTTGTGTAGGGTGGCTAAAATATGAAAGATCGAAAAAATTGCACAATTTCCCATTAATACAACTTTAAATAACAACTTTTAAAGGTTAAAACGAAAATATTAACTATTAGAGAGTTATTTTCAAAAACCAGTCAAATTTGTTTTTCACTCATAGCTCAACCAATTTCAAAAACTGAAAGAAAAATCGTTGAATGTATTCGCAATAGAATTAGCTTTAAATGATGTATGACAAATAGTGTGGTTCCAAAAGTTGGGGTGCTGGGGGTTATTGGTGTGAATTGATCATCATTGCCTAAGCGCCAAAAAAGTTCACCTTTGGAACAGAAGTCAGCGAATTTTTTTAATATTTTATACCTGGTTTTAAAGAA
Source organism: Rhamnusium bicolor (assembly GCA_029963845.1). Classification (NCBI taxonomy): domain Eukaryota; kingdom Metazoa; phylum Arthropoda; class Insecta; order Coleoptera; family Cerambycidae; genus Rhamnusium; species Rhamnusium bicolor. The sequence goes on along the minus strand of JANEYF010001822.1, from coordinate 451,212 downwards.
AAAGAGGGTGGAAAGCTTTCAAATGAACACAGTGTATATTGCCTTCTTGGGTGAATATGTTATAAAGTTCTTGAATGGTGTAACAACGAGTACTTTGTTTATATTTCAGATAACTCAAAATTTTGGTCAGCAGATAATGAAACTAACAGTCTGATAAATGTATCTGTAGTTTTTATGACTTGAACTTATATTTTATAAAAATTTCAATTTGTATTGTACAAATTTTCGACTAAATTTTCAAAGTATAAAGTTCTAATATTAAATTTTCGTTTGTGATACAAATTCATTTATGATTTCATTTATGATACCACCTTTCTAATTCTTACTTACTTGAAGGTGCGATTTACAAGATAGGTTCATTAATAAGCCTGGCCTAGGTCATTAATCCTACAAAGACGTACTGGGTATGCATCATATCATAATATTTACAATACTACAATAATAAAAACAAAAATATTTTATATATTGTGATGTATGTTCCTGTACTATTTCGTTCGCTTTAAATTCTTTTTTAAGTATTTCCTTATATTTTGTAAGCTTAGTGCTGCACATTATTATTAAACTGTTAAATGACTTTCACACATGTACATTGTATATCTAAATGATAACTAATAATAAATAAATAAATAAATAAAATAAATGGAAATAAATTTTATTAATACACTTTATAAAAATATGTACAAAACTCACCGTCTTAAGCAGATTTATGAAGTGGCTTGGTTGTCGTTATCACAAACTGGAGCACTTCTATAATAACTGTGTAGTATCAGATATGTTTCTACAGTTGTCTCAGTAAGCGATGTTCGCTGTGGTGAAAAAAAAATGTTTATATTTTGAAAAAGACCGTTCGACATCTACGGATGTAATAAAGGCATAAGTAAAACACTCTGTGAACTCACTTAACGCAGCTGTAGATGCACCATCACAAATTTGTCTTAATTTGGTAAAATCAGGATCTTTCCATAATACACTCTCGAATTTTTCAATAACGGGCTTATTTTTTGCGTCATCTATAGTCTGTAGCTGTGTATTTACGTCGTCCACTATTTGCAGCGATTCCACTAACGACAACGAACTATTTTGCAATTTTTCTATTGTGTCGTGTAGTCCTCTATAATTGTTATTAATAGTTTTTAAATCTGTTTCAAGGGAAACGTCTTGAAAGCTTGTCTGGCTTTCCCTAATAGCTGCAGCCTCGTTAGGGTTGAACTGTAGTATCACAGCTTTTATTTGTTGAAAATATTCAGCATAATAAAAAGTTGCCTTCAACCACGTTCCCCAACGTGTAAGAATCGGCTCTGGTGGTTCCGGAATACCAGGACAGTGTGTAAAATGCTCGAGGCCGTTTAGGAGATTTGAGAAATTTTATACAATGTTTACAATGTTTAAAATATCTTTTGAATCAGACAAATAGCACCTAGTTACATAATTTAATTCTATAAAATAATCACTCCGTTACAATTTTTATGGTTGAACCAGAGTTGCAATCTTTTACGTCGGTGAGAGTTCATAGAACACAGAAATTTATGGAAACTCAAAATAAGTATCAGTAATTATTATGTAGCCTATTTGTGGTACATTTAAAGTGTTATGGAACACTACGAACAATTATACAGCTTCCTCAGATTAAAAAAAACCTTCGCTTCTCCAGTTTTTAGCAGGGGATGTACGTTATATTTTTTGTAGGAAATATCGAGTTATTATTATTATGGATAAACCAATAAAACTGGTGGCGATCAGCTAAAATAAATAAAAAATAGATTTAATTCTGATTCCACTGCCCACACTCTAGAAATTTTATGTTTCCCTCCAGAACTAGTTGGGGCATTCTTTTAAATAACTATCAAATTTCCACAAATTAAAGAAACTGAATTTTGTAGAAAAAGACCATAAATTATAAAATCCATGTAATTTACACTGTGATGGGTCTATTGAAATATTTAACTATCTGTTAGTAATATATTTTATTTAATGTATCCTAATACATTTATTAATATTGGTTTTATTATTTTACATAATTTGACATACATATATATATATATATATATATATATATATATATATATATATATATATATATATATATATATATATATATATATATATATATGTATATGTATATGTATATGTATATGTACATGTATTACAATACTATATAAAAGTATCATTATGTATTATTTCCTCTTCCCGTATCCTTTGTCTCGCTAACCGTTTTCTCTCTAGGTTACTGTTTCTTAATTGTAGTTTTGATCCATTCTGTATATTTGAAGATTCTGGTATATAAAATCGGTCGCATACCCATACAAATTAACATCGTCTTCGATACTATACCAATCTGAACCGGCTTGGGCGAAAAAACAACTAAGGGTGCTCCACTGTCACCTTTACAAGCGGCTTTTCGTGTGCCTATATTTCCTTTGGTACATATGTGCATATTTTCACTGTATTTAAAAAAAGTATGTTTAAACTTATCCTGGCAGTATTTATTAGACATGACTTCTACAGATATTTCCATTAGATTAGAACTCATGCCACTAAAAATTCCTGTTTTTCCCCATCCAGAAACGACAGCTTTACTTCCATTGGGAGTATCTGCATAAAGAAAATTTTTAGAAGATTAGTAACTGAAGTAAATAAAGTAGGTTGATTAAATTGCATCCTTGAATACACATATTACAATATAAATTGCTAAATAAGCATTGCCTATATAATTTTCTGCATTTCAAATTCTCCAATATATTTTTAATTATTAAAAAATCGGCTGATAACCCGATTTTTTAAACCTTTCTAATGTACATTTACCTAAAAGTATCTTACAGAATAAAATACTTTATGAACAAATAAATACGGTTTTGAATAGCTTACCAGTCTCTGATAAATCAATTGGTTTAATAAAATCGCTCACAGTTACAGCTTTTGGTAATTTAATCAACGCAATATCATTTTCGTGCCCTCTAGACTCGTATTGCGGATGTATAATGACATGTTCAGATGAGATATTCATGAGGTATTTGAAAGAATCAAGCAAGGCAAAGTTAGTTGCTCCGAGAATAACTCTTACGCTATTTAATCTGAAAAAAACAGTTTTGTATAATCGTTAGATAAAATCATATAAATTATCTACTTAAAGTATGCATACTCTAGTAAAATCAATGTATAAAGCGGTTAAAATGATGCAATTATGACTAGAGTGAATATTTCTAATGCTTTTGTATTTATAAAGTCGTAACCTCTCTTAATATATGTTCAAATGGTATATAGTTGGTCTGATTTCCATTATATTTTGCAGTCCTGTTTCGGATTATAATCATGTAGTTGCAGCATTGATCGTAGGACTTTTAAGCAATAAAACTTTGATTCCACTCCTGGGCGTACGTATACTACTTTAGCCCGGTATTCACTCTCACTACACTATAACGAGAAGTTTTCCTCGCTATTTTTGATTAACTTTATTTTAGTTCTCAAATGAAACAATAAAATATAAAAAAATACATATATTTATAATTTAACATACAAAAGCAAAAGGCTCATTCGGGGCGTGGTCAACAAGTAATTAACCTTCAATAACTTAAAACTAAAACACCGAAATCATATTATTGTTCATTTAAACAGTTTTTTATAAAGGGCGCCACCCGCCTTTCTTTATTGTTTATATATATATAATCAAAAAAAAGTTACAATGCACTAATGTGGTTGAAACCCCCATTCAAGAACGGTTACTTTTCATAAAAGTTTATCGCACAGTTCAAGAGCAAAGCTAAACTCTAGGGGGCTTTCTCCACCTCTAGATAGATAGGCAAATCAGCCATTTGATGTAAATTTTAATCTGCAGATTTCCAGCTCAAACTCAGAGCGGAAGCTGTTTACATTTTAATAGGTACCTATTTTAACAATAATAAGAAGGGTTCCTACCTTCTCACATAGCTTTCCTATGTCACATACTTCGTAACTCCTTTACCATAACAGCTCAACCAGACAAAATCTTGAACACAATCTCAGCAACGTACACTACTAACTCGCTCAAAGGCCAACTCCAGTCTCAATATAAGAAAGATAACGTACTCACAACGTAACAGACCATAGGTCCGCACTCAGCCGTGGCTCGGCAGAGAGTCCCGAAACCTAACCGTTCTCGTACTAACGTTCCCCCTTATACCCACACAGCGTTGTTCGCGCTGGTGCACTCAAGGTCCAGTGGTCGCACAAATTATCAAAGATTTACAAGTTAGCAAATTCGGTTCTAGAATTTTTAAGGTTGACCTCCAACCAAATTATGCAATTAGCATTAAATAAGACGCAAGTTAATTATATCTAAAAATTGACCGTTACAACACATAATATACCTAAATCACTCATCACTAGGAAAAAGGGAAAATATTGAAAGATTTATATCGATATAAAGAATCTGAGAGGTCAAGTAGCAAAATAGTTTAAACACGAATTTATGTTCAAAAGAAAAGTTTATTTAGGGAAAAAAACTGCTGAAAAACCAGGCATACGAGATAATGGCAAACATATGGTAGCTATGAATACCTCTAAAAAAAGTGGAACTGAATCCAAACTAAAACGTACTCCTCGTTAAATCGCTGGCATATGTCATGTAAATTCTCGTATATGAATAAAAACAATAAGTGCTTGGTGAATTATAACACGAGGTTATAATTTAAATAATAAATAGTTTGTCGGTGACATATTCTGTGCCAAAAATTGTAACACAAAAAAGTTTTTGTTTTTCATAAAAACACGGTTTAAGTAGCCCTAGCAAACAAAGTCGTAAATATGTGGATTTCGTGTGTAAAGAATCCAGGGCATGAGATATTTATGGAGGTGACAGGAATTGGTTGTTTGAAACAAATAGATGATATTTAAAGTGAAGACCTTCTTAGTGGTGGTTGAAATTAGGTATTTTCAGTCACCCTGAGATTGCTAATCGTTGGAGAAGGTTGTTGGAAAAAGAAAAGAACAAAGATGTTCGAAAAAATCAATGGAATATTCAGGAATAGAGAATTGCCCCAGTGCACAGTGGTCCAAATTTAGTTGAGAATGGAACTAATATTTTTTCCCCTTGAAATGTCTTAAAAGCACTAAGGAATCATGGGAAAAATATGAAAAAAAATCTTGGCTTACAGATATGGTTTTTAAAAGGGGTGGCATGTCGGGAGCACTAGGTTCCGTATGTCTGTAGGGTTTTTTTACTACGACCTTGTTTTAACCATTTAAAATTATTATAATCATTCTGTATATTAAACGGAATGATTATGAAATAAAAATAACGAAAATGAATTGATAATATTTAGGAGCTTAGGGGTAGTTTTGAAGAAAACACTACACTTTTTTACAAACATTTATTTCAAACAGGTCAACTTATCACTCAATTCAAACGTAGAATAACAAAAATAGGTCAGTTAAGTAATTTCAGTCACTTTCACTGTCGTCATGTGTTGATGATACATTTGTGGTTGTATCGCTTTCATCTGCCGAACCTTCTTCCATAACCGCTGCACAAAGCGGTTCAGTTTCCGGCTTAAGATCTGGTTCCTTTAACAGGCTTATAACCTCTGAACTAAAAGATGAGAGTTTCTTGTTCGGCAATTTTCTTGAAGATGATATTAATGGATCCGACGAAAGTAGTAACCTATTCAATAAATCTTCATTTGTAGTCACCCTCGAAAACTGGTATGAAACTCTCTAAACTTTTTAAAATCTTTATTCCGAGATTCCTGAGCTTCCTCAGACAGTTGTCCAATGGGTAATAGTGCAGTTCTTATTATTGCAAATCCGTGAAGGAGAATTTTATGAACTGACGCAGGCATGTAATACCATGGATACTTTTCCATGAAAAGTCTGGCCGTTTGCACTGCATATTTGTCGAAAACCTCACAGTTAATCTCGTATCCACAAGACAATGCAGATAGTATAACGCCGAACCTTATAATTATCTCTTCATGAATACCAGTTATGGAAGCCGATTGAGCTGGATCTTTAAAAAAACGTCTAGCTGTATTTCCGTCATTTGTACTTCCACTTCCACCAGGTTTCGGAATGTCTACTAATAACCCCATTTTTTTCCCTGAAATCTTCTTGTAATTTTTTTTTTCGCACTTCAACAATGGATTTACTTTCTCCTCGTATCTGCCACTTTTTTATCTCCAATCTATATGATACATGTAAAAGATATTCAAAACATCGAATCCATGCATGTAAAGTTGATAAACCAAATTGAAAAGATTGTTCGTCTGCCTGCTTTTGTAAAACTGCTTCAATGTTATTCATTTCAACAGGTTTTGCTTTACATAAATAGCAGATCTGAGCAGAAGATGTGTCAGTAAGGGCGTTACAAACCTTTCCATTTATCATTGACATTATGCAAATATATTTAATTCTGATGTCGCGGTTCTGAACTGTACAATTAGTTGGCTGAAGTTCTGCTATTTGAGCTTCAATGTGTTGCATTTCTGCCAAAGAAAGTTGTGTGGTTTCCTTTTGAAACTGGAAGCGAATCGGTCGACAATACCTTGTAGAGGATGGCCTAGGATTTTGCCATATAATTCGTTTTTCTTGATCTGGTTGCTGAGAATAAAGTTGAAGTGGTACCAAAGATGATAAAAATAAATCACCATCACTTAATCCCATCTCCTCATATCGTTGTTTATACCGTGAATGTCCAGTACTACCATCGCAACCCCATTTAACTAACAATACCAAATCCTTCGATTGTTCTTCAGTTAAACTTAAAATAACTGGTCCCTGTAATTGAAGTATACGATTTGCAGTGTGATCTAAAAGATCTTGAAGCCGAACTTCTGCCAAGGTTTCCGTCATAGTGAACGCTTCTTTCGGGGGTAGCATCTTCTCTTAGCTTCCATAAATCTATGGTAGGCGGGATAAATATCAGCGTTATGTTTTTTCCCCTCTTTTCTTAATAGTAAATACTGGTGCTTTGACAATTTTCCTTCGACAATAAGTGGAACTGCTTCATCTTCATTGTATGGTATAACATTTTTCCGTTCTCTAGTCTTGAGCCATGAAGATCTTATCTTTCCAGCACGAGTAGGAGTTGTGAACATAGCTTCTGAAATCAGTTTAGAAGCTGCCTGTTGACCCTTTTCTTTAAGACTTACTTTGGCAGCAAATGTAAGTTCCTCAGCTTCATATACTGCTGCTATATTTTCCACTCTCTTTCTTTTCGCTCTTTCTCCTATTTCTAAAAATGATTTCTTTGGACGACCAGTTGATGTACTTGGTTGTGGCTCTGCAGAGGGCTCCTTTCACTGAACCAAATCTGATTTTTCAAAAACAAATGCTCCATTTAACCAACTGTCATTCCTTTTTTAAAAATCGATCCACAGTATTCGCGCAATTTTCAAATTTTTCAAAAACTTTACTGCAAAAACGACTACACTCCTTCTGAAGACGTCGTTATTCTTCAATATTATCCTCTGTTTCAAAGTATTGGACTAAATAATTGAGTAGATGCTTTGTTTGAATATTGCGGTTTTCTCTGGATTTCTGTCGTAAAATATCGAAAAGTTGCCTTCTCGTTAACATTTTCAATAAAGGACGAAATTTCCTAAAAATTAAAATATTAGTATTAACATTATTCGTAGCATTATTATTAAATAATTATTAATTATTTTATGCCATATCACATTTAATGTATGTATAGTAAAATAATACATTCTCACAGAGACTCAAAATAAATTAAATATTTTTAAACTGGGGCAGTGGTGGTCCTCAAATATTTGATATGTTTTTACTGACACTTCAAGCTATTTTTTAAATATTTTTTGAGAGCGGGGACTCGCGGGGATTTTTCTGTAGGTCTACGTGAAGTTTAAAATTTACACTGATTTGAGTGAGAAACAATGCAGAAGTTAATGCTTGTGAAATAAATAAATTGCTTACCTGACTAAACTGTCCAATATATATTTCACCAAAATAGCACACAAAATATTAACTACCACCTCTGAACAAACTCGGGCTACTAAACAAACTTTTATTACATTAAAGCGCACTACATAAATGCTTGGGTTTACCCAGGCGTACAAAGCAGGCAGATCGCCGTAATGACCTGAAATTCTAGGACGGGATGGTCTGGGTATTTCCGCATGCGCCCCTAAAATTTTATTGAGGTACAACAACCTTGAGAAAATGCGACTTTTTTCCGCTTTTAAACCAGATCGGAACCACTGTGCAGTGGATGACTGACATTTGTTGATGGTTGTGGCTACTTGTACCGAGGGGCAGCGTGAGCACATGTCCACGAAGGCCCTGTATATAATTATTGGGTAGAAATATCGAAAAACACAATTCACGGAATCACAATTTCTTTATTTGCATCTGGCGACCCTGGGCCATATTAGTGTATTGTGTATTAAAAACAAAATGGCGTAATATACGATTTATTCGATGCATGATCGATTTTTACCATCTTTGAAATGTTTGTAAAAAATAGTAAAAATTAATGATTCTATATACATAAAACAAGATGGATTATAGAGTCGCGTAATGGTAATGTTAAATCGATGTTCAAGTTTTCTACTGATGTTATTCCCATGCAACACGCAATACATTTAAGTGATTTTTATCATATTTGTGGTGCTATCATAAATATATTTCGCCAGTCAATAAATATGGAGGGCGCCAATATTGAGTTTGCGAACCAGTTATTAGAGAGGGCTCGACTTCCGAATACAGTACAAGAAATTGTTTTAGGTGAAAATCTTCATCGTAGACGAGGCAGGTGGGTTAATTTCGAAGCCAATTATATTGATGACTTTCCTCGTCTCAATTTAGAATATTTAAGAGATATTACTGTAGGCACCTACCAACTGAAACTAGCTCCCTTCTATATACAAGGCACGACACAACGGGAAGGAATTGATTTACAGATAGATCTGATACTGGAGCAACGTTCTATTATTAGACTTAGAATATATTCGCGACACCGAAATGCTACTAAGTACCAGTTATAGATACAGTATAGTAATATAGGCGATCCTATCACTGGATATTACTGTACTTGCAAATCTGGTGCAAGAACTATTGGCACATGTAGTCATGTAGCTAGCGATTTGTGGTTCTTGGGTTACTCAAGATATGAGCCGAATGTGAAATATCCGTCAACCATGTTCTTACAATCTATCCAAGATGCAAGTGATAGGTACAGATAACAATATTGAGTAAAAGTCAGTATTATTACTGTTAGTCGTTACAAATTTTTTGTTTGTCATAGTTAAGAATATTTTAAATAAAAATATTTTCTTGTACACCCTGTAGGTTCTGTAGGTATTAAAACAATATTTAGTAAAAGTAAAAGTTTATACACCATTATAAAATTTTTTATTATTATTGATTCGACCTATAAAATATTTTTTTAGCAACTATTGTAGGGCTGCAGCCATGCAAGATCTAAAACTTTGGATGACCATAAATCCGAAAGTAATCCTGGAAGGTGGGTTTTGCTAATGGGCAATTTAATTAGTAGGACTAGATCTACAATCCACAAAAATTTTAGGGAATTTCACCGAAACCGTTTTTACGTGGGGTCCTTTGTGTTTTATCGCAAATCATCCCTTTTCAAGGGGTAGTTTTTTTTTAACCTATTACTGGATAGTGTAATTCACATTTTAAATATTATGATTTAACAGAAATTATTCATTTCTTTTTTGCTTAAATTACTTTTCTTCACGTTTTAAGGGTGAAGTATTTACTGAATTTTAAAATTAACCTCAAAATCTAAATCTACAACCCAAAAGACGTAGGATAGGCGTACCAATTATGACAATATGATTTTCGAACACATTTTTCAGATTTTGAACAACTCTGCGTTAGAATTTGTTGGAAAGAAATGAACACATACAGTGTATCCCAAATTCGATGCTCACCATTGGGATCTCGGAAACGGTAAAAACTACAAGGTCGGTAAATTGGGATAAGTTTTAGCAAATTTTATGCTGATTCCAAATCCCTTAAGAAATCATGGCTAACTGAAACCGTTTTTGAGACTTTCCAAAAAAACGAAAATTCTTTGATTTCTCTTTTTGTCTGTAGCCAAGTAATCCTTCGTCAGACAGGTTATAGACTTTTACATTATTAAGACACTTTTTGGTGTCTAATATTTTGGTGTAGAAGCGAATGTTTGTTTTCAAAATATCTGAGATAACTTTTGTTTTTCTTATGGCAGCCATATTGGATTGTTCGTTTTTCAGATTGCGCTTTAAAAGAGCTTTCAGATGATTGCTTTTCAATGGACTAATTTAAGAGAAGTTATGCATTGCTTAACAAAACGAAATAGAAGGCCATGTAAAATCAACAAGTTTTTGTAAAGCCAGAAACTAATTATTATCTATGTACTTAAAATCCACTGTAAATTGCTTTATTTGTACAATTGTCTAAAAATATCAAGTTTTAGACGATCATTAAGGTTTTATTTGTCATAAAATTGTCAACGAAGTAATCAAAATTTGAACAAAGAAATCATCTTCATCAAGGGCATTCTTGCATAAAGTAGTTAATAATTAGTAAAATTTGAAAAATGCTTTTCAAAAACGACCAAATTCACACATAACTTTCAGTAAAATTTAGTAGGCTGTGGTTTAAAACAAATAAAAAGCATTGCTGTAAGTTGACAGTAAATAGTAAATAGTAGTGGCATTATTGTAAATTGTTCAAGAATACTTATTATTAGGGCTGTCAAAAATGTTCATAGGGACAGTGGCGTACGCGAAATTAACTAATACGAGAATCAATAAACTGTTACAATTTATAACAATGTATGTAAAACTTACCCTCTTAACTAGCTTGATGAACTAGCTTCCTTATCACAAACTGGAGAAGATGTGTAGCCATTTTGCAGCATCAGGCATGTTTCTATGGTTGTCTCCATGAGTGATGTTCGCTTTGGTGAAAATATATTCTTATATTTTGAAAACGACCGTTCGACATCTACTGGTGTAATACATGCATACGCAAAATAGTATTTGAATTCACTTAACGGATCTGGGGATACACCATCACATATTTGTCTTAATTTGGTAAAACCGGTGTCTTTATTTAACACACTTGCAAACTTTTCTTTAACGCGCTCATTTATTGCGTCACCTATAGCGTGTAGCAGTAGATTTACTTCGTCCACTATTTGCAGTGACTCTGTTAACGACAACGCATTTTCTTATGCTTTCATGTAATGGTTTATAAGTTCTTCGCAATATTTTTTAAAACTGTTTCACCGGAGATATCTTCGAATTTTGTCTGGCTTTCCTTAATAGCTGCAGCCTCATCTGGATTGAATTGTAGTATCACAGCTATTATTTGTTGGAAATATTCAGCATAATAAAAAGCTGCCTGCAACCATATTCCCCAACGTGTAAGAATCGGCTGTGGTGGTTCAGGAATATGGGGACACTTGCTATGAAATGCACCGAGACGTTTAGGAGATTTAAGAACCACTTTTTTGTACTTGCTAATAATGCATTCACCTCTGGAAAACCTTTTCGAATGGTTTCTGCCACAAGATGTAAAGCATGCACTTTACACGTAACATGTATAAACGTACAACCTTGTTCTTGCAAAGAATGGCCTACCGAACGAATTGTCACGGCGCCATCAGTCACAAACATCAACACTTGACTTTTTTGACAGTCAAATTTTTCTAACGTCTCCAGCACCACCCTGGTAATTGTTTCGCTAGTATACTGACTTAGTCTTTTGCTGGCTAGTAACAGTGGAACTGTCGGTTTAAGAGGGTCCAGTACTTGTACTATAACATTTAAAATAGATTTTTTTTTACAATCTGTTGTCTCATCAACAGATAACCACAGTCGTGTATTTTTTAATTCACATTTCATCTTATTTACCATGTCTACGTGTACAGTTGGTAGATAGTTACATAACGTTGAGCGACTTGGTAACTTCACTGGGTATTGTATTTATTCCAGAACCCTCGAAATGGTTGTTTATCGAGTATGTGCAGCATTAATAGTAAATCAAACATATACTGTGTCGTCGAAGGCACACCATTTTTTTTATTTTTATGGTGTACACTATTTACGTGAAGTCCACAATCACGCTTATCCCAGCACATCAAATGTTTCTCACACACTTTGCAAATTATTTTAGCACCATCATAGAATAAATTCGGGAATTCACCTATGAATTTATTCACTTTGTCAGCAAAAGGCCGTTTCCTACCCGTGCGTACGTTTGCCATGCTTTATTATTAAATTAATATCAACAATACAGTACAACAAATAAAATAAAAACACAAGAACAATATGCAATGCACCCAAGTGACTTACTGTGTACACAACTAGAAAGCTAATAATAGACTGGACTGGAGAAAAAGTTTCGCGGGCAAGGTGAATGCCGGCGACAGTAAGTACATCTGTTACCCCTCCTGTGGTGCCTGGTTATGGATGAGCTCCAAGCACAACTGGAAGAGTGAGGAATATATGCGCAAGGATATGTAGACGACGTCAAAATCCTACTAGCAGTGGGAAAATTTGAGAGCGTTGCATCAGAAATGATGCAAAGAGCTCTCAACACGGTAGATCGATGGTGCACACAGGAAGGGCTTTCTGTTAATCCAGGAAAGACCACGGTAGTGACTTTCACAAGGAAAAGAAAACTCCAGAACCTGAGGAAACTGTATCTTCGGGGAAAAGAACTACAGGTGAGCAATGAAGTCAAATATTTGGGACTAACCTTAGATACCAAGCTGAATTTCAAAGCTCACATAGACAAAGTGACAATCGAAGCCACGCGGGCCTTATGGACCTGCAGAAGCATGGTGGGCAAGAGCTGGGGACTTCAACCAAAAATGGTGCACTGGTTGTACCAAAGGGTCGTCGTACCAATAATAACCTACGCCTCCCTGATCTGGTGGCACAAGGCCGGAAAAGGAGAGGCGATGAGAAAACTAGGCAAGTTGCAAAGACTTGCATGTCTAGGGATCACGGGAGCAATGTTAACAACGCCGACCGCAGCCTTGGAAATACTGCTAGGCCTACTTCCACTACACCTAGTGGTGAAAAATGAGGCACTAATGGCAGCATACAGGCTGAAAACAACTGAGTATGGGACCATCTCAAGGAGAGGATGCCATACTGAAGTATTCCAATGTGTAGGAAAAAATTGGCTACTCGATATGCAGTCAGACAGAATCAGCACAACCTACAACTTCACAAAAACTTTCAGGGTAAAAATACTTGAAAGGTATGGAGAAGGAGGCAGGATGCAGAGACAACAAAATGACACCATCTGGTATACTGACGGATCAAAAACGTCAAGCAGTACCGGAGCAGGAGTTGCGGGAGAGGATAAGAAAATCCGCATCATCACTGACAGCCAAGCAGCCCTCAGAGCTCTGGAAGCAGTAGAAATACGATCTAAAACAGTAAAAGACTGCCTGGAGTCCCTGAAGAAACTTACAGAACACAACAGTGTACAACTGGAGTGGACACGAGGACACCAGGAAAATACGGGAAACGAAAAAGCAGACATGCTAGCCAGAAAAGGCGCTAAATCAATTCTAACAGGTCCCGAACCGACCTGCGGGGTATATTACATCACCGCGAAAGGATCGGTAAAGGAACTATTAAGACAGAAACACTACTCGCACTGGATAGAGATACCGAGAATGAGACAGTCACGCTTGTTCATCGGAGAAATATCTAGAGCAAGGACCAACGAAATGCTAAAGCTGAGCAGAAAACAGCTGAGGTGTGCATTGGGACAGGACACTGCACACTAAACAAACACCTAACCAATATAAGGGTGAAAGACAATCCAGATTGCAGGATGTGTGGTGAAGAGGAAGAAACTCCCCACCACATCTTATGCGAATGCCCAGCCCAAACGGCAATGAGACTAACACACTTCGAGGGACCACTTTTAACCCCGGAAGAGATAGCCAGAGCTCCCATAAACTTTATACTCGCTTTCTAGAATAGAACGGGTCTTATGGAGTAATGAGACTATGGGGTACAATAAGCTTAAGCTTCAGTACAGCGGGTAGTCAAAACCTCAACCCGTAAGGAAAAAAATACATCTGTACTCTACAACCATGATACATAGAAACGATTTGCAGCTTTACTTATTATTACTGTTCAAGAGTGTGATTATTGCAAAATGACGCACAAATTCTCAAATGAAGAAAAATTTTATATGTTAGAATGTTATTTAAAAGTGAATAGAAATTCGCAAAACGCATCGGGCCACAGAAAATCCGCATGTAACTACACAAAGAAGATTCCAAACTAGGTTTGGATCCAATGTTTGGTGAGGCATGATAGGTATTACCTTTTCTCTTCCTATTCTACTCCCATGATCTGCCTATAACCTTTCCTTAATTATTATTTTTAGATCGCCATTTAATTAGTCCATTCATTTTTCACAACAATTTAACGGGAGCAGCCTATCGTAAACTTCTAGAAAATCAAATTTTACCTGAGATAAGACAGCCTTTTACAGAACGAGATATAAACAAATTGTGGTTCCAACAAGTTGGCTGTCTTTCACATAAGACTAATAATGTTAGACGGATATTGTAGAAGAATTTTGGTAACCGCATAATATCAAATAGAGGTCCAGTATTGTGCCACCCCGCCCGCCTGATATAACCCCTCCTGATTTTTTTTTGTGGGGTGCGGTGAAAAACGAAGTGTATGATTTCGAAAGCCTAAAAACTCTCGATATTTTGGAAGACAGAGTTAGGGACGTTCGGCACAATAAATGAGAGTAATCAGCTCAGTTATGCGTAGATGCTAAAAATTTATTCAGCTAAATGGAGGTCACATTGAATAGTTTTATTAATTTTTCTTACGTCTTTACTACCATTTCTTCTATTATGTTAATTTGCTGTTATTAAAAAATTTTCTCCATTTCGATTATGTTCAGTGTTTTAACAGAAAATTAAAATTATTTAAACATGTCAAACTGGTAACCTTATTATTACGGTTTTTTTTTATAATGGTTGGTATTAGGTTTATCTATGAAATCAAAATAACTTTTTGATTTTCCATGGCCTACTATTTTGTTTTGTTAAGCAATGGATAACTTTTATTAAATGAGTCCTTTGAAAATCAATTTTTCATTTGGAAGCTCTTTTTAAACGCAATCTGAAAAATGAAAAAAGCCAATATGGCTGCCATAAGAAAAACAATAGTTTCTTCGATCGCAATAGTGAGCATCGAATTTGGGATACACGGTATATTACTAATTGGCTTTTAACACTGAAATGTTTCACAACAAATAAGTGTTCAATTGATATAATAATTGTGAGACTAAATGAATAACTCTACAATAGTAAGCTTTATAAATCGGATGCTTGGAACTATTACTAGAAAAATATAGAACTGCTGTGAAAATTTTTATTTTTTTTATTAAATCCGTGTTTTTTAAATTAAATTTAGTTTTATTTTGCTGTCCTACCAAATATTACTTACCCGTTAACACAGTAAGCAGATGTAAGCACCCACTCTTCGGAAATTAAAGAGCCGCTGCATATATATTTTCGTTCATCGAAAATAGCTGCTTGGTAAGGAGCGGCACCAGGCAGAAGAAGATTACCACCATGAATGCTAACACATCCCTAAATAAAAACGTTAGTAAATAATTAACAAAGAATCATTTCAGATCCTGAATTAGGGCTGCATTTTCACCAGATATCCAATTTAAATTTATAAATCGCTATTAAAATGTTTCTCTAATAAAAAAATGAAAACAAATACCATATGGATCTAATATATAAAATTACAGGCAATACTGATGCATATTTTTTTTTAATAATAGTAAATGCGATTATTTAGTTTCATAAAATGATACCAAATAAAACATACGTATTTCTGATTAATAACACAGGTCCACAAAGAAAATTTTTTTTCTTGGTGCTGGAAAAACTAAGCACTGATTTGAGATATTTTTGATGTGCTGAATCGAGAAGTATATCGCGGTTTTTTTTCGTAGGAGCTCTAGTTTTTGAGATACATTATGACAAATTTTGGTCTGATAAAATACAAAATTAATGAAATATTGGTGTATTCAGAGAACAAAATAGTATTTTCTTACCTATTAGGGTCAAAATAGCCCTACTGGGTATTCCCCACGACCATAAAATCCAACTCTCAACCACGTGATGCCCCCACTAAATAATTCATGCTGGCCGATAGTCGCCGGTGTCTACACCCACAGGCTACAGTTCAGTTTCGTATTCAGTTTGGTACTGTTTTTTTCGTGGGGAATTGGGACGTTTTTTGTTACATAGGTGATGAGTACACTTTGAAAGAAAGCAGAAAACCCGTTTCTGATATTATGAAAAAGGCATATCTGGCTTATTTTGGCGTCCAGTTAAGGGACCGGGGTAAATGTTGAACTCCACATTTCGTATGTAAAACATGCGTTGAATATTTGCAACAGTGGACAAATAGAAAAAGGAAGTGCCTAATGTTTGGAATACCAATAGTTTGGCGGGAACCAAAAAACCATTTTGATAACTGCTATTTTTGTCTCGTAAACATCAAAGGCATCAATCACAATAATCAGCACAAATGGATATATCCTGATCTGGATTCAGCGAGTAGAACTCCACCGCAATCTGAAGAAATATCCTTTCCATCGTTCAGCAACCTGCCCATGCTCTCAGATATTGACACATCAACGTATGAGACAGATCTGGAGAAAGCGACAGTGATTTTGAAGGAACTTAAGCAAATCTCCTACGTTTCACTCAACAAGAGCTGTATGATCTCATTAGAGACCCAAGCCTTCCAAATTACTTGTCTTCAGATTAAATGAAAATAACCAACTCTATTCAAGCACTAACATTACATTTTATCGTAAGAGAGAAAACGATCTGCTGCCCTTTTTCTCTCAGGAAAATTACCTGATATTCTGTAATGATATAAAAGGCCTCTTAGAGAAAATGGGTTCGTCAGAATACACACCAGGCAAATGGCGTCTTTTTATTGATAGTTCAAGTTTGAAATGTGTCTTTTTACACAATGGTCACAAATATGGCTCTATACCTATTGAACATTCTACCGGGAGTATAAGACAATATCGCTA
Source organism: Rhamnusium bicolor (assembly GCA_029963845.1). Lineage (NCBI taxonomy): Eukaryota > Metazoa > Arthropoda > Insecta > Coleoptera > Cerambycidae > Rhamnusium > Rhamnusium bicolor. The sequence continues at coordinate 434,148 of JANEYF010001822.1, read as the reverse complement.
GTTCTAAAAAAAATCAAGTATGAAAAACATCAGTGGGTGATTTATGTTAATCTAAAGATAGTAAACTTCCTCCTTGGACAGCAAGTTGGTTATATGAAATATCCCTGTTTTTTGTCTTTGGGACAGCAGAACTAAGAATGAGCACTGGATTAAGAGAATATGGCCTGCAAGGAAAGTTATGGTTGAAGGAACATACAACGTCATCAACGATCCATTGGTTGAGAGAGACAAAATCATCCTTTCACCCTCGCATATCAAACTGGGGATTATCAGATAAATGGTGAAAGCATTGAATCGAGAATGAATTTGTTTTGTGCTACTTGACTCATAAATTTCTTAGGATTAGCACGGAGAAAAGGCCGGAATCTTTGATGGTCCTCAGATAAGGCAGCTTATAAAAAATCCACATTTCAAAGAATCAATGAACGAGGTTGAGTCTAATGCCTGGTGTTCGTTTGTTCAAGTAGTTAAAAATTTTCTTGGAAAGCATAAGATTACGTTAAATTAGTGGAAGAGGTGCTCCAACTTGAATAAGCTCGGTTTCAACATGAGCATTAAGGTTCACTACCTCCACAGCAGCACAGATCGTTTTCCAGAAAACCTAGATGATTTTAGTGAAGAACATGGGGAAAGATTCAATCAGGATATAAAAACTATGGAAGAAAGATATCAAAGAAGATGAGATACCCACATGATGGCCGACTGTTGCTGCAGACCTCAGTGAAACTGTTCTGGTAAACCTCATACAAGGAAGTCTTATAAAATAAAGTTTTTAAGTAATGATTGATCAATGTATAGGTCCATTTTGTGAAAATAATGCCTTACTACGTATTTTCTGACTTTTTTTAGCAAGCAGTTGTAGTAAGTAGTAATAACCTGAAATGTATATAGGTTAAAAGATGATATGATTTTATTATCTGTTTTTCGATTAAAAAAATAAGGCATATATACCGCATCTCAGAATCTAGATCCAATAAAGCAAATCTGACGGTATTCTTGAATTCTGCATCCCAAAATTACCCAGTAACACTTAACAAATCACAGGCATCAAAATGTGTGTCGGCCTGTGTAATAAAAGAAATAAGCATTAGCATTGCCTGTAATTCTATGAGTTAAATCCTTATAGTATTTAAGATAAATTATTTGTTTTAATTCTTTGTTCTCATTAATAGAAAATTTTAACAGCGATTTGAAGTTTTATATTGGCAATGTTGGTGACAAGTGTGTGCTATCGCAATCTTAAATCCGTATTGATGAACCGGTCCTTAGTAGGCGAATGACTTAAAAGTAGGCATTACTTTTGATTGCTTTTAAATATTTAAATATTGTACATAAGATATTTAAAAGAGTTTCACTACTTTACTATAATAGTTTTAATGGCTATAATATTATAAATTTTTAGTAGTCAACTTTTGTTGTAATTAAAATTTGTAACCTGACATTTTGACAATGAAAATAAATATTCCATTATTATTCATATTTGGTTTTTCCCTCTTGGAAACAAAATTTTGGGAGGTAATAATTTTCATTTAATATTGGACTCTTGGTATCTATGTATCTATGTATATTTCTATATCATAGCCAATGAATGAATTATTATTTTCAGATACATATGTTACCTGTACAAATTGTCTATTTACCTTGAATGAGAGTATAAAGTACAATACTGGGACGAATATGATATATACCCTCATTATTTCACTTTTATGAAAATACTGCTCCTGCAAATAAATGTATAATTTTTATAATCGTCTTAATTTCATAGTCCATTGTTTCTTAAATTACTTTTTGGCCATTTTATTAACAATAACATTATTAATAAACCATCATACAAGGATAAAATATAGCAAATATTTTATTATGATTGACTTTTTACAATTTATTCATACTCGAGACCTACATTGTTTTACGAATTTTATTATATTAGGTTTACACGAAAATTGAATGTGTCAAAGAAAATGTCTATAAATAACAATAAAAAAAATCATAATATTGTAATAATTTGCTTCCGAAAAATAGGAACCTTATCTGTAATTAAATCAGATGAATTATTTTTGTTTATGCCAATACCCAGCAAACACAATATTGCCGGCAAAACAATAAGATAATACAATTTATCTCTGCCCTGTACGTTATCGGAATGCAGACCTAATTCAGTCTTTTTTTATCCGGTGAGTAAAGATGAGCTTCGAACTGTCATTAACAATATAAAAAACAAAAAATCATTCGGTGTGGAGGGCTTCACTGTACACATAATATAACATATATCTGACAACATAATAGCGCCTCTTTTGCATCTCATAAATATGTCTCTTTGTAATGGTGAATTTCCTGACATCCTGAAAATTGCATCCATAGTTCCCATCTTCAAGAAAGGTTGCGTGACTAATATTGAAAACTACAGACAAATTTCCTTACTAAGTGCATTCTCAAAAATATTGGAAAAAATAATTTACAATCGTATCATGTCTTTTCTAATAAAATATAAAATACTTACTGAGTGTCAACATGGGTTTAGATCATCCAAATCAACGGAAACAGCATCCGTTAGTTTCTTTAAATATATTTGTAAAGAGCTAGATGATGGTAAATATGTCGTGTCGCTATTTTTCGATCTATCGAAAGCCTTCGACTCTGTTCATCGAAATATACTAGTCAATAAGTTGGAAAACATTGGTATACGGGGATGCCTATTAAGTTGTATTGATTCCTATATGAAAAATCGTAAACTGGTGGTAAAGTGTAATGATTCTCAATCTGATATATATGATATAACTGTGGGTGTACCCCAGGGCTCAATATTGGGTCCATTGTTGTTCTTAATATATATTAATGACTTGTCAAATTATATTCAACACGGCGAAACCACGATGTATGCTGATGACACCACTGTCTCGGTATCAGCTGTTACTCAGGATGAACTTTTTCATAAGATTTATGTGACGTTGGATGATGTACATGCCTGGTGTCAGAGGAATAAGCTTATTCTAAATAGTGTAAAAACAGTTTTCATTAATTTTAATCTTAGAAGACCGGTAACTATAACTGAAAACATAAGTTTTAGTAACTCTACAAAATACACAGTGACTATATCTGTAAATTACTTAATAAAACTTACTTCGCCATCTTACAATTAAAAGATACAATCACCCAAACAGGTCTCCTTGGTGTGTACTATGCCTTAACGTATTCACACTTGTCATTGAATATATTAACCTGGGGGAGATTGAGTTACCTGCAACGCGTTTTTATCTCCCAGAAAAGATTACTACGATTAATTTTTAACTTAAATTATAGACATAGCTGTAAAGATGTATTTAAAGAGAACAATATTTTGACTGTTCCTTGCATTTATATATATAAATGCCTATTATTTGCTAAAATAATTTGTATTCTTTCTCCTCCTCAGCAAATAATCACGAATATAATACCAGACATCGAGATCTGTTGCTGATCCCAGTACATAAAACAGCAACATTTGAAAACTCATTGCACTATAATTGTATTATTTTATTTAACAGCATTCTTAAGGCAACTAAAGAATTGAATTTACCCTTATTCAAAAAAAAATTAGGAAAATGCTGGTGGAAAATGCTTTTTATAGTGTAAATGAATTTGTTAATAATTTAAAACAGTTTTTTTTGTTTTTAGTTTGTCTATCTGATTCTGTTGTTAGTGTATAACAATTTTTATTTTGTTTTTTATGCCTTAAGTTTTAAAATGTGATATACTATATGTATACTATTGATTGAGTTTATATTTATATATATAGTGATTAAGTTTTAAAATGTGACAATATAAATTAACTGCAATGTAGACAACCTATTCATTATTTTTTGGACGTACCAAATGTACATAATATGTATCTAAATTAGGAAATAAATTTCTATTCTATTCTATTCTAATTATCATGGCAAACTGTTAGCAAATTTTGCCGATATCGGAAAAGCGAATAAAATATACTGTCTAACCATAATACTTTCCGTGTAGTAATTGTCAATGAATGGATCTGCGTGTTTAATAAGCCCTTACTGCTATTGGCCACATGGAATTATTTTACCACCTCTGGTACATTAATTTAAAATAAGCATTTTTTCTTTGTGGAAATTAACGTTTTTAAATGATGTAAAAAAGCGTTTATTAGAAATTCATTTTGCCATGCATTAAACAATTGTCGGCTGAATACATTGTAACCAATATATAAAAAATTCAGCTATGGGCCAATATCCTATATTTAATTACGGATATGTAATATGTTGTTAATAAAAAAAACAAATATAAAATGGTGTGCTAGCATTGCAACAAATCTTCATCGTAGATAGCGCTAGCAGCGCTGCATTTCTATTACGAAGATTGTGTCATCTTGTCATATCGCCATATTGTTTGCTTTGTTTTAGAGTGTGTGCGCCTTGTTTTAATCATTTTTTGGATTAATTTTGTGAACTGTAAAGCGTTCCGACTTTTTAAGTTGGTATTACTTCCTTCCTCATTTATCGAAGCGTGCTTACCTCACGCCTCTCTTTAAGTCAGGCGATGCAAACAATGTTATTAATTACAAACCAATTTCTGGGTTGTGTTCTATAGCTAAAGTATTCTCGGTGGTAACAAGTAAATTATGCCCTGAAAATGAAAAAAATGATAGTTCCTGAACGGGAAAGTCAACTTGTTCAAATTTCGCCATTTATAGTAATCACATTACCGAGGCTATTGAAGAGAGGATGCAGCTAGCTTCTATTTACACTGATTTTAAAAAAGTATTCGATGCGGTGGACCATACCATCATGTTACAAAAAATGCAAAGACATAGGTCTTGGTAGATCCCTTCTTTAATGGCTTGGAAGTTACTTAAGTGCTAGGACTCTTATAGTCAAAATAGAAAAATATAGTTCAATTCCAGTTTGCCCATCGTCTGGCGTTCCTCAAGGTTCTCACTTAGGTCCACTCTTATTTTTAATATTTATAAATGATATATTATTAGAATTAGAATGCAACACACTATTATTCGCCGATGATTTAAAAATATTTATTAAAGTAAAAAGTTATTCCGATTGTCAATTATTGCAAAAATATTTAAATATTAACCTGGTGTGTAAATAATAAAACGGAATTAAATATAAATAAATGTGCAACGTTAACTTTTTCCAAGAGGAAGTCTTCAATATTATTTAATTATGGCGCAGATGAAGTGGATCTTGCTCGTATAAATTCCATAGATGATTTAGGAGTGACAATTACTAGCCATTTTAATTGTAAGCTACATATTGACAAAAAAATAAAAACGACACCAGATGTATGGATTCTCTTATAGAGCAAGAATCAGGAAAAAAATAAAAAACGTCACAGAAATGTACTGGGTAGTTCAAAAATAAAATGAATTTAAAAATCACTCCAATTGCTGGTGATCCAGTTTTAGTGGGCGGGAATGTATTTACGATATGCCAAAAATAATATAAATAAGTTTCCTCTACTTGCTGATTGTCATTCATAAGAAAACAGATACAATAATAATTTAATTATTACACCAGCATACAAGACTACATCTTCTAAAAACTCTCCTTAGAGTCTCCTTATTACAACTGTATTACTATGTGGGTTGGAATCTTTGATGTGAAGTTAATACTAACGTTGTTTTCCACAAATCACCAAAACATCATATTCGGCACTCAACGCACGTTTCACCAACCAAGTTGGCATGACCTGGAGATGTTTAGAACTTAGTTTTTTAAAAAATACCAAAACACCATATACTGTACTCGACTTATTTATTATCCACAAATATTAAAGATATTCCATTAAATTAACGAAATTTTTCCGTTTCGGCCAGTAATTCGAGGACACATTGTTGATAATATTTTTTTTTATTTCTTTTATTAAGACATTGTCTTGATAAAGGAAATAAATATTTCCACAAGCTTCATAGTAACAAGGAATATTCTTTATACGTTTTCTGGCCAACACCGTTTTCTGTTACTGACTGCAACCTGAATAATTCACATAGTTTATTGCTTAACTAGTCAGTCAAGACTACCTTTCAATTTTACAAATCGTTCGTAGTCACATCTACCTTCTTCAAGGTCTCATTCATAGCTGCTTAATGCGGCTTCTCGTTATTCGAACTGTGTAACGTGTGTGTGTGTAACGAGAAGTTACACACACACGCACGTACGCACGCACGCACGCACGCACGCGCACTTACCATTTAAAGAGGACCAAGAAATCAAACAATTTTTAGTTGATACATTTTGTTTTATTTGAAATAACTTATTCTTAATTGTTACAATTTTTTTTATATAAAAATGAAATGAAAAGTATAATTTATACTGTGAGGTGTTTAAATGATATAACAATGTGTCCCCGGATTGACTTTGAGATAGGTGTAACATACCAAAAAAATATTAGTACAGCTTTCATTTTCTGCAGTCTCGGCCTGCTTGACCTAAAATGAATTTTCACCAAATTGCAGTTCAAAAGGGATCTAAGTCGCCGAGTTAATTTAAGAAGTAAATAAATCATTGTAGGTAAAATGGTCTTTACTTTGAATTTACGGAAAAATTCTATTTGAATAAAATGTTTTGATTTGAAAATTAGAGCTTTAAGCCAACTTTCATTGCATTTGCGCGACTCCCGTGAGGCGTCGGAGGCCACGGGAGGACTGACCGGCATCGGGAAACCGAAAAAAAAAAAAAATAATAATAATAATACAAATTAAAGTAAATAGCTTTTTATTTTTTAACACAAGTATTTTTGCATTAAAAACTGTAAACTGGCTATAAATTGTCAAAGATTTGACATTATTAGTTGGTGTAAAAAGTCAAATCAATTGAAATGCTTACCCTCGAGCAAAAAATATTTATTGTACAATGCTATGGGTTGGGGCAAATTCGCTGCAAAACGGTAGTTAGACAGTTCGAACAAAAGTTTCCAGGGGTTTTGGTAAGCGACGTTACCGTTAAAAGAATTGCGACAAAATTTTCAAGGACTGGGACCATTGAAAATCGATAGAAAGAGAAGAAAATATTGGCCGAAGACGATGCGGTAACAGTTTTGGCTTTGAGCGACATCAGAGCAAGCGGCAAAATCTCATTAAGACGTAGAACTTGGCGTGAGCAAATCACATTTGCAAAGAATATTTAAGATGAATAAGGTAATTCCGTGCAAACCTAAATTTCGTCAAACTTTGGAACCAAACGACGAAAAAAAACGATTGGACTTTTCTTTGTGGATTGGAGAGAAGTGTCTCACGGAAAGAAATTTTGAAAATAACATTATTTTTTTCGGACGAAGCGACATTTACCACCAACGGATTTGTTTCTTCACAAAATTGTAGGTATTGGTCAGATGAAAATCCAAATTTTAGAATAAACTGTAGAAGGCAGTAATCAAAAAAAGTGAATGTTTGGTGTCTCATACGATGGAATAATCGGACCTTATTTTTTGGATGAAAATTTAAATCAATATGTGTATTTGGAGATATTGCAAAATTATTTACAAAATTACCTTGATGAAATGAATTGGGCTATGAGACAAAAAATTTATTATCAGCAAGACGGTTGCAGCCCACACTCAACTCCTTTAATAAGGAATTATTTGAACAATGCATTTAGGAAAAAAATGGATTGGTCACAACCATACCCATCAAGAAGTCCGGATATAACAATTATGGATTTTTACTTTTGGGACAAATTAAAACAACAAGTTTATAAAGACAACTTTAACAGTGATTTGGAAAGATTAAAAAAAACAAAATTACTGATGTGATCAGTCATACTTCTTGAAGAAATAAGAATAACTTACAAAGAATTTAGAAGAAGGGTGGAATTATGTAATAATTTATGTGGGGTACTATTTGAATAGGTTTTTAGTTGAATTAGTTGAAATTGTTAATTGTGTTAAAAAATAAAAAGCTATTCACTTTAATTTGTAGTATTATTTTTTTTTTTGTTCAAATGCAATGAAAGTTGATATATCGCTCTAATTTTTAAATCAAAACATTTTATTTAAATAGAATTTTTCCGTAAAATCAACGTAAAGACCATTTTACCTACAACGATTCTTCTTAGATTAACTCGGCGACTTAGATCCCTTTTGAACTGTTATTTTGGGTCAAGCAGGCCGAAACTGCAGAAAATGTGAGCCGTATTTTTTTGGTATATTACTCCTATCTCAAAGGTAATCCAGGGACACACTGTATAAAAATATAATATACTTTACAAACACATTGTTATGTTATTTATCATTATATTCCAGTTTGTAGTATTCAGCAATTTATTTAATGAATTATCCTCCAATCTAGACATTGTTTGTGTCACCGTTCTATTTTTCCATGTGCATATGCTATTTTTATTTGTTGTGTTTCGTATCGTACTCGCCTCAGTGCTAGAAGGTTTATTTCGCACGGCCGTAGGTTTAATCGGTACGTACGTTGGTTGTATAGTCGGCTCATATACAGGTTTAATCAGCGCGGTCGTAGGTTTTTCAATCGGCCGGTACGTAGTATATTTAATAGGCGCGTACGTAGGTTTAATTGGGATGTCCGTAGGAATAATCGACGCGGGCTTAGGCTCTTTAACCGACTGGTACGTAGCATATATACTCGGCGGGTACGTAATTTTAATAGGCGCGTCTGTAGGAATAATCAGCGCGGTCGTAGGTTTTTCAATCGGCCGGTACGTAGTATATTTAATAGGCGCGTACGTAGGTTTAATTGGGATGTCCGTAGGAATAATCGACGTGGGCTTAGGTTCTTTAACCGACTGGTACGTAGCATATATACTCGGCGGGTACGTAATTTTAATAGGCGCGTCTGTAGGAATAATCAGCGTGGTCGTAGGTTTTTCAATCGGTCGGTACGTAGTATATTTAATAGGCGCGTACGTAGGTTTAATTGGGATGTCCGTAGGAATAATCGACGCGGGCTTAGGCTCTTTAACCGACTGGTACGTAGCATATAAACTCGGCGGGTACGTAATTTTAATAGGCGCGTTTGTAGGAATAATCAACGCGGTCGTAGGTTTTTCAATCGGCCGGTACGTAGTATATTTACTAGGCGCGTACGTAGGTTTAATTGGGATGTCCGTAGGAATAATCGACGCGGGCTTAGGCTCTTTAACCGACTGGTACGTAGCATATATACTCGGCGGGTACGTAATTTTAATAGGCGCGTCTGTAGGAATAATCAGCGCGGTCGTAGGTTTTTCAATCGGCCGGTACGTAGTATATTTAATAGGCGCGTACGTAGGTTTAATTGGGATGTCCGTAGGAATAATCAACGCGGGCTTAGGCTCTTTAACCGACTGGTACGTAGCATATATACTCGGCGGGTACGTAATTTTAATAGGCGCGTCTGTAGGAATAATCAGCGCGGTCGTAGGTTTTTCAATCGGCCAGTACGTAGTATATTTAATAGGCGCGTACGTAGGTTTAATTGGGATGTCCGTAGGAATAATCGATGTGGGCTTAGGCTCTTTAACCGACTGGTACGTAGCATATATAATAGGCGGGTACGTAATTTTAATAGGCGCGTCTGTAGGAATAATCGGCGCGAATATAGGTTGTTTAATCGGCCAGTACGTATATTTATTCGGCACGTACGTAGGTTTAATCGGCGTGTACGTAGGTCTAACAGTCGGGGACATAGGTTTAATAGGCGCGTACGAAGGTTTAACACACGCCTGCGTAGGTTTACACGGCGGGCGCGTAGGTTTAATCGGCGGGCGTGCTGGTTTACATGGCAGGCGCGTAGGTTTAATCGGCGGACGTGTTGGTTTACACGGCGGGCACGTAGGTTTAATCGGCGGTCGCGTAGGTTTAATCGGCGGGCGTGTTGGTTTACACGGCGGGCGCGTAGGTTTAATCGGCGGACGTGTTGGTTTACACGGCGGGCGCGTAGGTTTATTCGGCGGTAGCGTAGGTTTAATCGGCGGGCGTGTTGGTTTAATCGGCGGGCGCGTAGGTTTAATCGGCGGGCGTGTTGGTTTAATCGGCGGGCGCGTAGGTTTAATCGGCGGGCGTGTTGGTTTAATCGGCGGGCGCGTAGGTTTAATCGGCGGGCGTGTTGGTTTAATCGGCGGGCGCGTAGGTTTAATCGGCGGGCGTAATGGTTTACTCGGCGGGCGCGTAGGTTTATTCGGCGGGCGCATAGGTTTAAAGGGCGGGCGTGTTGGTTTACTCGACGGGCGCGTAGGTTTATTCCACCCAAACGTAATTGTATTTATTCCGTATGGTTTTTTATTTGCGCACATAAGTTGTTTCTTGACGCACTTGTTTGTTTTGCACATAAACTTTTTCTTCTTGCACTTACGTTTTTTCCTCCTGGACATTTTAAACCCGTACATAGAGTTTATTATTTTATTTATTTTCTTCCTTTTCCTAAATTTTTTCCGCCGAGACTTAGATTTTCTTTTATACTGCGCGTACGCATGTCTTTTCCACCTGTACTTAGGTTTATTCTGCACGTATGTAGTATCCTGCCATTTTACATTCGTCTGAGAATCTATCCATCTTTTAAATTTGGATACTCTGGTATATACAGTTGGATTTATTCCAACACATGCTGGCATTGGTATCGATACTATACCAATCTGAACCAGTTTGGCTGACGCAAGAACTAGAGGTGCTCCAACATCTCCTTTACAGGCACCTCTTCGATAGGGTAGACCTTTGGTACATATGTGCGATTTCAGAATGTATTGATAAATGCAGTTTGTGTACATCTTTTGGCAGAGTTCATTTGACACGGTGTCCACGGATGCTAGCATTAAATGTTTTGATTTGCGGGATTTTCTTTTTGTTTTGCCCCATCCAGAGACGTAAGCACTTCTGTCATGATGAGGATCTGCATAAATAAATTATTCAAAAGATAAATATTTTAAGTGATTAATTTCTAAAAACATTAATATTCAATAAACGAATGTTGTAAATATTATTTTCATTCACTGTAAATTCATGTATAGTGTTTTTGTAATGTTGTAAATGGGGGTTAATCTGGTGTTTATTGATAGGTTTTCAAAATTCATAAATTCAAAACTGGCCTTAACATTATTAAGAAAGCTAATTGTTCGGTACCCTTGTGATAAATAATATTAGTCAGGAATTGAATTCTTTTTAGTAAATGAAACATAGTGGTAAGAAGAATCTAGCTAGCGGAGCCAGCTCTGACATTTGAAATTGTTTGTTCGATGAAGAAAAGTTATAATATTATATAATTAATGTGTACATTGTACATACAGTTACTTATCAGTTTGAATTGGAATTTATATTTATTAATACCAGAGTTGTATGTGAGGTGTGCAGATGAGACGCTTGCAGATAAGATTCTCTGGCATCTGTGCCAACATCATGAAAACTTCAGTTTGTCGTTTATTTTAAAAAACGAAAATGATAAGATAATAGAAGTGACATAGTATAGTATCCGCCAAATTGTGTGTGAGTATTTGCAACAATTATCCCGCATTACCATTTAGCAACTTGCAACATATCCAAAAGTGAATACGTAAACTATTAGTTATTTAGGTATAATCGTTATCCCGTTCTTATCAGCAGATTCCTCGGGTGTGATCCAACTGCACAAATTAACAAATTTATAATCTGTGTCGCATGACAAATAATTTGTTTATTGAATAATAATCAATAACAGACGAAACAAAATCAAGTGTAGTATTATGCTTTTTATTTATTGGGACTCTTTTAGGGCTCTGTTTTAAGTCGTAGAATTCGTTGGTGTATTATTACATGCTAATTTCGCGACTCCTTGTGTAAATGTTTTTTCATACTTTATAGGCTAGTATATAATTACTTGATATAAATAGTTAGAACATACGCGTACGTGTGATCCGAGATCCCCAGCCATGTTAAGGCTATTCCGCGCTCTATTCCACTCTACTACTCGTGTGCATTTTATTTGATTTTATTTATTTAAAGCAGTAAGTACCATAAGTAATATCTTATCAAATAGTAGATGCATTTATATTGATTCTTTACTTTCTTATACCTAATATAAGGAAGTATAGTAATCGTGATTTTTTTCGACCTCGAGATTTTGATTAATATATTATGTTTTGAACCCTCCTGAATCCATTCTGACTATTTTCCGTATGATATCTGTCGGTGCGTGTGTGTGGATGTGTGTGTGTATGTGTATCCGCGATAACTCAAATAATGCTAATGGAATACTTCCCAAATTTGGCAGTTAAGATTGTCAATAACATTTTAGGTGACACATTAAATTTGGTGAATGTGGTACCACCAGAAGAGACATAATGATTGAAAGAAGAAAAAAGGTACAATTTCGGGAAAAAAATTTAAAAAAATTTATTGCATTTCTAGACGAATCTCGACGAATTATAATGAAAAAATATTTATGCAAAAAAAAATCTGTCGGCATATTTGTAGTATCGCGATAGCAGCCACAGTTTTTGAGATAAAGCTTTCAAATTTGGTACACATGTTCTAAAGGCCAAAGACAATGAATAAATTCGGTGTTGAGCAAAATTGGCCAGCTGAAAGGTGGTTCACGGAACCAAAAACTACTTGTATTTGCCTTTACAAAAAAAAAATATGTTTCCAAGTACTTAAATAAAGCTGATGTAAACTGAAATATCTTACACATTTGGCCTCATATAATGGGGTTAGGATAACAGTAATATATGACATGAATTATTATTGACAGTATCAAATGACGCTGATAATTAATTATTTAAAAAATATAATGAAACATTTCAAGGTACGCTATTAAAATTTAATTGAGGTAAGTGAAGAATTCAATAGAATGGTTTTTTTAGATCAAGATGATGTATACTGGTATAAGAAAGTTATGTGCTGGCCACATCAGATATTTTTTATTTATATGCTTACCTAATGTAAGTATAATATAGAAAACCACTTGTTATTGCATCCCTCAATGGTAAGTATATTCTAGATGTGTTATTTATAGATTACATGATAATTCCTTTACATTATCGTTGATCGTTTTGGAATTTATTATTTTCAATACATCTTATTATGTACATTATGTTTCCTCCATGATTTGTGTTTAAAGTAGAAAATATTATACAGGGTGATCATTTTAACTTCCCACTCGATTTCAGGAAAAAAATTGCAAAACTATGCTTATCTTTTTTTCTGGGGAATCCGAGTTCGAGAAGAAAAACCAACTGAACTTCAAATAGAAAAGTTATGGCCGAAAAACTAATAAATGAAAAAGTTGACACCCTATATTATAATGCGAAAGTGAACATGACATTTCACAGATTCCAAATGCATATCATATACATATTTTTTACCTCCAGTTAAATCTGAAAGCAATTAAACTTATTTATATTAAGATATAGCTTAATTTAAAGAATATTTTTTTATTTTTGCGGTATATAATAAAATATCATTTATTATCTTTCATATTTAATAAAATATTGAGGTTTGAATTCAAAATAACACAAATACATTTTTATAAACGAATAGAAACATTTAAATAATATACATATATTTATTACGGATATTATATATCATTGTCTTGCAAAGGGAGGCGCGTTTGATTAAATCCTCAGCATCTGATTAAATACTGGGTTTGTTGTTAACGATTTAAGTATTTATTTACTTTCGTCAAAATTTTAATTTTTGTATGTTAGAAATAAAACATAAAATTACACAATTCTGTACATGTTTCCTTATACGATTAGAAAAAAATGAATAAACGTCAATGGAAACAATTAACTAGTGCTCATTTAATATATGTATATACATACATATATATATATATATATATATATATATATATATATATATATATATATATATATATATATATATATATATATATATATATATATATATATATATATATATATATATATATATATATATATATATATATATATATATATATATATATATATATATATATATATATATATATATATATATATATATATATATAGTTTTTAAGAAGTTTGTATTCTTTTTTTATTTCTTGAACCTTGTTTCTATATATTTTCTTACTGTTTTTTCTTGGGAATTTGGTTCTTGTTTTAATAATTAATTTTTTAAATTGTGATGGAATTCATTTATTTTTTTTTTTTTTTCGTATAAACGTTTCGGTATGGATTTATACCTTTTTCAATATATTCTAAAATTGAATTACTAAAATTAACTTACTGTCTATGATTACATAAATTCAAATTAATTAACATACCTTAAATTTAGATTCTTAAATGTGGCACTAAACTACTTTATTAACGTCTTTTTTTTTAATGGTTCTTATACACTTTTAATTATATTTCTTTTTGTATATCATTGTTCTGTTCTCTCTATGAGCACTAACGATGAACTGATTTTTAAAATATACTATTTTGTTAGTTTCTTCTCCACCATGTGTTGGGTTATTGTTTAATCTTTTAAAGAGGCTGGCAAGTGCCTTAAAATATTTGTATCGGTTTAGGTACCTACGTTTGTTTACAGACTTTCGTTTCTGTTTCATACTTGACCAATTTTTATTATAGGTTTTGATTGTTTTTTTAATTATTATTATTATCTCTAGTGAGATTAAGAATTTTTATTTCTATGTTGTTGTTTGATTGAAAGTTGTCTAATTGTGTGTTTTAATGTTTTTTTAAATTTTATGTGGTGGTTATTTTATTCGTTTGTTTAAGTAGTAAGTTGTTGTAGATTTTATTTAAGTTTTGTGTGTCTGTTTTGTCATTTACTGTGTTTGGATTTTTTTTTTATTTCTATCATTTCGAGAATTTCTCTTTTCTTGTTGTGGGTTTCCGTTGCATATATATATATATATATATATATATATATATATATATATATATATATATATATATATATATATATATATATATATATATATATATATATATATATATATATATATATATATATATATATATATATATATATATATATCACGACTTAAAGTGATACTGCATTTTCGCAGATTCATACGATAACTATATGTTAGCTAGAATATGGCGGCTCTAGCTATATATCCAAACTATTTCTATCAAGTAACTATAGGCTAGCACAGGTACAAAAATGTCATTTTATCCTATCCTTGAAAGAATGTGAATACTGATATTGATGCATTGAAACAAATCATTATATGATGTAAAACTGAATAAACACCTTACGAAAATTATGTGAAATATTTGTGGTGAATTATCATTAGAAACTTGACAATTTCCCTAATTCTCTGTTTCAAAAAAGATCGCAGGGAATTGAATATGATGAATTATATCAAAATATTTAATGTTGACTATTTTGAATAACTTACAATCTGCATCTGCCAAATCAATTGGTTTAATATGACTGTTGAAAGTTACTTTTCTTTGTAACCTAATCAACCCAATGTCATTTTCATACTTGCTAAAATTATAGTTCGGGTGTATAACGACATCTTCAGCTGGAATTGTCAGGTGTTCTTTGAAGACTCTGGGAGCACGTATATCAGTTGCTCCGAGAACAACTTTTAAATTTCTCTTGCAGCTGGAAAAAAATGTAGTAATAAACAAACAAAGTAATGTATACGGCGTGTTTCAGAAGTAACACAAATAATTTCAACAATGGTAGGTAGTCATTACACTTACAGACTTACGTACAACTCTTGTACAACAAAGAAAATAAGAGTAAATATTGTGAAATTCAATAGTACACGATTACTTTAGAAATTAATTAACAACCTTCTATTATGTTATTTGATTGCATATTACTAATTTTTTTGTAAAATACAGCACATTTATGTACCCGCGTAATTAATTGAAACAGTCAAGAAACAAAAAATTATATTTTAAACGTGGGTGCCGTCATGTCACAAATATAAGCTGTATTATCATATTTTAAATGTAGAAAATTAGTACTTAATTACTGAAAAAGTCTAAAATTATTTTTTCTTAATTAAACGAATACGAATTATTTAAAACTAAATAGCAAAACACTAAATTAAATGTAGGTTTTATACGACCCACAGTGTAGCGACCTGTGAAGAAAAATGTAAAAACCGACCCTTTATTTTGGGTTTAATTACTTACCTTATAAGTAGTTAAGTAAGCAAACAAGCTATTCCAAGAAGCGTATCTTGGATTTTCGGGTATCGGGGGAGGGGGGGCTGAGTTATTGGACAGAATCGAAGGTAATTTCAACATAATGTATTACCTACTTGGTCAGTTGAAATTTTGCTTCACTTGTGAATAGTTGTGTGCTGAACAGTATATAATTTGTGCTATTTTGGTCATGGAGAATATAAATCCATGTATGTTAACTACTTAAATAATACATAATGACCTCGATATTTGGCATTCTTCAACCTGATAATTTTAGTTTTATAAACGAGTGTAAAATTTGAATCTTATTGATTTTTTAACATCTGTAAGCTTTCAAAAAAAAGTATATAAAAGTATATATGCAACTTTCTGCTGTTTTGTATTCAATTTAGTATAGATTACAGTTATAATATGATTTTGTGCAAATATTTGCAAATTTGTATAAAAATCCTTTTTTTCTTTATAGGTCACCCTCTTACGTATGGTGAATGTTTTGAAATTTGGGTGTCAACAGTAGATAAAGGCAAATTTACTGCAATAAAGCAATGTATTACGAACTCGAATAACATTACAAACCCTGACGCTCCAGAACTACTCAATGTTGCAAAATTAATATGTGCTAACTTAAAATCAAGGTGGACAAAGTGCTCACGTTCAAGATCCTATTTATTAAAAAAAGAAAGTGGTTTTCTCGTCTCGAAAATTTCAATCTCTGAAAGTTTAATAAACTCTACCAATATCAGTTCGATTACCTCAATTAGTGGCCGGGGCCGTCCACAAAAGCAGTTCGAAGAGTGTTCCGTCAAGACAAAAAAACGTAAAGTGGAAACATTGGTAAAAAAGCTTCGGTAGTGTGGAATTACAGTTCGCTTCTAGTATCGCTGGTCCATCAACTTCAACAGGACTTTTAGAAGTAAAGAAAGAATTGAGTTTGCAGCAAGCACTTGCTCTTTACTTAGATCTAGACTTATCTGAACGCAAGTACAATTTATTAAGAACTGTGGTAAATAGCGTACATAGAAATACTTTTCCTAGTTTATATAGACTTAATCTGTTCAAACAACACTCATATATTGAGATATCATCCGCTTCTGAGACAGCTGTTCAAGTTAATATTCAAAATATGTTATATAAAACTCTTAATAGTATTTGCAATCTTATTAATGTTGTAGATAAACATAACATTACTTCATTAAATTTAACTCTTGTCTGTAAACGGGGCATGGATGGAAGTTCCAGGCAAAAATTTTCAAAAGAATCTGAAACTGACGAATTTATGTTTTTTATAGTTTTTTTCCCTATTATGCTCATGGACAAATCCTCTAAAACGGTGGTTTGGAAAAATTCCCATTCGTCATCGTCGCTATATTGTCGACCACTTAAATTTATGTTTTCTAAGGAAAACGAGGAAATAATTAAACAAGAATACAATAAATTTGAAAATTGTTTTAAAGATATTAAAAACATTAGCATGAGAATTGGCGAAAGAGAATTTAACGTAGATTTTGAATTTCACTTTACAATGATTGACGGAAGTGTATGCAATATTGTGACCGAAACAAAGTCTACTGCTACTTGTTATCTAAGCAAAACCGACTCAGATGAATAAAACAGACTTGACTCAGTTTGTAACAGATTCTGAAAAATATAAATATGGATTGTCAACTTTGCATTGTTGGATTCGTTTCTTGGAATGTTGTTTAAAAATAGCATATCGCCTTCCTTTTTAAAAAGTGGCGAGCGTCAAGGAAATTTAAGGATTTGAAAGAACAAACCAAAAAACTAATTCAAAGTTAGTTTAAAAAACAGTTATGGCTCAATATAGACAAACCAAAACAAGGTTATGGTAGTTCCAATGATGGAAATACAGATAGAAAATTATTCGAGCAATATAAAATAAGTGCCAAAATTACCGGCCTTAACGAGACACTATATAAATTTTACCTAATTTTGAGAATTTTGAACTGTAAGGAAAAAATTAATATAAATAAATTTAACAATCTTGCCATGAACACTAGGGAATTGTATCTACAAGAGTATTCGTGGTATAATATGCCTATGACTATCCATAAGATAATAGTTCACGGTTATGAAGTCATCTCTCAATTCAATATACCAATTGGTGAAATGTCAGAAGAGTGCCTAGAGGCTCGACATAAAGAAATTAGAAAAGAAAGATTGGCACACACTCGAAAAAAATCGCGAACAGTTGATAAATCGTTTGATCATAATATCAGATCCTTTATTAGCTTTCCACAGAAAAATAATCTCCAAAAAAGGAAAAAATATGGCTGATGACAGTAGCATTAAAGAGTATTTCGAAGTAGAGCCTTTGACAGCATATAATATCACAACTCCTCTTGAAGTTAGAGATGACAGTGAAAGTGATTCAGGGGCAGAATAGACATCGGACATTTTTTTGTTTATATTATGTAAATATTTCTGGATCCTAAGTATACTTTTACATCTCTTTCTCTGTCAACATTTCTAATGTCAAGTATAATTTATAATAATTTATAGTATTATATACATGCACGTTTACATGCACTATTTTTTACTAACCTTACATTGTAAAATAAATATTTGTGGATGAAATGTAGACTAATGTCGGACAATTTTATGGTAAATAAATCGTATGATACTACTGATTTTTTTTGGCGTTCTGATTTTTGTCTATTTGCCCCATAAGATCGCTGCACTGTGCGACCGCAATAGGTCTGGTATAAATTGAAAACGATTTTAATAAGTCACAGGTCAAATAAATAAACAAGCAGACTTATGTGTAAGATGAAACCCCCCCAACTAGATACATTGCAATTGAAGACTCTTATGAGCAGTTTGCAATTGCGTTTCTATAAATAGAGTCTTTGGCGTTCTATTGTTATATATCACGACGGATTCCTTCGTAAAATAACGTGAATCGGTAGATACAAAATAACCAGTAATAAAGTTTACTGGCATAAAACTAAATTATATTTGTTTGAGTTTGCTTGTCGACAGATTTAGCTATAAACTGCATGGCACATACTAAATTTGACACTGTAGAATGGCCCTTCATAAATCCGTGTTTAGAAATAGATATTTCATTCGAGACATGAAAGTAAATAAAATCAATTAAAAAATCTCAAAGGCCTTACAGAAGTTTTAAATAATAGAAATCGGAAATGTTACTGTTATCGAACTTATCACCCTTTTTATGTATAGGACCTATTTTTGACAGTTTCTATAAATCAAGTAACTCACAAGCAGTTAGGCATATGTTAAAAATAAAGTGAAAAGGGTACGCCGCAGCGATCTTATGGGGCAAATGGACAAAAATCAGAACTCCAAAAAAATCAGTAGTATCATATGATTTATTTACCATAAAATTGTCCCACATTAGTCTACATTTACATCCACAAATATTTATTTTACAATGTAAGGTTAGTAAAAAAATAGTGCATGTAAACGTGCATGTATTAAAATATTATAAATTATACTTTATATTAGAAATGTTGACAGAGAAAGAGATGTAAAAGTATACTTAGGATCTAGAAATATTTACATAATATAAATAAAAAAATGTCCGATGTCTATTCTGCCCCTGAATCACTTTCACTATCATCGCTAACTTCAAGAGGAGTTGTGATATTATATGCTGTCAAAGGCTCTACTTCGTCAGTTAACACGAAATACTCTTTATTGCTTCTGTCATCAGCTATATTTTTTCCTTTTTTGGAGATTATTTTTCTGTGGAAAGCTAGTAAAGGATCTGATGTTATGATCAAACGATTCATCAAGTCAATGTTTAATTCCGTTCGCGACTTTTTTCGAGCGTGTGCCAATCTTTCTTTTCTAATTTCTTTATGTCGAGCCTCTAGGCACTCTGCTGACATTTCACCAACTGGTATATTGAATTGAGAGATAACTTCATAACCGTGAACCAGTATTTTATGGATAGTCATAGGCATATTATACCACGAGTACTCTTGCAGATACAATTCCCTAGTGTTCATGGCAAGATTGTTAAATTTATTTACATTAATTTTTTCCTTACAGTTCAAATTTCTCAAAATTAGGTAAAATTTATAAAGTAGTATCTCGTTAAGGCCGACAATTTTGGCACTTATTTTATATTGCTCGAAAAATTTTCTAGCTGTATTTCCGTCATTGGAACTACCATAACCTTGTTTTGGTTTGTCTATATTGAGCCCTAACTATTTTTTAAACTCACTTTGAATTCGTTTTTTGGTTTGTTCTTTCAAATCCTTAAATTCCCTTGAAGCTCGCCACTTTTTAAAAGGAAGGCGATATGCTATTTTTAAACAACATTCCAAGAAACGAATCCAACAATGTAAAGTTGACAATCCATATTTATATTTTTCAGAATCCGCTACAAACTGAGTCAAGTCTGTTTTATTCATCTGAGTCAGTTTTGCTCCGCATAGATAACAAGTAGCATTGTTTCGGTCACAATATTGCATACACTTCCGTCAATCATTGTAAAGTGAAATTCAAAATCTACGTTAAATTCTCTTTCGCCAATTCTCATGCTAATGTTTTTAATATCTTTAAAACAATTTTAAAATTTATTGTATTCTTGTTTAATTATTTCCTCGTTTTCCTTAGAAAACATAAATTTTAGTGGTCGACTATAAGCGACGATGACGAACGTGGATTTTTTCAAACTACCGTTTTAGAGGATTTGTCCATGAGCATAATAGGGACAAAACCTATAAAAAATATAAATTCGTCAGTTTCAGATTCTTTTGAAACTTGTTGCTTCTATATACTGTGACTGCAACTTCCATCCATGCCCCATTTACAAACAAGAGTTAAATATAATGAAGTAATGCTATGTGTATCTAAAGCATTCATAAGATTGCAAATACTATGAAGATTTTTATATAACATATTCTGAATATTAACTTCAACAGCTGTCTCAGAAGTGGATGATATCTCAATATATGAGTGTTGTTTGAACAGATTAAGTCTATATAAACTAGGAAAAGTATCTCTATGTACGCTATTTACCACAGTCCTAAATAAATTGTACTTGCGTTCAGATAAGTCTAGATCTAAGTAAAGAACAAATGCATGCTGCAAACTCTCTTTACTTCTAAAAGTCCTGTTGAAGTTGATGGACCAGCGATACTAGAAGCGAACTGTAATTTCGCACTACCGAAGCTTTTTACCAATGTTTCCACTTTACGTTTTTTTGTTTTGACGGAACACTCTTCGAACTGCTTTTATAGACGGCCCCGGTCACTAATTGAGGTAGTCGAACTGATATTGGTAGATTTTATTAAACTTTCAGAGATTGAAATTTTCGAGACGAGAAAACCACTTTCTTTTTTTAATAAATAGGATCTTGAACGTGAGCACTTTGTCCACCTTGATTTTAAGTTAGCACATATTAATTTTGCAACATTCGGTAGTTCTGGAGCGTCAGGGTTTGTAATGTTATACGAGTTCGTAATACATTGCTTTATTGCAGTAAATTTGTCTTTATCTACTGTTGACACCCAAACTTCAAAACATTCACCATACGTAAGAGGGTGACCTATAAAGGAAAAAAGGCTTTTTATACAAATTTGCAAATATTTGCACAAAATCATATTATAGCTTTAATCTATACTAAATTGACTACAAAATAGCAGAAAGTTGCATCTATACTTTTATACACTTTTTTTTTAAAGCTTACAGAAGTTGTTAAAAAATCAATAAGAATCAAATTTTCCACTCGTTTATAAAATTCAAATTAACAGGTTGAAGAATGCCAAATATCGAGGTCATTATGTATTATTTAAATAGTTAACATACCTGGATTTATATTCTTCATGACCAAAATAGCACAAATTAAATAATGTTCAGCACACAACTATTCACAAGTGAAGCAAAATTTCAACTGACCAAGTAGGTAATATACTATGTTGAAACTACCTTCGGTTCTGTCCAATGAAAAGAGGACATGATTTATCTTAAATCCATATGGACTCCAGTATATAAAATTACAGGCAATACTGATGCGTATTTTTTTTATTAATAAGAAATAGGAACATTTTATTTGGTGACATTCACTATTACAGTCTATTCGGCGAAAGAAAGTCGGCGAAAAGAATGTGATTTCTGCATTATATTCTCCATAAAGGGTAAATGAAATAAATGAATTAGTGCATGACAAATTTTTGTGATCGTTTGCATCCACATCTACTCATTGGGAGATATACTATACTTCTAGTATGGTTTCGCAGAAAGCTGGCGACTTCTCGGTAATGTTCTAACTTGCCGCGCGACCGTTCTTTCCCCGGTCAGACAGTAATAAAAAATACATATCAGTATTGGTATATAGTATATGGTGGAATTTAAGATGAATCGTTTGTTTTCGTTTTCCGATCTTACTAACAGAAACATTTTAAGAGAGATTTATAGATTTAAATTGTATATCTGGTAAAAACGCAGCTTTACAGTGTTTTGAATAAATAATTTGGAATACATTCCTTATAAATTATATGAAAATTATTTGAATTATAAGTTAAATTCCAAATTTGAATAGAATAATTTTACAAAACCTTATTGTACTAGATATTTAGTGCACCGCTACTGTACGGGAGAAAAAATTGTTTACAGCATGGGATCTTAGGGTTCAGGGGTGGTTGGCTAAAGAGCGTGGGCAGACAAGTGAGACACGGCAGTGAATAGAGAAACTTGGAGACAACAGATGTTGTTTAAACACTATAACTTCTGTGATAAAAAGGCGATGCTCAAGTGCTGTAAGGGCTGAGCTCTTTGGAGTATTAAAAGTCCCAGGCCGTACATTCTACACAGGAGAAATGAGTAAGAATGTTTCTTTATATGAAAGTATCAACGACAAAAAGATAAGCAAATTCAAAAAATTTTAACCTGGAACAAACTAGGTACTTTGGCACTACCCATTACTTGTGGTAAGACTTAAGTGCATCGCAAGTGAACAATTAATTGTTGAATTGTCTTTAGAATTTGCAAATCCGCACCGTGTCTTTGAATTAAATTTGTTTATTGTATTTTACATTTTTGTCTTTAATTAATATTGAATGTTTGATTAGCTACATATTTTCTCCATCTTTTAATGATAACATCTTGTTTTTAAGAAATGTACTGGTATATTTTAAAATAAAAGATGGTGGCGCCCATTAATAACAAAAAAATAAATGAATTGAGTTTGTTTTGCACAATTTGGAATAATTGTTGCCGTGTATGGTTTTGTTTGATCTTACCTTATTTAGTTGTAAATTTGATTTGGTTTATCTAGTTAATCACTTTGCTTCACCGGCCCAAGATAAGAGTCATAAATATTGTTTTGTTATTAACAAATGTATTGTGTGCTAAGCTATTTTAACTATTAAATGGCGGGGAGGCCTGTTGTAACAATGCAACTGAGCTGAAGTTTGTATATGGCACTGCTCTTAGTAAATAATCCCTGTATAAACTATCTAATCAAATAAATGAAACTGTCTAAATTTTCAACTAAAAAAATCAACAATTGCGAAAATGTAACCATTTTAATTCAGTAATTAATCTGCTCTTCCCCCACTCATCTGTTCGACAAAAATAGGAATCATTTTGTTTGTGACCGGCATAATCAAAATGACGTTGTCATATTAACATTTGACACAAAAGTGACAATTCTGGCATTTTGTCGTCACAGTGCAAAATGACATGACAGTCATTTTCATTATGACCGTGTCGTGATCGTGTCATATGACCAAGCTCACATCACTAGACTAATGATTTTTTTAATGTAATTATTTATTTTGGATTACCTCTTATATACTCGTTAGACGCCGTCCATGGTCTGAACTTCTTTCAAGGTTAAAGCTACTACTGCCGGTATCACTACTTATAAAAGATCAACATTTTCTTGAATTATTATTCATATTTTCTTCGGTTGTTTTAACGAAATTTTTGTAAGATTTATTAATATCTGATTTTATTTTCGATCGCAAAATTATGAATCTCAAAATTTTTTATCATCAATTGCCCGGTCATATCCATTCAGTGTATGCCGTCACAACTTTTCGAATCAATCAATTTTTACAAATTTTTTTCTTAGCTGTACTAGACAAAAATTACTTACACAATACAGCTAGCAGAGGTGAGCACCCATTGATTGGAAATTAAAGAGCCGCTGCATCTATATTTGTTACGTCCGAATATAGCTGCTTGATAAGGAACGTCGCCGATATGTGTAGCTCGACCACCACGAATGCAGAAGTATCCCTAAAAAAATGTTAATGAATATTATTTGAAAACTATAAAACTGCATAATTTTTGTACATGTGCTCACATAGTTGTCGAATACACTTTATTAAAAACATATTGTCAGATTCAGACGATATTTAGAAATTGCTTATGTATGTACGGGTATAATTATTCGTAACGACAACATACAAATACTGGACAAACAATGTTTCAACACATTTATTTAGTAGGTTAGTCCGATTGGTATGTAGTGACCATTGGCGTGGTTTTTCACAAAACACCAAAACGCCATATACAGTACTCGCCGCGTGTTTTTCCAACCATGTTGGCATCATCTGGAGACGACTAAAATCAGCCTTATGCTAAAATATATCATATTTATACCTAAACTATGGTTACGGTTCGGTGAACCGGACTCACTAACCAATAGAGCTATATGATATTGGCTCTCTGTTACCATTTATACAATTTCTACACTTTGTAATTTCCAAAATTTCAGCTGTCTAGTACTTCTTACATAGCTAAGCCAAACCCTCGAATTCTTATTATGCTTCTGTCACAGTAAACAATAACCAGTAGACTACCTCAGCTTCATTCGTAAATCCGCTGAGCTATCTGGGACAGCGACTGCAGGCGGTTGCGTCACGGGCATAGCATTTCAAAAAGATGCCATGGGTGTACGAAGCAAATTTTGCGCGTTTGATTAATAAATAATAAAATAAATAATTATTAATTAGGAAAAAGATTACGGGTTTCTAATGTTTCTGCAGACAGGTATACATATACTGGGTGTAAATGAAATGTGGCTCGCCTGCTCATTTTCTATCGTTTATAGAAATAAATTGATGAAATTTTATTATATTGTTATACACATAAAATTGCATTTGAAGACAATATTTTAATTTTTTTTTTACTAATTAATCCAACTTTTTTTATTTTAAATGGAACACCCTGTATATTTTTACATTTTAGGAATCTATGGCGAATTTTGAATATAACCATAAACATTTCTTTTTGATTTTTTATTTATTTTTTTTTTAACGAAAATATTAATTTTTAGTTTAGAATGATATGATTTGCAAGAAATTGTTTAAAATAGCTCTGAGAATAGTTATCAAGTAAACAATGGCTATACCAGCATTACAGTAAGCGTAATTTATGTCACGACAGATATTTTAAACAAATAATTTTATTTGAGATAATTGTTTTCACAGCACACTGTTTTGTGTCTCGGGTTTTGTGTATTACATTATAACTAGCGTAACCCCGTCGAAATTCGACGGTGCACAGTGGACGGAAACGCCGAAAAGCTGGTCAAAATAAACGCCCCAGAAAATGCAAAAATATGATTTAAGTACCTACATAACAAGTATTTTTTTTATTTTCGGGTAACCCCTTTAATTTAACAGTAATTAAGATTAGTGTAAACAACAAATTTATATTTTACATTTTGCACAAATGAAGTTACTATCTTAATTACCTATCAGGATCACGAGGAAGAGACAAAAAATTCCAATGTTCCAGTGCAGATACTTTTAATTTTTACAGCTTTTAAAGTTATTTTATTCTACTGCGACGAAATATCAGTTTTATTTAAAAAATGATAGAACTTTTTATAAAATGACTAATTTGTAATTGGTCCAACACAGATTTTAAAATTTATCATGTAATATTTTTAAATTATTCAAAATAGATGCTGAAGCTATTCCCTCCATTATTTATACTTTCAATTTACATTTTTAAATTTGTGACAATAATTATTCTAGTTTTTGCAAAACAATAACTCCTGTACTAAAATCAATATTATTATATTTTTTGCATAATATAACCACAAGATTCTATGATATAACAGTGTTTCACGAAGATATATGAACAAAACTTTCCGTAACTACTACAATAACTGTTACTTTATTATTTCATTGATATAAATAAGGGTAATATAAGATTCGCCCATCCATAATAGACACTGGAAAGGAATGCCAAGAAATCTTTTCGAGCATGTTATAATTATCTTTATTGTTTTAGTGCACTTTTAATTGTGCTAATTCGAATTCTCAGTTTTTTTATACTCTAAATTTTTAAAACAGACAGCAAATGTTTTCATTGCATTTCTTTCGAGTGTCTATTACAGGTGAGCAAACTGTACACTTCGCTTCGCCGACCACTACTACACTGATGCTTTTCAGAGTAGCGGCTCTGTAAGGTCACCAACGACAAAGCCTGGTGAAAAAGAGAGATAAAGTACTGGTTATTGTTAACTGTGCTTCTGTTTCGAAGCTGTTCATGAAGAGACTGGCAGTGAATGGTGACAAAGATTTATCAATTCGAGAGCAATTTTGAATCATGTGAAGTTTTCATTGAGTTTTATATGCGTCTTTACTGAGATTATTTGGTGCAAATAAATCCTCAAGGTAGTCCAAGCCTGTGGTATCGGAACACTTAGAAACAATGAACAAACGTCAAAGATCAAAATTTCACTTCCTTGCAACTGGATGTCTTTCACTTTATTAATGAAATCACTGGAATTAATCTCAAAGAATGTAAGTGGTGTAGTAGTACTTTCGAACCCCTCTGTTAACCATTTTGATCCCCATATACTCCGCTCTATTGAGAAGTGAGTCACAATAGTTTAGGTATAAATGGGATACATTGTTAGCGTAAGGTTAGTTTTAATTAAATCCCAATAATGCCAACTTAGTTGGTGAAAAGCGCGTCAAGTGCAGTATATGATGCTTTGGTGTTTTGTGGAAAACTACGTCAATATTAGCTTCACATCAAAGGTTGCAACCAACTTCAGGAGTGTGCAGTGAATTAAAACAATACCCTCTGGGCTATGGGCTCAACAAAAATTATAAGTAACAGATTTTGCAAACATTGTCACAGCATACTTACAATTCTACAAATTGTGTCTATCGAGCTAGCAAGAATTCCTTGAAATTTTTGATGTTGTCATCCATTTGTTCATTAGAAATTAAACTGAAATAGAAACTGAAAGAATTGAAATTCTTATCATGATTGAATGCGATGATGAAACAAGAACCCGAAAAGAAGTATGTAGGCTGTTTAATAATAAACATCCCATTAGAGAACCACTTACTTGTTCTCGAGATAGAAAAAGAAATAGGAAGACCCGTTACATAGAAGATTTACCTAAAAGTAGTAGACAAAAATCAAATTATGCTAAGTAATTCAACATTCTACTACAAGTTCAGGAAACTCACAGAGTTCCGTAAACCAAATCGGCATAGATAATGTGCTATTCCATTGCACATTGGCTAGATTTCTACGAAAGGAAAACAACACCCGTTCAAAGTTTGGTTTAAAAATTAATGAAAGATGATTTTGACCACAGGAAAGGTCGAATTTTGCAAAATGTGATCCTATTGAAAGGTTTTTGGAACACAATAGTTTTTTTGATGGCGCCACGTTTCTTTAACACGGACATATAAATCGCTAAAATTGAGATATTGGGCTTCTAATAATTCCCACTGGATGCAGAAAACACGTACCTAATCCAAAAAAATATCCAAAAAATAAATCTGGGCAACAGTTTTCACAACATATTATAAAGTCCATAATTTACAGTTTTTAAAAGAAGATGTAGTCCCTTTTTAAGAAATTTATATCCTAACGAGGGAGAGGAGCAACTGAATGGCTATATCTCCCGATTTTACTCCTTTAGATTATTTGTGGGCAAGGTCTACGTTAACAGACTAAATAATTTGGAAGTCGTTATTCTTCACTTGGAAGTTACTGTATTGTTGTAATAATTTTTCCAAATCATCTTTATCAATGCGCTGCATATTAATTCATTCCCTTCTCTTCACTTCACCATCTATCTATTGTGACACTGCCACATCGAGAATATGGCGGTAGGATTGTATCTGGTGATTATAAAGTTACTCATCACTTTCTAGCAAACCGTTATTGTTATATAGCTTTGACCAATTTGTATTTCTTGAGCAACCAGCCGCCAAATATGTGTCAGGTAAACTCGAAACGTCGACGGTGAAATAAAGTTTGGTATCAATTGATTAAGACAAGTCTTTGCCACGACATTTTGATGTTATAATAATGAAGTCGAAGGCGTTTGCACTAATGCATTTTGTTGCTCCATATCAGGGCAGACGTAAACCTTTATAATTATATTATGTAATTATTGTCCATGTCTCAGTTACATCCCCGAGCTTCAGATGTTTCTAGGAATTTTGAAGATTTTGGAGACACTAAAAGGTGTAAGGATTTTCATTTTGAAATCGTTTAGAGAATCGCAATCCTAACAGGGTTAAAAATGTTTCCGCTCAATTTATTGGAACTACTTGTTATCGACTGTCAGGCTAATCTAAGCCAATAAGCCTGAAATAGTCCCCCTCGACCAATCAAATCAAGGTGATGTATATTCTTTTCGGCCTCTGCCAGAAAAATATCACCTTGAAAGAGGAGTACAAGCGGACCAAATATCGTAATCTTCGATATCAGCTCCAAGTGCAGTACGTCATAATAATCGGTCTACTCGGATGAGTATGGCCTACGCTCTCGGAATTGAATACCAAAAAAAAAACCGCTGCCAATTACTTGGGGATCAGAACTTCCTTGCCGTACTAAAACTCGACGTGTGGTGGAGTTTATAATAAAAGTAATTTTTGACGTTTCAAAAAAAGTCATATTTTTTTAAGTTTAAAAAAAATTCACATTTTGACGTTTCAAAAAAAGTCACTTTGACGTTTCAAAAATTGGGACTGATTTTGCTCATCAACGAATTCAATCTCTTCCTTGACCTCTAGAATGTGTGTACCAAATTTTAAAGCTTTATATCAAAAACTATAGCTGCTATCGCGAACCAGACAGATAGATACACAGACAAAAAAATTTGTTCTGTCTGAAATTTTGTGTATCGTCATAAATCGTCGAGATTTGTCCAGAAATGTAATAAAAATTTCACCATTTTTTTCACGAATACATAACTTCCTCACTTTGAGGAGCGAGAAAGTAATAGAACAAATGATTTGCAGGCCAAATATAGAAGGCAGTTATTCTAGGTTTTCTTCATTTGCTTAGGTCACATGATTCTTGAATGTACAGTTACTAACCTTGCAGAATCCGGGGAGTGTAGTTAATTTGTTTCCGCAGCTCCCGTGATAATATTCCTCCGAATTATTTAAGGTGTCCCTATCTTAAATTTAGATAGGTCACACACTGTATATTAGAAAATAAAAAAAATTGTATTCCATGAACATGTTCATTGATCATACTTTGAACAAAAATTATTTTTGTATTTCATTATATCTTACATTGTGACGTCATGTCATGTTTTCCAAATAATAGGTTATTAAATAAGTTCTAACAGCAAATCATAATAATTCGAATCTAAAATATTTATTGTGTATTTTAAGGTGCTCTAAAGATGAGATGCAAAGACAAAACAATTCTCTTGAAATTTGTAATTTAAGAAATACACAGTGTCTTCCCTTACAAATCTAACCTTTTATCTAAGCCAAGAATACATTATTTCCCTTAATGTAGTTAAATTAGAATGCGTTCATCGATGGAGGATCTAGAATAATATTTTTTTTATTACAGTTTTTTGTATTATTCATAATATTAGATGGCACCAAGAATTTACGATTTTTAAGGAACTTTTTTATTATTTTTATAAAAATTTTGTATTTACCTTGAACAATAGTGTAAAGTATATGATTAAGAGACATATAATGTTAACCTTCATTGTTTCACTCTTATATGGACAAGACTGTTCATTTAAAAAAATATGTATTTTTTTACAACCTTCTTCATTTTATTATTCATTGTTTCTTAAATTATTTTTTTTTCCAATATTTATTATGATAACAAATAAATGTTAAATGAACATACATGCATCAATAATATAGAAAAATTAATATTTTATTATAAATGAATGAATTTTTATAAATATTCATACAATGCATGTGTGAAGTATTTTGTTTTACAAATTTTTTGAAATAAAATTTTTACACAAAAAAATGCAAACTTAGAATCGTGTATAAATAATAATAACAATGATATTAGGGATGCAAAATGTTAACAGACTCTAGAGACAGATAATATTCCCAGGATTCTCACGATTAACCGCACGAAAATTTACTGCAAATGGATAAAGGTGTGCTGTGAGGAACTCTGGTGTATAAATCTCATCTATGGACTATGTAAGTTCACCTCAGTAAATAGAGGAGCCAGCATCCCTCTGCGACACTCTGACGTCAACTTTGGGTGAGAGTTAACTTTAATGCCAGAGTTAACATTAAGCTGAAAGACTTGGGGCAAGACTCGTTAGAAATGAGGAAACAACCACCACTAAACAACTTAAACAACGTGTCAAGGAATTGCACTTGACAAAATTAAGTGGTGTGTACAAGAAATCGAACTAAAAATACAATTTGCACAATTCCCATTCCAGAAGTTAATGAAATCTATATAAAAGGCTAGGGACTAGAGAGTCTGCAAAGACTCCATGATACTCACCCCGACAAAGATACCTTAACGCCCAACGAAGGAGAAAGAAACACCTGAGCAGCCGGGATGGAGAGTTAGAGAGGCTTGGACTCCTTCAGGCATTACTTAGAGGAGCAACCAATCTACAGGTGTCGAGAGCCAGGCCAAAGTTGGCCATTGTGGGTCATAGCGGGCCTCAAAGTAACCCTCCAGGCCAGTTCCTCGTAACAGTGCAAAATGAAATCCCAATGGGCTGGCTTCCTGTGGCTTGATGGTTCTGATCTAGGTATAGCTTTCATTCCGCGCATAGTTGGCAGCTGACGCTTCATGGGCAGAGAGAGTTTACTTTTGTCTGAGAAATCAACTGGTAAACCTCACCAGACTCAAAGAGATTATAATTTCAAAACGTGGCGCCATCTGGAGTCCGGGAGAGATCATTAAGCTTTTGGAAGGCACCGGATGGATGCTCTATTATGAGCCGATAACCCTGACTCTTTTTTTAGGTGAAACAGCCCGCTAGGGCTTTCCAGAGCCAGAGGGCTAAGGCAGGCCGAAAAGGAGAAATAGGACACTGGACACTTAAACAACTTGCAGGTAAATCAAAGCAATCTTCGGCACAGTCAGTCGCCAATTGCAGCTAGTTGGCATATTAACAAGTAAGACAATGGCAATAATACAGGAATCTTACGTCTATAGGAAACAAGTGACGGAATTACGAGGTTCAAACTACCAGGTGGTGGTAGGAAAGGAGGGAAATGATGAAGGCGAGAACTCGCGTCCTCGAATATATACAATAGCGTCCATGGATCTGCATATTATACCACTATTATAACTGCGGACCAAGGATGTCAAGTAGTTGTCTTCAATTATAAGGTAAAAGGTAGTAGCTAGCAGCATCTACCTGCTATATAATAATACGAGACTACCGCCTACTCAAGAGTTAGAAGCAGGAATGTAGGTCTACTGTTAATAATCGGGTATGGCACCAATGACCACGATACACATTCTGTACAGAAAGTTAAGGATATTTCATATTTTCGTATTGGACTTCTGATTGGACTAAAAAAACAACTTCTTTATTAACCTTTATACATAATTTGGTTATGAAAAACGAGGAAAACAATTTTAGTTTAAGAAGTGTTTAGTTGTGGGGAACCAAAAAATATCCTAGCTTATCATCAATACCTCGTATTCTAGCCCCTCACTTTTTTACTTCAAGCATGCTTCTGATGATGTGCTCACATTTTGTGGGATTTGTGTCCATAAAATCGGAAGAATATCTGACAGTTGTGTAATGTTCTTTGTAGTCGGTTGATGGTTTTGAAGTGACCTACCCAATATATCCCACGTATGTTCAATGGAATTCAAGTTCAGAATTCAAGGTGGAAGAGGATCATGATCAATTCCGTAAGTTTCAAGGACGTTGAATACTTGCTGAGTACATCCACTTCTGGGCCGGTCTTGTACAGAATCAGTTTCCAAAAACCGATTTCAAAACCTGTTAATGACGCTTTGGTTTACTTCTAATTCTATAACAACATCGACTTAATGCAAACCAGCTTGGTACAACTAATAACCCTATTGGCGTCAGGTTCTGATAAGTGACACCTTGCTTCCATATTTTTTCAAAAACCACAGAGAATACGTTTCAAACGTACTTAAACGCAATTAATTACAGGATAAGAATTAATTGTATCTATTCGAAAATTAGAAAACATAACTTCTTTATTCTGGACATCTAAAAACCATGAAGAAGCATAAACATGGAAAAAATTTTAGTGACTTATTCAAGTGTAATTTTTCCAATATCCTTAACTTTCTGTCTAGTTTCATTAAAAAACTTAAGTACCAAGTTTTGAGAAATATTGTTTCATTTTCAAAATGTAATTTTTTTTTCAATAAGAAATATTTCTTGTTAGTCATATAAATGCAGCTCTGGTACATGATAATGGTTGTTTGTTCTATCTAAAAGAAGATATGCTTATTACGAAATAAATTTGTATGTTGGATTTTCATAAATTTTAATTTTTATGTAGGTAACAATAATTGTTTCGACACACGGCGTGTGCTGAGTACAAGACTAAAATTACTTCATACAGAATATTTAAACAATTACAGATACCTATAAAATTTGTAGAATAAAATAAAGGTTACGATGTGACTTAACATAACAATTTAGAAGGAATTTAAAAGGTGAATAATTAGTTTCACACTTATCATTCAACACTATAAGTATTTTTAATTTTTTAATTTATTAATTTCTATCTATGATTATTTCAACCCATTAATTCAGCAGGTAAAATTTTTAAATTATCATTATGTGAATAGTTTTATTTAATTAAATGAATATTGATTCTTGTATTTTATTGACATACCATCTTTTATGTTCTGTAATCCTTTTTGCAAACATTGTTTTAGTCTATCCAATATGAACTTAGGATAATGTAATATATTTAAGCTTACAGACTGCACTGTTATCTTATTTTTTATTTTTATCCTTTTATCTCTGGAGTTTTATTCGCAATTAATATTGTATTTTTCTTGGAGTGGGTTGGAACCTGGAGATGATTAAAACTGTTTTAATTATCTCCAGATGATGCCAATTTGGTTGGCGAAACGCGCGTCGAGTGCAGTATATAGTGTTTCGGTGTTTCGTGGAAAACTACGTCAGTGTTATGTTTTTTGTTTAATTCATATATTCATTTATGATATTTTCTCTGAAGGTACTATTTATTTTGTTTTATTTTTACTTCTTTTCTTTTTAATATTATCAATCATGGTTTACAAAAAGCCATGCCGATTTTTTGTTTATTTGAATGTTAAAAAGATAAAAATGCCTTTTTTACCTGTTAATTGAATTTTTTATAATAACAACTAACTTCTTAGAATTTAGTAATAACCACCTACATCTTTCCACTGATTAATGTAGTTACTTAAAGAATTACGTTTAGTAATTAAAGATGGTGCATCCAAATCAACAAAACAGACATCCGGTAGTTGCAAATAACCTTTATGTGAGATTCTATCAACCGAACCCACCTTAAATCCGACGCCACTGGTTAATTTTTGATGAAACTTTGTAGCTACTGTAAAAAAAATTTCCTGTGAAGGTTGAAGTCGGTACTTTCAACCATCATGGAGTAGTTATTTAGGAAGCCTGTTTAATGTTATACTTTCAAGACATCATAGAGCGCTTAGAAAGCATTTTAGAAAAATATGTTATTCTTATTTTTTTAATACTGAAGTAGTGTTCCACGAAACACCAAACCAATCAAGTTGGCATCATAGATAATAGACAAAATTGTAGGTATTGGGCACAGCAAAATCTACACTGGATGGTGGAAGTGCAGATATTGTCCCCAGAAGGTGAATGTATGTATTGTAGATGAGTAGTTGTGGATCCTTACTTTTCTGAAAACACTCTAACTGGTAAAGTTTACTTACAATTTTTTCAGGAGGAGCTAATTCTTACACTAACAATCCCGTTTCCAAATGAGAAGATCCTGATATCCGTCATAACGATATTATTCTTAAACAAGATGATGCTCCTGCGCATGTTTTAAATTACATAAATGACTTTCCTGGCAGATGGATAGAAAGAACAGGGAGTATCGAATCGCCAGGTAGATAGCCGGATCTAATACCGATGGAATATTTCCCATAGGGCCATTTAATAAGCGAAGCTTAGATAAATAGATTTTACGTAATTATGACACATTATTTTCTAAAACAAATTAAGTATCCTCTTCTTAGTAAAAGTTTAAAATATAAAGTGAAATGAAAAATAATAACGCTAAAATTTTTTTTTGCTAATTATTGTTTTCGAACATTTACAAAAACTTATCACAGATATCTTTTAAAACAATTATTACTCTTGATATTTGCTAAAATGCTGAAACTTGGATTATAAAAGAGATAATATGCACATTATTGAGTCAGTTGTGCTGAACATACTGTGCATGTTATCTTTTTAATAATCCAAGTTTCAGCGCGTTTCGGCAAAAAAGCTCGGAAAATAGTAATATAATAACTTAATAACAATTA
Source organism: Rhamnusium bicolor (assembly GCA_029963845.1). Classification (NCBI taxonomy): domain Eukaryota; kingdom Metazoa; phylum Arthropoda; class Insecta; order Coleoptera; family Cerambycidae; genus Rhamnusium; species Rhamnusium bicolor. The sequence continues at coordinate 399,379 of JANEYF010001822.1, read as the reverse complement.
ATAAAAAAAAATTGTTAAGCGTTATTATTTTTCATTTTACTCTATATTTTAAACTTTTACCAAGGGATACTTAATTTGTTTTAAGTTATTCTAACCTTACGGGGAATTTCCAATATATAATTTCAATTATTCTGTTCTCTGAAGCCATACATTAGGATTTACTAAGATTCACAGTTACTTTAGAGGTATTTTAAGGGCTACACTGATGACACAAACATGTAGAAACGTGTCTGTGGATGTTTTAAAGTTTTGAGGTGATTGTTCAACTGGAGAGTACTTTTGTTTAATTTATTTTTGGTTTTACTAAACAGATTAGTTAATATTAAAAATAACATTATTGAGTAAGTCGTACTGAATATAATTATCTATTTTATAATCCAAATTTCAGAATTTTGGCAAACAGCCGGGAAAATAATTGTTTAGAAAGACATATGTTATACTTATCTGTGATAAGCTTTTATAAAATAATAATTAGCAAAAAAAATGGTTTAGAATTATTATTTTTCACTTCACTCTACATTATTTTCATTATACAGTGTAACGATAATTTTAACAAATTATGGTTACGACCTTGCTATCCTGTTTTAAATCGAAATGTCCTGATTTTGGTTCATGCGCGAATCAATCACTTGACGAGTGCACGGGAAGAACAGAACAGAAGAGTCTTTGGGTGTTCTTTAAGTAGGGAGGTGAGCGTAGCATTTTATTATCGTCAAATTATTAATTTAAAGTATTTAATAATTAGTACAATTTCATTTTACCAATTTGAGCATGTAGGGTATTCCTATGTTCTTGATACAGAATTATTTCCTTATATAGGCTTTAATATCGATTTTTATCGAATTGTATTAGTTTAATGTAAAGCTCGTTGGCTAATTGCCATATTTGCGCGTCCTTTACATTTAACTAAATTCATGAGTTTGGATCACCTTACTGGCTCTATAGATGAAATTTATATCGTTTATCGTATCTTATTAATAATTATCTTATCGTACCGCGTAAATTAGCATTATTGTTGCTAATTTGCTACCCTCACTTACCTCTTGGACTCAAGTCCTTTTTTCTTCCTGCTGAAGAACACGTAAAGCCTCGTCGTGACTAAAAAGTCTGTCTATTTTGATGTCAGTTAATTACATTTTTCTTTATTATTACAAAGCTACATATTTTGAATTTACGGATTCATAAAGGCTGTTGCCTAGATTTTTAGCTAGTATTAACGTATTGAAGACGATTAACTTGATTTCTTAAAGTGTATTAGACTACCGATTTTTACCGTAAATAACGTTTATAACTTAAAGTACCGCACCACTTATCTTTTCTGTGGAAATTAATAGAATTTATTTAAATAATAAATTATTCATTATCTCTCAAATAATAATTAATAGAATTTATTTTTGTGAAAATTCATATAATTTATTTAAATAATAAATTAAACTATCTTTATCTAAAAATTAATATAATTTATCTAAAAGGTAAAGAAGTATCTTTCTGCTTTCCTGTTATACTGTTACACGGTGTGACACTGAAATAAATCACTATATTTCAGTTGCAGAACTCATATTTATTTTTTCCTCTTTTATATTTGTTTAAGCACATTTATTAAATTGTGTTTAAAAATTTATTGTCGGGTATTAATTTTTCCTTTGGATGAAGGTATATATTTGTGTTTGGTAAACCTTATAATTTATTTCAATTTGCATAATTATTATAAATAATTAATATCGTAATTCTTAAGAGTTATCTTAGTGTTTTTTTTATTTTTTTACCTTAAATTCATTTTTAAATTGAATTAATTACACCATAATTTATTACTTACAAGTTGAGTAATTTTTTGATTAAGTAATTATCTTTTTTACTATTTTTGTCTCTTAACTATTTTTCTTATCAAGGAAAATAGTATAACTTTTGTATAATTCAAACCTTTGGATTAAGTTGTTAGTATCTGTCGGTAATTTTCTCATCTAGAAAATTAACCGAGTAGTAATTTTTTTAACTAATCCTATTAGTTGATTTCAGTACTGTTTATACACAGTAGTTTTTTTTCTTTTGCCTTATTGTATTTTTTCGTTCAACCGTAGCTTCACCTATACATATTTTCTGTATTTGTTATTAATTTTGACTGGTAATTTTTTCTTTTATGCTCGAGACCGAGAAGAAGGTTCAACTATAAATCCCATAGGACAGGGTATTTTTTTGTTGGTTGAAATAACCATTTAGATCAGCAGTAGCCGTTGTTCCCCTAGGAGTTTGCAGTCTATATATCCTCACCAGGAAACTGTCCGCCGAGCTATAGTTCGAGAAGGAACAAGACGATCAACCTGGAGAGACTCTATTGACCTAGTTTGGAATAAGGTACTGTCTGTCTGTCTGTTTAAAAAATCTATAACCTGCCAGGTCTTATCTTTCATCGTACCAGCCAAAATATCAAATTTTGTAAATGTTGGGGTAGTTGCGGGGAAGGAAAAAATACAATCCCATTGGTCATATTTTTTTTGTTGTTCTGCTTCACAGTTTTAGTTTTCCCTATTGTTCAATATAATTTTTCTCCCTTCAGGCAAATGTTAAAACCATTTATAGTTTTTCTGTTGTAAATATTTTTTTTATTTAATTTGTAATATATTTGTTTTTATTAAAATTCTGTTTTTTATTTTTCTAAGAGGGACGGGTCTGTTCTCACATTCTCGAGTTTGTTGGATTGATACCAGTAACTATTGTTATTAATATTTTTATTGATAACATGGCGCCCAATTCTCTTGTCTTTTAGTTAATTTAATATCAAATAAAAAAAGTAGTGACGGGAATCATCCAGCATTCAATAAGTGATATTTCATAAGGTTAAACTACAGTAATCACTATTTAGCTTTGTTGATAAATAAGGCTAAAAGCATCTTTGAAAATGTTTATCAACATTTAACAACTGTCCTGACCTACGAACCCACCGAAATCACTGAGCAGCCGACAGGCAACATAAAAACTTAACCAATTGGACCACTCTTTGTTTATGAGAGGCCTAATAAAACAGGTAATTATAAATTATATCTTAGGGTGGTTACAACAGCTGAGAAGTTGTTGGTTAATAAGTTCCATTTTGACTTCATTTTGTCAAAATAAAATTGCTAACGTCTTTAATATTTTGATATTATTTTAGGTGTTTAATAACTGATTTTAATTCTGCTTGTTAATACAAGTTAATGGTGCGTATAGCACCATTAATTTTTCAATAAAAGTGAATTTCTTGTCCAAAAAATGAATATGCATAATTAGTGTAGGGTATTTAAGCAAAATTAATAAAATAGTGTGCTTAAGTCATAGAATTTAAAGTTTGGTCAATCTATATTTGAAAATTTATTGGAGATAATCTTAAACGTGCCATCAAATATATGACATTACTTTACACACTGGTCCATTGACTTTTTAAACGTTTACTAATATTTACCGAAAAATAACACACAGAGTGATGTTATGGGTACAGAAAGTAGTATTACAAAAATTGAGTCCAGTCCTGGAATTTTTTCCAAATTAAATTATGCTTCTGATTAGACTAAAAAGAGTAGATATAACATGTGTACCAAATTTATCAAAATACTCACAGCCGTTGCAAAAATATAGCCTACTACAGTTTTTGTCAAAAGCCATGAAACGCCTTATATCTCAAAAATGGTCATTACTCAATAGTAAGTTTGGGGGTATTTTGATCTCGGCTAAGTGTCCTTTATGTCCCATTACACTATGTCACTTTAAATCTGAAACATCATGTATTTTGCCTCTTGTATGTTGGTTAACCGTATTTTTTTTAAATTAAGTACATTTGATTATTTGTAAACTCGTTTGTTAATCTATTTTGTTGAGAAAAGTGTATAATGAAATCTTCGAATTTAATTAGGTTAAAGACGCAATAATGGTTGATCACCTCATTTAGAGTAAAAAATTAGAGAAGAAAATGTATTCAGATTACCTAGAAATCTATATTTTCTAATACAGTTTTCAGATCGTATTTTAGATAACCACATGTTCAAATAATTCTATACTATACTATACTATATTGTACTGTTCTGTACTGTACTGTACCGTACTATAATATACTATACTCTACCGTACTATACTGTAGTGTACTATACTGTACTGTACTATAATATACTAAACTGTACTGCACTGTACTGTGTTGTACTGTACTGTACTGTACTGTACTGTACTGTACTGTACTATTCTGTACTGTACTGTACTGTACTGTACTGTAGGTACTATACCATAATGTACTATACCATGCCATGCCATGTCATGCAATACTATGCTATACTATACTATACTATTCTATACTATACTATACTATACTATACTATACTATACTATACTATACTATACTATACTATACTATACTATACTATACTATACTATACTATACTATACTATACTATACTATACTATACTATACTATACTATACTATACTATACTATACTATACTATATTGTACTGTTCTGTACTGTACTGTACCGTACTATAATATACTATACTCTACCGTACTATACTGTAGTGTACTATACTGTACTGTACTATAATATACTAAACTGTACTGCACTGTACTGTGTTGTACTGTACTGTACTGTACTGTACTGTACTGTACTGTACTATTCTGTACTGTACTGTACTGTACTGTACTGTAGGTACTATACCATAATGTACTATACCATGCCATGCCATGTCATGCGTATACTATACTATACTATACTATACTATACTATACTATACTATACTATACTATACTATACTATACTATACTATACTATACTATACTATACTATACTATACTATACTATACTATACTATACTATACTATACTATACTATACTATACTATACTATACTATACTATACTATACTATACTATACTATACTATACTATACTATACTATACTATACTATACTATACTATACTATACTATACTATACTATACTATACTATACTATACTATACTATACTATACTATACTATACTATACTATACTATACTATACTATACTATACTATACTATACTATACTATACTATACTATACTATACTATACTATACTATACTATACTATACTATACTATACTATACTATACTATACTATACTATACTATACTATACTATACTATACTATACTATACTATACTATACTATACTATACTATACTATACTATACTATACTATACTATACTATACTATACTATACTATACTATACTATATACTATACTATACTATACTATACTATACTATACTATACTATACTATACTATACTATACTATACTATACTATACTATACTATACTATACTATACTATACTATACTATACTATACTATACTATACTATACTATACTATACTATACTATACTATACTATACTATACTATACTATACTGTACTATACTGTACTATACTATATTGTCTGAAGTTCCAAAGAAAAAGATAAATATACTCTTATATAAATAATATTTTAAAAGTATATGCATATATACTAAATTTTAGTACAGGTATATATTTATGTTATTATTATTATAAACTACCGTATTATCCTTCTTCTTTGACTCATATTCACCTACATCGTTTTCTTCGAAGTGTTCTTTTACTTCTTCATCTTTTATTGTCTGTTCATTCGCCTCAGTGTTATTCTCCTCTATTTGATCTTTTTTAATATCCACTTCTTTGGGATTCTCTTTTTTAGGATTCTCCTTTTCAGGATTCTTTTCTTTAGGATTATCTTTTATAGGATCCTTTTTTTTAAGATTCACATGTTGTCCGATCCATTTTTTGACTTTGGAAATTCTAATATATGTAGTTGGTTCGTCTCCTAGACATCTTTGCGCTTCCCTCGTTACTAAACCAATTTGAACTAATTTGGGCGAGACAAAAACTAGAGGTGCTCCCATGTCTTCATGACAAGCACCTTTTCTGTCGGCAACAGTTCCTTTGGTACATAGGTGTAAACGCCGACTGTATGGTTCTATACCTGTGTGCTTTTTGCAATAATTATGTGACATGATTTCTAGGGATGCTTTCATTAAAGTGTCGGGCTTGGTATGAACTTGGTATGATGTTGGTCCCCATCCAGAAAGAAAAGCCTCTTTTCCATCATAAGAATCATCTGAATAAACAAGTCATTCATTAATATCTAAACTAAAGGTAGAAAACGGGATATATTTGATAAGATAAGATATTCTTTATTTATCCACAAATAGATAGTATGTACTTAAAAAAATAATAGATATAAAAATAATAGTTACAAACTGGTACTAGTTTACATAATATAGACATAATATATAGAAAAAAAAAACACAAACCTCAAGCAACATCAATTTGGCTGATATGCATTATCTTTTATAAAACATAACAGTTGACTCTTAAATTCGTTAATGGTATTACTAGTCTTAATTACGTGAGGAAGAAGATTGAATTGTACAACTCCTTTGTGGAACAGACTTCTCATTGTACTACTCCTAGAAGTTCTTTTAACATTAAGCTCGTTATGTATACAATAAAGTATGAAAGACATCTTCGTTAGTAGCTTTTCGAGAACATTTGTGAGAATGATGTAACCTGAAACGTTCATAATCGTTATTTCTGGATTCCTGTGCATCTTCGGACAACTGGCCAAGTGGTGAAAGTGCATTATATCGAATTATGTTTTCTCCATGAATGAGTACTTTATGTACAGACGAGGGCATATAGTACCATGGATATTTGCTCACAAATAATTCGGCTGCTCTAAAAGCATAGTCACCAAACTTTTTGGTATTGATTGACATACCACTTGACATTGTCTGAAGTACTATGCGAAATCTCATAATTAATTCTTCATCAACTCCAGTAATTTGTGCAGTGCAAGCAGAATTGGCAAAGAACCTTCGAGCGGTATTTCCGTCATTACTAGTTCCGTCGAGGTTTATCAATTACTAATCCTAATTCTTTCCGAAACTGCTCCTGTACATAAGCTTTTTTAGATTGCTTTTGCTTTTTCATATCCTCTGAGGTTACTGACCATTTTTTAAATGATGAATTATATAAAACATGAAGTACTAACTCCATAAATCGAATCCATGCATGTAAAGATGAGTCCAAATCTATAATGCTCTTCATTCTCAGGTTTCTGTTTAACACGTTTCAAATCGTTCATTTCTGTTGGTTTTGCAAGACATATATGGCATGTGGCATTTGATGGAGTATTTGTTACTACTTGTGTAACCTTACCATCTATCATTGTAAAGAACAGCTCATGTTTAATAGACATCTGCTGTTCATTCTTCGCTACAAAAGAAGGCAAAAGAGTGATTATTTGAGTTTCCACTTCATTGACACAAATCTTGTTTTCTCTGGAGTCTCTTTTGAGAATTCTATTAAAATGGGCCTTCAGTATCGAACAGAGGACGGGGTTGGATTTTTCCAAACGACGTTTTTTGTGACTTCATCTACAATTTGTAGTTCAACCAAGGATGTTACAAACAAGTTAGTATCAGATATTACGTCACTTTCACCAGACAGTATTTGCTTGTACTCACTTTGTACCGAAGATCCATCACAGCCCCATTTACTATATAATATTAATTGTGAAAAGTTGGCCACATTCACAGAATCAATTTTGATTATTCTTTTACATGTATGATCTAGAAGAGACTGCAACCTTACTTTAGCACCAATTTCAGTTACTTGTACGTGCTCTGGATAACATTCTCGCTTTGCTTCTGTAAGTTTGGTTTATGATGGGAGTACAGTACAGTCTTTGTCTTGTAAACAGGTTCTAAAGTATGTATATTGGTTTTCCGTTAAATCTAAATCAATGAAAAGAGCCAAGGCCTCTTGATTTGTGAAAGGCTCAACAGAAGTATTACGTCTTAATAATGTGTGGATAAAAGCCTTCCTTTCTTGTGATGCAAAACGTAGTTCCTGTATAATTTCTGACTCCCATGTCTCACCAATTGAACGCAATCCCTGAGTATATGAATGATAAATCTCATCAAGTCCAGAGTTTCGAAATAGTTTTATTGCTTTTCGTTTCTGTGTATTCTCTGCGGATTCGTTAAATGACTTACATGGTCTCCCTCGTGGGTTTTCAGATAAGGACGTCGATCGTTCTTCGTCTTCTTGGAATGGTACAAAAAATTGCCATCTAACCGTTTCTCGTTGCTGCGTAAGAACACATCTCTTTTTCTTCCGGCTTTATTCCAGCGTATTTTAAATTCGGGCAATAAATGTTTCTGAATTTTGATGGTAACACATTGCAACTGCTGTTCAGAAATATCGAAATACTCCTTAACATACCGTTCTGCTGTTGATATATGTTTTCCGTGCTCTATGAAAGCGTCACATATGTTACGTTTAGTAATTTTGAAATTATTCATTGTTTACTGTTGTAGGTACAGCTGACAGCGGCAAATTATTGATTATTACTATTAATTAATGCTGTTTGTATACATTGATAATAACCTAAAATTTTAACAAACCCAAGTTTATATACTTTCCTAAGGATAATGGTAACCGCAGAATACACATCCGGTGTATAGGTGAAGAAAAAAAAATTTTCTCTTTGGTTTATTTTTCATGGCCAAAAAATTTTTTTTTCAAATTATATCGTAAACCATTTTTATCGATATACCACTTTGTTTAATAAGTTTAACAACTACAAATATTTATTTGATTTTATCTAACCGCAAGTCACTCGTAAACATATTTTGTCAAACGTGGAATATGGTGGTGCTGCTAAAAAAAATCAGATGGGACCGTCCCGATATAAGATTTCTAAAATCCAGGCATTCAGTGAAATGCTATGCTCTGATTTATTGCAATTCCATAATGTATATGTATTCTTTATAACGCCGTATTTTGCAAATTCATAATTCTTACGGAACGAGTATTGCAGATTTTTAAGGGTTCGTCGCGCGCACTTCTTTGTATATTTTGTTGATTTGCGAGAGAAGCGCAAAAAATTCGCAAAATTTTTTTTTAGATCTTATACAGGATCGTTTTAGTTGCCAGATGGTGAAAAAAACTTACCCGGGCGAACCCTGCTAACAGTTAAAATTTTTCTTGAAGTTGAGAAAGTCATTCCAGTAACATGAGACTTTTATCATTCTATTATTGTAGTAAGGGATAAGCAATATACAAATATTTTTTATGTCTTTAATACTAGAAGAACTGCTCTTTGAAATGGTGTATAACACATTGCACTTTATTTAATTTTTAATCACAAAATTGTTTATTTAAAATAAGCATCAAAACAACACATCTAAATCTCCATATTCCTACTTTTGAAGTCTACTAACTGAACCCAGTCAACATTTAAATAATTTACCGAACCGAATTATAAATGTTTGATGTATTAGTTATAAGAAAATTGAAGTTTGTGTTCCTTATTCGGTTTTTGGTTTTTGGTATTTTTGAGACGGCGCCTCCACCATCGGCCCATAGCGCGATGGGGTGGCTGAGGCATGAAACTCTCAGAGCTGGGATTCTTCCGAGGGAAGAGGTGAACTGTCTGTGGCCTACTTATCAGACGCCAACCTCCCCCCATTAACAACACAACTAATACTACTGTTTATTTATAGCATAAGTGATCTTGGTACTAAGCGTTGATATTACTATTTCCCAGATAGGATTAAATCTCTTGTTATTGCTTGCATAGTTTTCAGTTACATTAATTTACTCAAACTAAAAGGCCCCCTTTTTATTAATTTAAGGATAAATAGATAATATTTTAAATAACTTACCATCTTCGTCTAATTCAATTGGTTTAACATATTTGCTGAATGTTACACGTTTATTTAGCCTAATTAATGCAACATCATTTAAGTGGTAAGTTAAATTGATCTTGGGATGTAGAATGATATCTTTAGGAGAAATTGATTTATGTTCTTTAAATACTTGAGGCGACTTCATATCTCTTTCTAGAACAATTCTTACGTCACCGGAACTGAAAAAATTAACTTTGTATAAATATTGAAGTTAAACACCACAGATAGTACCATCTCCTGTATCCTTAAAATAATCTTGTGCGGGAAGGGGAAGTTACTTTCCCTAATTTTTGGTAACATACACTAATTACACCTACCACAACAGAGCACAGTTAATTTTACAGCTAGCACACTCTTTCGTATTTAATAAATGAAGATAATATTTGGACAGGCCATACTAACCCTAGCCCCCCAGTTGATATTCTGATTTTGAAAGTCTGACACAAATATAAGCACATTCCAGCACAACCACTTTAAAAGTTCAAAGGTTGTCTACATAGTATATAAAAAGAATGACTTCTGCTCCAGTGAGTGCTCAAGTTAGCAGCACTCAGCTCCCGATCTCCAGTGCACTCCGCAACTAGGTAGTGATAAGAATAATTTTGACCATTTTACTGTTTTTAGTTTTATTTCCGCCATTTTACCGTTCATGCCCGAATTTACTGCTGTATTGTTTTGTCCAAAGTACATGTTTTCCGAATAAGTTAAAGATATATGAGAAATTCCGCGATTCATTGATAAAGTTGGGTTATTCATTCAACGACAAGCATTGAAATTTGTCGGTTGTTATTTTATTGAGTATTAACGTAAAGATAAGACTTTTATACTTCAATCTCTGAATAGAGTCCCATCTCAGTCGTAGTTGCGTTAAAGTGCCGGTGAAATCATTATACCTCGATCTCTGAAAAGTACTTCATTAGGTGCATACGCAGTGACACCAGTGAGGTTTTTAAGTCTCGATCTGTGAAAAGGATCTCACTAGGTGCCTTGGGAGTTAATGCATGAACCGTCCTTCCGATACTCATATTCACTATAACTACTTTGTACAGAAAATAAGCTTGAAGTTGATTTGATAACCAATGGCTAAGCTATCATTAGCTAAAGAAAGTTAACCTCGAATATCTCCAGTCATTTACGCATATGTCTGATTTAGTAAGTTTAAGGGACAGTTTCGCAATTCAGACACGAGTTAGTAAAACTAAACTGCTGTGCTATATAGTAAAACAAGCATCGGGATTATTCGGTTGTCATATTTATTTGGTATTGACGTAAAGATAGGACTTTTATACCTCAATCTCAGAAAAGAGTCCCATCTCAGTCGTAGCTGTATTAAAGTGCAGGTGAAATCTTTATATCTCCATTTCTGAAAAGGATTTCATTGGGTGTACGCAAAGTGCCACCAGTGAGGTTTTTATTCCTCGATCTCTGAGAAGAATCTCACTAAATGCCCCAGGCCGTAATAAAAAAAACCGTTCCGTTCGCAACACATAACCAGGAAGCCCTAACAAGGGACATCAATAGCTAATCTAAATATTAAGCACGCTTGTGATTAGACATTCATATATACCGCCTGTCCCTGGACTGACCTTCTGCCCTTGAGTTTTGCTTGCACTTCGTTACCGCTTACCACTGAGACCATACCTGCTGCACCGACCGCTTGCCGTAATTGCGTCTTAAGCATTAGTGACTAGAGACATTAACTGCTTGCTGTAATACCAGTAGTAGTAGCGGCCGTAACTGTGCTTTATTTTGAATCACCGCTTGCTTGCTTTTGTAGATGCTGGTAGTAAACATTTGATATTAATACCGTAGTAGTAGTAACTTAGCTGTACTTGATATAATGGATCACCGCTTTTGCATTACATAACCTCTTGCTTGGTTTTCTATGTTTGCTTACTTGTAATATAAGTTAATATTTACGTTGCATTGTAATATAACTGTCGTGTATATATTTATTTCTTTTTATTCTTTTTTTCTGTGAAGCAATCTTAAATAAATATAGTAAGTGGAGTTGAACTTCTGCCTTTTATTTAAAGCAAAGATATAAGTAAATAAATCTGTACACCAAGAATCATTCTCGGCAAGTAAGGTGAATTTGTCCATTGCTACACAACCGACAACCACACACACACAGACCGATTCTATCAGCATTTTTGGTTAAGAATCGCGGCGCACCTTTTTTGAAATATTTTTAAAAATATTTAAATTCTGAAAACACCTAAATGAATCTAAAAGGCATATAAATTGTTTTGGAAGTGGCGCGAATACGTTCTCTTATGCTATATACATAATCGACTTGGTCCTGCGCGATTCTGAACCCACGAACGTAATGAATTTATTATAGAAGAGTTGCACTTAGAAAAACGCGGACACAATCATTCCCACAAGCAGTGCCAACACCAGTAGCGGAAATCGAACCCTCAGCTACAATAGATAGATTTCTAACCACGCTTGCCAGTGAGTGCTTCAAACTATATCATCGAGCCGGTATCCTCGTCTTCTATTAAAAAGTCTTCTTCTGTTAAAAATATTTACAACTGGAAATCTTTTATTTCATAGGTTTGTTCGATACATAAAATTAATTCCGTGCGTAACATTCGTTAATGTCAATTTAAGTGGCTACTTAACGTTATTAAAATTTATTTGCCAGATCGCAGCCCATAATAAGTCAGTATTTGTCAAGGAGTCAAAGTTTTTAATGCAAAAAATATTGTACTAGCCTGTACCAGGTGCGAGAACTGGGATCTCATATTTTAAACAAATATGAATTTGGGGCTCGGGTTCCTCAACCTTTTTGAAAGTGATAGGGCTAGACTGTGCTTGCTTATAAGCTATCCTTGTGAGCCATTCCAAATCTGAATGTTATTTGAGGGAGGCTACTGTCAATCTACCCCTTCAAATAAAACCTTTTTATTTATTACGTAGGGATGCGCTAGTAGTAAAGTAATTGTGCAAAGAGCATGTGCTAGGAAAATTGGAAAAAGTACTTGGGGGGGGGAGGTAAGTACTTAATTTGTGATAATGCAATAAAGAAAAATATTTCGTCTTGTAATATACATACATACAGACTGAGCTAAATTCAATTTTGGTATCTCACTTCCAGTAGTAAGTGCGCGGAAGACGATTCAATGCTGGTAACTGTAACTTAAATAAGGATAAAGACGACCACGCACTCCGCCAATTGAGAAGTGTGTGGGTCGTACTTTCTTGACTGCTTCTATCTTTACCTTATACTTGCAATTGTGGCATGGTGGTGTCTTCCTCATGTTCATTGTCCAAGGCAAGATATCAAAATGAAAATATGCTCAATCAGTATACTACGTACCATCATTAATTTTATTGTCTTACCTATATTAAATACTATTTATGTTAGTTGATTTACATTATACAGGGTGCCCCATAATTAAGTACTTTCCTTCAGGGGGGATTATAGAACTAGACAAAAATAAATTGAGTTTTGCATGTAGGCATATGCCTTAAATTATTAGTTCATAAAGGAGCTACAACCCCTTAAAGGGGGTAAATACAACATAGTTATTTGCCAATAAATTCGAAATATCTTAAGTTGCAAAAATTTGATTTGGACCGTTCATTAATTTCATAATGTTACAAGATGGGGGCTACTGGCGAGTATGGTTTAAGTGGTTAATCTAAGGGAAGTGAAAATCTTGAGAGTATTTAAATAAAATGTATTCAGTGTAAAAAAAGAGTGAAAGTACAATGCAAAAAGTGTAAACAAATCTTTCACGTATGATTTTAACCAACAAATCGAAAAATAACGTGGGCTTTGATGAATCGGAAAAAAAGACAGGATATTACTGTCAAATTAAATAATAAACAGAAGTTATAAAATTAACATAATTCGTAAACTTTAAACTTCTAAACGAAAGTATACCAATGTACGATATTTCAAATCTAGCATACAGATGACGTATTCCAGCCATTAATTCTATTGGTCAAATGTTAAAAGGTAACCTACTCCTGTACGGACCTCGGCACTTACCCCCTTTGAGGGGTTGTTTGTTGTTGTGAACTGATTTATAGCAAACGTCTATATACAAAACTCAATTTATTTTTTTTTAGTTCTATCACCCCCTTGAAGGAACGTACTTAATTACGGGACACCCTGTATATTATTATACAGGGTGTTTCTAATATAGGGTTCCAAATATCTACAGCGTATAGTACTCGTCAAAATAAATCAAAAAGTTCTTACAAATATGTAGCATAATAGAAGGCCAACTTTACGATGGATGCTGATCATATCCCGGAATTTTTGATTAAAGACTGTATTAGCTGCTTCGAAGAACCGTTATGTAAGATTTTTAATTTAATCATAAATAAGGGTATATTTCCAAATTGTTGGAAATTGTCAAAAATATGTTCAGTATTTAAGTCAGGTGGTAAATCTAGCATTAATAATTATAGACCTATTGCATTAATTCCAAATATTGCAAAACTTTTGAGTGCATTTTGTCATTTGTTGTTTATAACCATATTTGCAGACATATATGCCTTAGTCAACATGGTTTCATTAGAGGTCGGTCTACCTTGACAAATATAGGCAACTTTGTCCAATTTGTGTCACAAGCTTTTGATGATAGATTTCAAGTTGACGTAATTTTCACCGATTTCAGTAAGGCATTTGAACAGGTACACCATGGTATTATCATAAATAAACTTCGACAGTTTGGATTATGTGAAAATTTAACACAACTGTTTTATTCCTTGTTAACTGATAGAAAAAACTATGTACAATACAAAGGTTTCAAATCTAATATATATTGTGCGATAAGCGGAGTAACGCAGGGATCCAACTTAGGTCCGCTTATGTTTTTAATGTTTATCAACGACATTGAGAAGTCTATAAATTCTCATATGTTTCTCTATGTTGATGATTTGAAAATAGTAAGAGTAATAAATAGTGAGCAAGATTGCCATACATTACAGGGTGATATTAATTCCCTGTACGCTTGGTGTTCACAGAATAAATTAGGTTTGAACATTAATAAGTGTGGAACAATGACGTTCTCAAGGAAAAAAACATGTTAGAATATAATTACAAAATAGGTGACTCTATTCTGCAACGATGTCATCAGAAAAAAGATCTAGGTATAATATTAGACCCTGAATTATCGTTTATTCCCCACTATGAATATATTAATAGTCATTGCCTAAAAATGCTAGGTTTTATAATCAGGAACACTAAACAGTTCACAAGTATTGAATGTCTCAAGATATTATATTTCCCCTTTGTCAGAAGTCGATCGGAGTACTGTAGTGTTGCTTGATCTCCGTACTATAATGTTCATATTATGATGCTCGAGCGTATACAACGTAAGTTTTGCAAATACTTGTATTTCATAAAGCACAAAAGATACCCCGAGCAGAATTATAGCTATAGGGCTTTATTAAATGAATTTGAAATCGAGCCATTATTCGTGCGGCGTAAAGTAACGAACATTACATACTTGTACAAAATTATCCATGGTCAAATTGATAACCCTCAATTCTAGATTAGGTGCATATTAATATACCTAGATTTGGTACTAGACAGCCTTCAATCTTTATTTATGATACACCCCACACCAATCAGCACATGAATTCACCATTCCTTTCTATGTCTAGACAATACAATGAATTGCAGAATTTTGTTGATATATTTTGTGATAATTTTACGCATTTTTCTCGTTCGCTTAAAGAAGCTGTTTTAACTAATTCTGCATTTTGACCTTGACTATTGTTGATTACGCCGTTCATGTATGTTATTTAGTATTATTCGTATCTCCATCATTTAATGTTTTTTTTACTTAAACTTTTGTTAAATATTAGCTTTTATTTTTTGTGTAATGTCCTTTGAGCATATCCTGTATTTGGACAGCTGTGTCTGTCGCACTGCTATTTTCTATTTTCTATTTTTTTTAATGTTTAGCTATAGATTTTTGCTGCGCTAAATTATATGTGTAATGAAATATTATAATTTGCTATGTTTTTGTATCCTATTTATGGACAGTTTTGTCTGTTGAATTTCAATAAACCTTATTATTTTTATTATTATAATACGCATCCCTAGGGAGTTACGGGTCCTTAAAAGGGTTGAGATGAAATTAGTTCCTTTCTATTATTTGAAAACACTGAAGAAACACCAAAACACCATATACTGCACTCGAAGCGTGTTTCTCCAACCAAGTTGGCATCATCTGGAGATGATTAAAACTAACCTTATGTTAACAATGTATCCTAATTATTTATTTTATATTGTGACGTCAAATCACAAAGTGTAAAAATAGTGACAATAGTAAAATCCCAAATCGCCCGCATTATTGGTTAGAGGTTACGGTTAACCGAACCGTGACATAGTTTAAGTATAAATAGGATACATTGTTAGTATAAGTTTAGTTTTATTCATCTCCAAATGATGCCAACTTGGTTGGCAAAACGCGCGTCGAGTGCAGCATATGGTGTTTTGGTGTTTCGTGGAAAACTACGTCAGTGTTATCTTCACATCAAAGGTTCCAACCCACTTCAGGACTCTTATTTGAAAAACGGTAAAAGATAAATGGATGAAATTTTTGGCATGCGCTTAGATTTTCATGCTAAATAAAATGCGCAGGTTCATATTTAGTTATTAAAATCATGGGCATCATTTTCAAGGAGGGACAAGGATGTTTCACCCTGTAACTTTTTTCTTCGACATTCTTTTACTTGTTTCCATAAATTTAGAATTATTGGACATCTTTACATAAAGAAAGCCTTCTTTGTTTAAGTCGATCTGGGCAACCGTTATCGAGTAAATTGAGTTTCAAAATTAATATGACGCATGGGAGTGGAAAAACAAAGTAGCAAATCAGAAACGTTACTATTTTTTATTCGAAGAAAAAGTATGCAGCGATCAACTAACAAATCAATAATGAGTGTAAAACAAGACATTAGAACTATTAACATGGTTGCAACTTAACATTTATTTATCTTTTACCGCGCCCTTGAAATAATAAAAAAGCAAATTTCATCCGAACCTCTTTAAGAGCCTTTAACTCTCTATAGCGCGGTCTGCCTACGGATTTGGACCCTTTAGTGAAGATACAGTAAACAAAAATATGCAAAAAATCGGAAATTTTCCGTAGAAATCAATAAACCAAAATACAACAACTGGCACCTCGGGGGCCCATAGTAAATTGGGCCCAAAGTTGGCCAAAAACGGTTTTTTCCATTTTACTCTGTCATGGTGCCATAAAATGAAAAAAAGTTTTATACAAAAGTTGTAGAACTATTAAATATGGATCGATCTGTGGAAATCCGATGTTAAAAAATTCAAAAATAAATTATTTATTTGAAAATAACCGTTAAAAATCGCGTTTTTTTGAAACGCTCATATCTTCGTGAAAACAAATCATTTTTTTCACGAAACTTGGTAAAAGTGTAGCTCCCTACTAACTAAAAAAAGATCGTTTTCAAAAAGTTTAAAAAATATTATAAACATTTTGCAAAAATTCATTTTTTTCGAAAAAAATCACGTTTTTTTAAAATCTCGATAGCTCATACACGCTTTCATATTTCTAGTCAATTTTGAGCTTAAAATTTGCTAGAAATGTTGTACTAACATGGTTATTTATTGCACGCTTCTTAAATTGATCGGTAATATGCGAAAAATCGGTTGAAAAATCGGTATTTTTTTTTAATAACAAAATAATCGATATTTTTTCAAGAAAAAAATTTTTTTTTTCTTTTTTGTTAGCAGCATTGAATAGCTGGTAATTTTTTATAAATTTTCAAAAAAAAAATTATCTACGACCCTTTGGAGCCGAGATAATTTTTTTTTTGAAAAAAAATCTAATGACGCTATCTTTTAATATTAAGGGCTGAAATTTACAGAGTTTGTAGTTGAATACTTGTATTTTACATAAAAAAATACTACAAGCGGAGCACACCCCGGCTCATACGTTCGTTCGCTCGAACGGTGTCGTGGGGGTGCGGGACGGTGTTAACGTGGATACATCTGTAAAACTTTATGCTCTTATCATACGTACCGTATCGTAGTTTGAACTGCACACAGATCGTTCATACGATTATGTCTCTTGAACGTTATGTTGATTCTTAAAGACATATGAGTTGACAGGTAAATAATAATTGTTAAGCAATTTTAGTATAAAAATAAAATATTTATTTTACATGAAAGTTCAAAATATTGACAGTGAATACAAACGTGTACAGTACTTAATTGATCCGTAGTTTTTTTATCGGAGACCCCTCCCCCCCTCCTCGTTGTCACTGGTATGTTCTTCGCTGTATGCAGCGAGTACGGAAGAGTCGGCTTCGCTTTCGATCTCATCATCATCATGGACATTGGTCTGTGATTCATCCATCACCACGCAAGACTCATTAAATATATCTTCGTCCAAGTCGTCATCAAGAGCATCTGCCTCCATCGTAGTTATTTCTATATTAGTGCAATTTTCTTGATCGCATGTCAAGCACATGCTTGAACACTTCAAACCATGCCTCCTGCAGCTACAGATCTTCGTTTTACATCCGCTTCCGTATCTGCAGGCTATCGTTTTAACGATTTCGTCTGGAACCAGCTGATCCGAGCTGTACGTGGGAAGCAGATTAGTGCCATCGGAAGTCCAACCCCATTGTTCTGGCTCTAGCGAAGTTCCGAGCCACGTTTGCAACTGCAAATAGGAGCGGTAGGCATGTTGAGCCGCTGCTGCCTCCGTAGGTGGGAGGGTGGCCAAATTAAAAGACGATCTTGATGTCGATTTTTTAAATTGTATGTATCGCAAATCATTTAACGTACCTTTCGTTTTTTTGGTAGAGTATAAGCACGGTATTATCTCGCATCCAACGCTTGCAATAACTTGATGTCTGGAATGTTAATTGTAAAAGGCATCGAAATTTGGCAACTGTAATTTTTGTTTGTCAAATATTTTACAGATTTGCCATTAAATTTCCAAAGAATAGAGAGCGAATATGTCATTGCGTATTTTTTTATGTAAAATACAAGTATTGAACTACAGACTCTGTAAATTTCAGCTCTTAATATTAAAAGATAGCGTCACTAGATTTTTTTCAAAAAAAAAAATTATCTCGGCTCCAAAGGGTCGTAGACAAAAATTTTTTTTTTTGCAAATTTTTAAAAAAATACCAGCTATTCAATGCTGCTAACAAAAAAAGAAAAAAAAATTTTTTTTCTTGAAATAGAATCGATTTTTTTGTTAAAAAAAAAAACCGATTTTTCGCATATTACCGATCAATTTAAAAAGCGCGCAATAAATAACCATGTTAGTACAACATTTCAAGCAAATTTTAAGCTCAAAATTGACTAGAAATATGAAAGCGTGTATGAGCTATCGAGATTTTAAAAAAAACGTGATTTTTTTCGAAAAAAAATCAATTTTTGCAAAATGTTTATATTTTTAAATTTTTTGCAAACGATCTTTTTTTAGTTAGTAGGGAGCTACACTTTTACCAAGTTTCGTGAAAAAATGATTTGTTTACACGAAGATATGAGAGTTTCAAAAAAAAACGCGATTTTTAACGGTTTTTTTTCAAATAAATAATTTATTTTTGAATTTTTTGACATCGGATTTCAACAAATCGATCCGTATTTAATAGTTCTACAACTTTTGTATAAAACTTTTTTTCATCTTATGGCACCATGACAGAGTAAAATGGAGAAAACCGTTTTTGGCCAACTTTGGGCCCAATTTACCATGGGCCCCCGAGGTGCCAGTTGTTTGTATTTTGGTTTATTGAATTCTACGGAAAATTTCCGATTTTTTGCATATTTTGTTGACTGTATCTCCGAAGTGAAAAATTAACATGGGGCCAAAAATAGGCAGACTGCACTACTAGGGGTGCGATTTATGCCATATGTTTATAAGAAATGTTTGCTGTATTTTAATGAGTACTACATGTTGCAGAAGTTTGGAACCCTATTTAAGAAACATCCTGTATATTAAATATGTAAAACAAAATGGTAAGTTTGGAAAATTTAGTTTAATTTTAAAATTAAACTGCTTTCATAATTCTCACCACTCAAATTTTACTTCAAATTTGTTAAAACTGTGAAGACTTCCTAGAAAATATCAATAATCATTCTACACAAGTACTTAATATACAAATAGTTTATTTCAAACTTATTTGCAATACTAAAAACTTTGGCATCTTTAATGGAGGTAAAGGCATCAAAGAAGTCGACGTTTTTCATGTTGCAAATAAGTTTGAGGTAAACTGTACAGTTAATTAAATTTATTTAATTTTTTCTCGAATATCCCAGGTAGAAATTACTTACCGAACACACAAAGCAGATGTTAGCACAAACTCATCGGAGATTAAAGAACCACTACATTTAAGTTCTTTATGTTCGAATATAGCCACTTGGTAAGGAATGTCACCAGCTTTAACAGAATTACCACCACGAATACAACGATATTCCTGAATAAAAGTAGAATAATAAAAATTAAAAAGTTTCGTAGTTACGTACATTTACCCACAATTCTTTCATTCCTTTTTGCAATTTCTCAATCTAAAATAATAACTACAGTCAAGATAAAACCAGACTGACATGCAGTGTACACTGAACAAACAGAGAAAACTTTCGCTTATGGATGGAGTCTAATGCCGCGAAGCAACTTATTCTCCGCGATGGCTCGACTAACACTTTAAGCGAGGTGAAAATTAAGCATCATGTACAAAAACCGTACACAGAATACAGTCGGCTAGACAACACACTTCCCGAATCCAGTATTCATGGCCTGCTTTACAGGCGGACAACCCGGACCCCAGTCCGGGGAGGCGAACCTGAGGGCGGCATTTTTACCTCCCCTAAATGTGAACCAAATATTGATCAATTAATTATTCTCAATTGATATAAATTGTACACTGCTTGTTGATTTTTCGTTAACTAAAACTAAGTACTATGCAATTTACATTTGATCTTTGTGGTTTGTTGTTTTAAAGCTAGAAAAATATTAAAACACCTTTTTGAAAAAATGCATATTTATTTTTGAAATAAAGCAAGTTAAAAGCATAGTTAAAAGACGCGCATGACCCTGCATGAACTTGTAGGTATATAGTTACTTATTTAAAATAGGAACTGCAAGACATAACATGCATGGACATGTATTCGCGCCTTACTATATAAAGGGTCATCTAAGCGCAATTGTGTTATTATTGCAAATGCGTCGGTGCCGGTGATAACATATCCTTGAAGTAAGTTTATACATATTAAAAATATTTAACAGTTTAGTTTGGGATAGTGACTTTTGTGAGTTTTGTCAATTTCTAAAGGTAAGTACTTCTGCAAATACCTACTATATTAAGTGCTAAAGAATTATTTTCAAAAATATTTTCCACAATACATTTTTAAATAGTTTTTGTATGCTTGTTGTGATGGATTTTTATTAATTTGTTTGGAGTTTTCGCCTTGAAAAAAGAGAAACAAAAAAATCTATATTAAAAATCATTTTAGATAGGTATCTATTTTAAATATTCAGTTTTTATATGTCCTTTGTGGTGGTTCGCAATTTGTCCATTTTGTTGGGATCCACCACACCTAAAAAAAATCTTTGAAAAAATCCTACCAATTAATAAATTATAATTTTGTGTAGTAATAAGACAATGCGTTGCATAAAAAGATAAAAGAAGAAAAAATCTTCGAATATGATTAGTCGGTGACGGTGGCTTAGTCTGTACCACAGTTTAAAAAAATGAAATGCGTAGTTTTAATTACTAAAAGTATTAACTATTTTTTCCAAAATTAGCCCGAAACATTAAGAAATTCAGTTTTATATTTAAAAATAGTTTAAGTAGGTAATTAAAATTAAGCATTTTATTTTTAAAAATTATAAGACAGACTAAGTCACTGACTAATTGGATTTTAAGATTTTTCCAATTTTTATTTTTAGCAACGCCGTGGCTTGTTTTAACTAGCGTATTTTGCATTATATAATTTGTTGTTTTAGAATATCTGACGCGCAAAGAAAATTGTCCGGCCATCAGTACAAAAAACCAAGGCAGGAGAAAGAAACCTAAATGCAAAAACAAGCTGGTGCTCTGCACAATTATTTACAGAGTAGGTCCGGTAGTACTATTAGTACCAAAATAAATATCTCCAAAAATTCAGATAAAAATGAAAACACGGAATCATCAGAGAATGTTGGTGACCAAGACCAATCAATACACGATATTTCTAAACCAACTTTGTCACCAAATGAAAGCAGCCTACCAACTGACACCGCCTTGGCACTTACAGAAGGCACCCTGGCTAGCACTCTACCTCTACAAACTGACTCACCCTACCATCCACGGAATGCACTGTACAAACTTTAGGTACATATCCAGCATTGTGGCTCAGAATTTTAGGAGATGCCGAAAGAAGTTTTTTTAGTACGACAAGGTCCATCTAAACCATTAATTAATTACAAATTTCCTTATGATGGCACTGGTCGAAAATTTAGCGCAAATTACTATTCTCGAATTTAAAAAAATGAAGAGCAAGTTATAAGAGACTGGCTACCGTACTCCACTTCAAAAAACTGCATATATTGCTTTTGCTGCAAAATTTACGGCCATGTGTTAAGTTCCCTTTCAAAAGAAGGTTTTGAAAGCTGGAAGCACATCGTTGAAAATTTAAAGGATCACGAAATTTCTAAAAATCATATTCAGACTCAAAGATCCTGGCTAGAACTCAGTCAAAGATGAAAGTGTTGTACAACTATGGATGCAGCTGCCTAAAGAGTTATTAACCCTGAAACAAATCACTGGTACGAGGTGCTTCTAAGGATTGTAGCAATTACTACTTGGTAAAAGTTGTTTAGCTTTTCAAGGTACAAGCGACAAACTGTTTGAGTATAATAACGGCAACTTTTTAAAAATAGTTGAATTGCTATCTGGATTTGACCCTGTCATGAAGGAACACGTGCGTAGAGTGCTTAAAAAAAGAGGAAACCAAAGCTCATTATCTTGGAAAAACATTCAAAATGAAATAATACACTTGCTTCACGAAGTATAAAATCGCATATTATTGCTAAAATAAAAAAGCGAAATACTATTCCATAATAGTAGATTGCACTCCTGACGTTAGTCAGGTGGAGCAAATGACCCTGATAATTAGATATGTTTCCATCAATAAGTCTGATTCTGATTCAAACGATGTCGAAATAAAAATCTACGAATGCTTTTTAGATTTCTGACCTATGGAAAGATCTACAGGAAAACAACTATATGAAATTTTAATTGAAGAGCTTTATGAAATGGGACTTGATGTGCAAGTTATAAGAGGGCAGGGATATGATAACGGGGCTAACATGAGGGGCAACAATGCAGGAGTGCAATTTAGTAGAATTAGGAATTTAAATCCACTAGCATTCTACGTTCCGTGTAGTAGCCACTCGCTCAATCTAGTGGTAAATGATATGGCAGAAGCATCCTTGAAACCAGCCAATTTTTTAAAAATGTTCCAAAAAATATATTTATTTTTTTCTTCTTCTACTTTTCGATGGGCAATATTTTTAAAACATGTCCAAGGATTAACATTAAAACCTTTGAGTGACACCCGATGGGAAAGCAGGATAGAAGCTTTAACGCCCTTAAGATTTCAACTTATGAAAATATACAATGCTTTGCTAAGCATTTATGAAAACCAGGACATTGATATCTCAATAAGTGACGAAGCTTCGGGTTTGCTAAGTCACATTAAACAATTTTAATTTTTATGTTCACTATGGTATAAAATTTTAAACTGTATGTAATCCCATAAGCAAGCTTATGCAAACAAAAGATTTTGATTTGAAAAAAGCACTTGATCTTCTAGAGAACTGTAAGAATTTCTTTGAAAATCTTCGATCAGATAAGTCTTCCAATGAAATTATTGTTGACGCAAGAGAATTGGATGATGAAATTAACATTGAAGCCAATTTTGAATCAACAACGCCACGACACTGCGCAATGAGAAAAAAGGCCAACGTTTTATATGATCAAGGGACGAACCAATCAAAGACACCAAAGAAAGATACAAAATAGAATTCTTCTTCTATATTATTGATCATGCGTTAAACGCACTAGATAGTCGATTTGAACAACAGAATCACCATAGTAACCATTTTCAGTCTCTATATAATATATATGATTTGAAAACCATGCCTAAAGAGACCCTGATAAAGATTTGCAAAGATTTGGAAAATATTTTGTCTGATGGTAAATCAGTTGACATTAACGGTCTAGAATTAGTAGAGGAAATTTCTGCAGTTTATGCACTTTTGGGCAAAAAGGAAGTCCAAGTGATGTCCTTAAAATAATAAAAATGCTAAATTTTGCTCCAAATCTTAGTATTGCCTTAAGAATATTACTGACTATTTCAGTATCAGAAGCAAGTGAAGAAAGAAGTTTTTCCAAATTAAAATTAATCAAAACCTTTTTTACGCTCAACTACTACTCAAAATCGACTAATCGGCTTGGCCGTTTTAGCAGTTGAACATGAAATTGTTGATCAAATAAACTGAAAAGAGGTAATAAAAAAATTTGCAGAATTAATAGTGAGAAAAAACTATTCTTCCGATTATAACTCAAACAAACAATGTATTACTGTGGTTCTATGTATCTATCTTTTGTTTTCTATTTAGGTTTTAGGTATAAGTGAGATAAAAATCTAAATTGCAATAGCGGTAAAATTGCACCCTGTATGTTTAAAACTAAGTAAATATTTTTAAAATATAACACATAGATATCTATAGGTACTGCAACTCTATTTTATTTTAATTAATACTGTTTTGTACCAAATATCAAGTTTTAATACTTGTTTCTTTTTAAATGTACGTTTTTATTACAAATTAAAACCATTTATTAAGAAAAAAATAACTTTAAAAAGAGTGGCAATTTATTTTTTGTCCGGGGCGGCGTAAACGCCAGAGCGGTCCCCGAGGTATTAATGCCTTTTCTGATGTTATACATCAGGAAAGCCATTTACACCTAAAGTCCGGCGTATAGTAGTTGAAATAAAATACCAAAACCACCCCCTAAACCTGTGAGTGATCCATAATGCTATAAAGTAGTTCTATCTAGATAGAATTCGAGCGATAAATTATTGAAAAAACAGAAAAAACCTATGGAGCCAATCACGTTATTCCATACGAATGTTTCCTATCTATTTCAAGAGCCATAGTGTGTTGTTGTAAATATTAAGGAGCATTTTGAAAATGAACGTTCTACCAAAGATGTAATATTGTCATATGCATAAGTCACTTGCACATACATCAGGCATTTGTTAATATTATGCAATTTGTCAGTATGGGGATTTTTACTTAACTTTAAATCGATATTAAAAATTTTGTAATGATGAGAACAAGACATGAAAACAAATAATTCATCTTATATACCATATGGATGTAATATACTATAAAATTACAGGCAATACTGATTACTTGACGCTGCTTACAAGTGATAAAAGGAAGAAAACCACTGATGACGAACACGGTTCCAAGGTATTCTTACACAGCAATCACAGCATTCATGAAGATCCATCTGAATCAAGTTCGCATTAGTCTGTCTGTTGCTGTCCTTAGGAAAAGTTTCACAAACTGAAAATCGCAGTACATTCTTGCTAAACGGGGCAAACAAACTTTGGCAGAGAAAGCGAATAACATATTTCGACAGATGACGAAAATACTACAAACACTGATAGCGATGCTGTCACTCGTCATGTTAATACGTCGGCTAACAGTGATTTAACAGATTTTATGAATTAAGAACTTATTGTCTGAACGTTAATTGTGTCATTTTCTAAATTTTTCTTTTTCTTTCTTGGGGTTTATTCAAGTGGAACTATGCCGCTAGAAAGAAAAAGAAAAAACTCATTATTTATAAAAATTTATAATTACTAAAAATGTGTTGTTTAAAACTGATATGCCCTTATAATTATACTTTAGTTGAGGAAATAAAGCACTAAAAACGGCTCAACCTCCGAAATTTTTTGCATTCGATTCGTGAGAGCATCAGGAAACTAATCTGATGAATAGCAAATGAAAAATTGCATATTTGCATTGTAAAAATGCATTGTTCAAAGTGCATTTAGAATAATTAATTTGCAACTCGGTAAAAATTGATTGAAATGAGTCCAAATTTGTTACTCGGAGGTTTTCGGGGTCGCTGAACACGAATATCAGGGCGGCAATGGCCTCCGAGGCACCTAGAGCCCAGGGTGGATACTATCTACCTCATCTCCTGGAATTTCATGTGAATTTGTAATATATTTAGTTGAAACTCATTACTCGGGGGTTTTCGGGGTCGCTGAACACGAATATCATGGCGGCAATGACCTCCGAGGTACCTGGCGCCCAGTGTGGACCTCATCTCCTGGAACTTCTTGTGAATTTTTAATATATTTAGTTGAAATTCGTTACTCGGGGGTTTTTCGGGGTCGCTGAACACGAATATCACGGCGACAACATTCTCCGAGGTACCTGGAGCCCAGGGTGGACCTCATCTCCTGGAATTACCTTGAGTATAGCATCATTTTTATACGAATTTGCATATATTACTCAAAATTATTTATTTATATATTATAGTGAAGATGTAGATTCAAACAATATTTTTCAAAAATAATTTCTGAAGACTCCAATTGTATTTGTAATGTTTTATTGTTTAAAAAAAGACCGCAAACTTATACAATGAAAAACATTTATTGTTTAATTACACATTAAAGTTTTCTTCTTCATTCTCTTCGTCTGCAAATCCAATTCCAACCGATAAATGTTCTTCTTCTAAATAATATTCTACATTAGAACAATTGCAGCAAGCACAATTTTTGCAAGCAACATTGCAGATTAATGTAATGCAGATTAATGCTATACTCAAGGTAATTTCAAGAGATGAGGTCCACCCTGGGCTCCAGGTACCTCGGAGAACATTGCCACCGTGATATTCGTGTTCAGCGACCCCGAAAACCCCCGAGTAATGAGTTTCAACTAAATATATTACAAATTCACATGAAATTCCAGGAGATGAGGTAGATAGTATCCACCCTGGGCTCCAGGTGCCTCGGAGGCCATTGCCGCCCTGATATTCGTGTTCAGCGACCCCGAAAACCTCCGAGTAACAAATTTGGACTCATTTCAATCAATTTTTACCGAGTTGCAAATTAATTATTCTAAATGCACTTTGAACAATGCATTTTTACAATGCAAATATGCAATTTTTCATTTGCTACTCATCAGATTAGTTTACAAAATTTCCTGATGCTCTCACGAATCGAATTCAAAAAACCGCATTAAAATCCGTCTTGCTGCGGAAATTTCGGAAGTTCAGTGCTTTATTTCCTCGATTACTTGTAAATAATAAAAATGCATAACTAATGTTCAACAATTATTGTATTTACATGATTTACATTTACATGATTCACATTACTATGAAACTCAACTTTTACTATTTTTCCAACTTATTACATGCAGTGCTGTGCTAATCAGAATAAAAAATAATTAGTGATTACCAATCTCTAATTATTTGGTTAATCATAATCATAATCAGTCAGCAATTCAAATAGTTGCTCATTAATCATTAATCATTGATCTTAATCAACCAGCCTAGCATTTTTAATCCTTAATCATTGTTTACTTTTTATTAAATCAGTGAGTGCTCTTCAATCAGTGATTGCTTTTTAACCAGTGAAGGCTTCCTTTAATCAGTGATTAAAATCAGTGCATGCCTAATACTAACAATATTCGACTGGCCTAACACCAAGCAGGTGTCTGCTCAGCTGACTAGTATCTAGTCTAGTAGACTTTTTGTTCACCATACGAATGTGAATACCATCTATCAATGGCATCATCTGCTTTCGTTGAGACTATTTTCTTAGGCTGGTATATTCGATAGAAGGATTTAAAAACAATTCCAAATTGGGGTAATAATTTTATATTTTATGTTCAGTTTTCATTTGTTTCTTATTTCGCTGTTTATTGTTTACCCATAACTTACGCGGCATCACTATAATTTATAGTTCAAAATACAGGTCACTATTTTTTTATTTATTTATAGTCTGTAATTTAAAAAATAATAAAGAGTGTTTCGAACGAGAATTTTTGTTTTGTTTTTGATTTCCTTTTTTATTCATAATGAATATTTATTTTATTGATAAATTAAGTATTATTTGATAAAATAAAAAATAAAGAATTTTTCTCTTTTTTAAATTTAGCTACTAATTGATTAAAAAATCATTAATCAATGAAGTTTTCCAATGTGTGGGTTAATCATTAATTAATTAATATTTCCAACTTGTGGGTTAATTGATGAATATTTCCAATGTATAGATTGATCATTCATTAATATTAATCTGTAAATAAACACGTCGACTAAATCATTAATTTTTAATCAAACCTTCTTTCTCGTTAGGCAGCACAACTCTGCTTACATGAGTTATTGCTACACTTCCTCCAATGCACCACTGCCACTAATGAGTTACGCAAACGAGCTACTACCATTCTGGACTCATTTCACTATAATATCAGGTGCATCCCAGTCGCTGTATACCCAGACACTTTACATGGAACTTTGTTTCAAATTAACATTAACGTGATGTAAACATTTCTTTGATTATAACCCATCTTGGTTTTGGACAATGATATTGGCTATTTTTTTTAAATTACCAATCATATTTAGATGGTTGACGGGAGACACCAAAATGTTTAAATGTGAAACAATATTATTATTTATTTTATATTTACCTTAAATAATAATGTAAAATGCACGATCGAGATGAAAATAATATTGACCCTCATCGTTTCAATCCGATGAGAATAAGACTGTTTTGACAAATGAATGTAATATTTTTATAGCCTCGATAATTTCATTATCCATTGTTTTTTAAATTAATTTTTGCCTGTTTTTGTGATAACTAAATAGTGTTAGATGAATTTTTGCAATGTAATATATAACAAGCTACATAATTGTTTCTTTTTTGGGGAATATGGCACTAAACCTTCTTTGTTATAATATATAACATATTATATTACTGAAATATTTAGAAAAATGTGTAATAATAATGATAATAACAATAATAAGTGGCCTCGGAGGGATAAAGCCTACGCTGCTATCGGAACAGAAGACCATACCGACCTGCCAAAAATTAGTCGAGTGGCCGGCAGGCCAAATGCAGAAGGCGGTCATTCTGGGTTCTTTCCGTCTATTCAGGAGACACGATTCTGGTATCTACAGTAACTAACCCTACTGGATGTGGGGAGTGGCTGTAGAAAACGCACCGGCGCGACTCTCGTGAGGCGTCGGAGTCCACGGGAGGACTGTCCGGCACCGGTTTTCCGAAACAAATAATAATAATAATAATAATAATAGTAATGCAAAACTGGACCGGCAACCTCCACGCGGTGTACCCTAAACAGATATAGGCATCTCTGCCTGACAGATGCCGGCCGTGGGTACCAGGGCTAACCACTCTGGTACCCTAAACTCTGGTTCCATATAACCTCAGCGGAAGGGCCTATCACGACCGACCCGAAGCGGATCGGTGTCAGAGACAGGTGAGAGGGGCTTCACCGGATGGTCTCAACGTTGACGACCCAGGCATTGAATACGGACGCTTTAAGTAGACAACAGAACTACGGAATGACTTGCTGACCTGTCACGAGAGCAGTGAAATGGCACGTAGAGCATACATGGCGCGATTTCATGCACTTTGGTGCGAAATGCATCTAGAACATTCTCTTTGCAACATCTGAGAGATCAATTATTCTTCTTGCGCAGGACAGGTTACGTAAGGGCACCCCGTCAATTAGAAGAACTGCCAACCGCAGTCCTACCGCGGCAATAAGCTGATAGGGAACATCCTGTAAAGTTCACCGAGACAGAATTAAGGACGAGCGTTAGCCTTAACATCAGGGCTAACCTGGCTAGAATGGATGTGGCCATCGATAAGGAACTTCCAGGAGATGCAGACATTTGGCAGATCAACTGTGCCGTGTACAACGCCTTGAAGCAACGCGTGAGAGGTCAACTAATACCTTAAGCGGAGTCGAAAAGGCCAAGCAGCGTTTACAAAAAAGTCGAGGGCAAGGTACACTCTGCCAGACAACACGCTTCTCAAATTCAGAGTACGGTGAAATACACAAAAAATAATCTTTACTCCCAAGAGCCGGCGCATAGCAGCAGGACTAAGACGTCAACACCGCACTCTAAATCTGGCAGTGATGCTCACCATCAAGCAGCATTGTTTAGATAAGATCCGAACGCTTATGGCTGTAAAGAAAACGTTGAAAAGGTGGGTGAGGAGTATGGAATAAAGCACACTGTTGCGTACGAATCCTTCTCGCCTGTTTCAAGAGCCACAGCGTGTTGTCGATAATCTGCCGACTGTAGCAGATGTCGAAATTTTCTGGAAGATAATCTACGAAACGACCCGTCCACTCAACAGAGACACTATAGGCCGACCCGAAGAAATATAGGCCGACCCGAAGAACTATAGGCCAACCCGAAGAACTATAGGCCGACCCGAAGAACTTTAGGCCGACCCGAAGAACTATAGGCCGACCCGAAGAACTATAGGCCGACCCGAAGAACTATAGGCCGATCACTTGCCTCAACTCCTGTTACAAGATATTTACACGTGTTTTGTATGCTAGGACACTGAGCTCTGTTGATCCGGTCTTCCAGCAGATATACGAACAGAGTGGTGCCGAGAAGGGCATGGCAGGTTGCAAGAACAGCCTGCTGATAGACCTCTGTATTACACAGGATTCTGTGCAGTACAAGCTGAATTTATCAATGGACTGAATTGATTACCGCAAGACATTTGACACAATATTACACGAGCTATTGTTACACTTGCTCGAATATCTTGCGGTACCAGCACTACTAGTGAAATGCATACAACAGCTGCTGCCACTCTGGAAGCCTCGCTTCATCATACTATTAGGTGCACAACGGGTCACGACGGAGCAGGTGTCATTTAGAAGAGGAGTTTTCTCTGAGTCCTCTTCTCTTCTGCATCTCACTGCTGCCGTTGTCTGTTGGGTTTCACCAAACCCGCAGATATCAATGTAGACCACACAGCGATCGGTGGCATAAGGTCACCCATCTGTTTTATATGTGACCTTAAACTTTATGCCTCCGGAGAGCGCGAACCACAAAATGCTCTTAAGGTGATCGAGGTATATTGCGGGCAATTGCTATGGAGGTCTGGTTGGAGAAATGTGTAATTGATCACCTCAAGAGAGGACGATGCGAAAGTACATTTATCTGGAGATGCGCAGCTCGCAGACAGAAGTGTCCTAAGATATCTGGATGCCGGAGAAACCTATACTTATCTGGGTGTGCAACAAAGGCGCATCCAAGATGTAAAACAAATAAAGGATTCTCTCCACGGTAAGTACAGACGCCGACTTCAAAAGATTTGGTCCTCAGAACTTTCGGGGAAGAACTAGGTGTCTGCTACTAACATGCTTGCTATTCCGGTACTGCTCTACTTCTTTGGAGTAGTAAAGTGGATGGTAGATGAGCTGCGCTAATTAGACATATATCCGCAAGATGATGAATATACACAGAAGTATTCATCCTAGATCGTCCGTTCCTCGAGTATACCTCCTACGTCAACGGAAGGGCCGAGAACTTTTTAGTCTGGAGTATATGCATGACAGAGTAGTACTGAGTATGGCATGTAACATCCTCAGGAACTCAGATCCTCTCTAACGGTTTGTAAAACATCACGAAACTGCAAGAGTGGGAGCAGGATTGTTCAAGGCAGCAAAAAGAGACGCAGATGAACTCGGTCACGCATTCGACATCAGGCGAAGTGACCGGCGAGGTGCTGATGTAGAGTCAATCACTGAACTTGAGCCAAGTCGCCTGAATGTCCGAATTAAAAAAATCTGTTTTGACGCCATGTCAATAAACCCCAGCATGGCGTCTTTTACGATAACATAGAAAGACTGAGTTTATTGACCAGGCTGACATTTGCTTTTATAAGGTCAGCCGGGCTTAAGTCGGAGACCGAGGGATTTATTATAGCCTGCCAAGATGGTGTAAACAACACTTTTGTCTATCGGGGCCGCGTGTGGCATGTAGAGGTTCTGATATCAACTGCAGAACCTGTTGTCAGACACCGAAATCGCTCATGCACTTACTTTCTGCATGTCCCATACATGCGATATCATACGTATCTCAAGTTCTTCGGAAAGGATCAAAGAATCTACATTGATTAATTCATTTTTTTTTTCACAGCTTTCGGAGAAAATTACAAAAAACTGTTTTTTTTTATTCACTTAGCCCCGTTTGACGGTACATTTGTGGAGAATTCCTTGTGAAGTCACAAGCGAGGCCATTGTCTGAAAATGTGAAAAAAGCTGTTTTCTATATTTTGGAGTGTTAGTCGGAGATCAAGACAAACAATGGGCTCCCCACGTTTGTTGTGGAAGTTGCAGCGTGTCACTAGTGCTGTGGACGAAAGCGAAAAGAAAAAGCATGCGGTTCCAGTGGTATGGCGAAAACTCACCAATCATTTCGATGATTTCTATTTTTGTGTAACAAGAACTGTGGGATATTCCAAAAAAGACAAACAAAAAATCAAATATCCTAATTTGCCATCAGCCCTAAGACCTGTTCCTCATAATGTATCAGATTTACCAGTGCCAACAGCGTCTTTAGATTGGC
This sequence comes from Rhamnusium bicolor, assembly GCA_029963845.1. Classification (NCBI taxonomy): domain Eukaryota; kingdom Metazoa; phylum Arthropoda; class Insecta; order Coleoptera; family Cerambycidae; genus Rhamnusium; species Rhamnusium bicolor. The sequence goes on along the minus strand of JANEYF010001822.1, from coordinate 366,966 downwards.
AAAATATTGCTTTGGGAGGTAATGGAAATAGTAACTACTCGTCAAACAGCCCAGACCCAGACCTTGGTATATTTCAAAAAGTTTTATTGACCCTCACTTAATTGCTCAAAATGAATAGAATAATTTGGGACGTGGGTTTGTCAAAACAACAAGCAGAACTTCTTGGTTCCCGACTTAAGGAGTGGAACATAATGACTAAAGAAACAAAGATTACAACTTTTAGAAAAAGAAATGCAACATTTTTCATATTTTATAATATGGAAAATTCACTATGCACGTGTATTGACATTGATGGTTTAATGCAGGAACTTAATATCGATCATTCCCCTTGTGAGTGGCGCTTATTCATAGATTCCTCCAAATACGGTTTAAAATCTGTATTACTACATAATGAAACGTTAAAACCATCTATACCAACTGCCCATTCAGTAACAATGAAAAAGATTTATGACAGTATGAGCATCATTTTAAATAAAAAATGTGGGGATTTAAAAGTAATAGATATTTTGGTAGGGCTTCAAGAAGGCTTTACAAAATATTGTTGTTTTTTTTGTTTATGGGACAGTCGTGCAGTAAAAGAACTAGAATTTAGCCGGAAAGGAAAGAATTTGAACCAGGAATTAGTAATGTTAAATGTTAATGAAACATTTTGTGAAGGCTATGAAAAAAGTGAAGGATTTAAATACTTAAGAGAGCTTTTTCCCCAATTAAGTGACGCCAAACTTAAAGAAGGCATTTTTCTTCGTCCTTAAATTGGAAAATTGCTTGACGATGCAGATTTTAAAGGAACACTCAACGGACTAGAACTCAGAGCTTGGAACTCATTTGTAAGCATAGTCAGTCGAACTTTTAGATTCATACCAAACACTTGGTTGCTGTATGTTTTTAAAAAATTCTTCTTCTACATTCTTATTTAAATTTGGGTGCTGTAAGCGACGAGCAAGGAGACAAATATCATCAAGTTATCAGAACAATGAAGATTCGTTATCAAGGACGATGGGATCCAGCCAAGATGTGTGATTAATGTTGGTTCTTAAAGCGAGACGATTTGACTCTCCCATAAAAGAAAAAATTAATTGAGCGTATGTTTTTCGAAAATCATTCTCTATCTTTGTAGATATCTATGTAAGCCTAATATATATCATATACATCACATACATATAGCAATAAATAGATTAGTAAAATTAACAATAATTCAAAGAAGGTTTAGTGCCATATCCCCCCCCCAAAAAAACAACTATGCAGCTACGGACACGTGTTTCGGAGTTATTGCCCCTAATCAGCGTAGCGTAGCTAAGGAATTGGATCTACGATGAGATAGATCAGAAACAAGAACTAAAATAAGGCTGGAAAGTACAATACACAGTACTCAATTAGTGCCTTCATGTTCCCATGTGCCACATATGGGGTCTCGATGAGCATAGTCAACACACAGAGCTCTATGTATACTGCTCATTTCTACCTGGCACATACAAACAAAACAGATAGATTTATTGGGGTTCAAAATAAAACCAAGAAGGTTTAGTGCCATATCCCAAAAAAAAACAACTATGCAGCTACGGACGCGTGTTTCTAAGTTATTGCACCTCATCAGCGTATCGTAGCTAAGGAATTGGATCTACGATGAGATAGATCAGGAACTAATGAAGGCACTAATTGAGTACTGTGTACTGTCCTTTCCAGCCTTATTTTAGTTCTTGTTCCTGATCTATCTCATCGTAGATTCAATTCCTTAGCTACGCTACGCTGATGAGGGGCAATAACTCCGAAACACGTGTCCGTAGCTGCATAGTTGTTTTTTTTTGGGGGGGATGTGGCACTAAATCTTCTTTGTTTTATTTTGAACCCCTGTTACATTCCAAAATCGCAGTAGGCATTTATTCAGTATAAAACTCCTTAACGATATGCAACTAACGTACCTACTGTACTCGTAGTACCGCTACTTACTCCCAGTTGGCACGGTGAATATTTCCGTGCGAAATTCTGCTGACGTATTTTCCGTCCTCCGAAAGTTCGCCATATGGTTGATTGCTTGAGTGAACGGCACAAGTCGTACGGAGTGACTCTCAACGGACTAATCTGAAGTCATCCGCAAGGGATTAATGAGAAGTCATTCCAATTTTCGGTCGATTGTTTTGGGTCGCAGTGAGGACTGCGTAAGTGGTTTGAAGAGACCGATTTCTGGAAACAGGAGCTAGGTACGATTTGTGCTTTCTGGTAGCTCACGGCTGTTGTTTTTTTTTTCTAAAGTTTTAATTACACTCTCACTACTAACTTGGCTGGTCGACACTTAGTTCAGCTGCTAGGCAGGCTTCGCCCTCGTATGTGCAGGACTCCAGACTCCGCGTATTTGGTCTGGCCCCGAACGTGGACAATGGACCCTTCCGTGGACCCTAAGGAAATATATATTTCATGTTACTTTTGTACCGGCTACTTACTGGAAAACCAGTGGCATGCTAAAAACGTGAGCTTAACGGAACTATAAATTTTAATTATTTACCTCTAACCAAGAGGGTGCAGGAATTCTTCAAAATAGCTAACACGTTTTTGTCAGCGTAACCTCACTCTCTGCTACCAGAAAGCACAAATCGTACCTAGCTCCTGTTTCCAGAAATCGGTCTCTTCAAACCACTTACGCAGTCCTCACTGCGACCCAAAACAATCGACCGAAAATTGGAATGACTTCTCATTAATCCCTTGCGGATGACTTCAGATTAGTCCGTTGAGAGTCACTCCGTACGACTTGTGCCGTTCACTCAAGCAATCAACCATATGGCGAACTTTCGGAGGACGGAAAATACGTCAGCAGAATTTCGCACGGAAATATTCACCGTGCCAACTGGGAGTAAGTAGCGGTACTACGAGTACAGTAGGTACGTTAGTTGCATATCGTTAAGGAGTTTTATACTGAATAAATGCCTACTGCGATTTTGTAATGTAACACCCCAATAAATCTATCTTGTTTTGTTTGTATGTGCCAGGTAGAAATGAGCAGTACATATAGAGCTCTGTGTGTTGACTGTGCTTATCGAGGCTCCATATGTGGCACATGGGAACATGAAGCCACTAATTGAGAACTGTGTACTGTACTTTCCAGCCTTATTTTAGTTCTTGTTCCTGATCTATCTCATCGTAGATTCAATTCCTTAGCTACGATACGCTGATGAGGGGCAATAACCCCGAAACACGTGTCCATAGCGGCATAGTTGTTTTTTTGGGGATATGGCACTAAACCTTCTTTGTTTTATTTTGAACTCCAATAAATCTATCTTGTTTTGATTAACAATAATGTTATTCGTGCCCATAATGTTTCATTAATGTAACAAGGAAACATTACGGGTTACGACTTTTTGCTTATCATTTCTGTAATCAGAAGGCTTTATTCCAGTGGGATATGCTATTCAGGTACATGTTACAAAAATACATACTTTTTTTGTCCGCCAATATTATTATATTCTGAATGCTTGGCATTGTTTATTAAACTCTCTTGTCTTTATGATTACGACACTTTCATCTACGAAATGTGATTACTGGAGGTTTCTTTCACTTATGGCAAGTATATTACTTATTTTACTTATTTTTTTGTTTTCAATATTCAAGCGACTTTTTTTAAATTCTTTTGTAAGTTGTTTGATTTATCAGAACACTATGTACACGCTGTATCATAATAATTTGAACAGTCAGGTCAATTTTAATCAATAATAATGCAAATAATAATAAATTTAAATTTCTTTTATTTAATGTAAACAACTTTTTTAATTTACAATTTTTTATGGATGTTGAAATGTTAAAATAACACATGGTAAGAGTAACTGAGAGAATAGCGATTTCATGTGAAAAATGCAATACTTTATATAAGTATAAATAGGTCATTAACATGTAACAGATGCCCCAGGGTACTATTTTGTATAAATGTAAGCGAAACAGTATTGGTCATATCTGGCTTCTTCGTTGTACCCACATCCGGCTTTTTCGTTGTACTCTCAAACGGCTTTTTCGTTGTAGTTTTATGCGTGTTCTCTGATTGAATTTCTGTTTCACCATAGTCTTCGCCAGATTCTGCTTCAATGTATTCGTCTACTTTTTCTTGCGTATTCTCATTCGCCTGCCCCATTGCATTCGGCTTACTCATCGAATTCTCATTTGGCTTCTTTGTTATAGTTTCACTTGCCGCTTTCATTGTATTTTCATATCGATTTATACTATTTTGTAATAAAGTCAATGAATTGTTGTGCACGTTCTCTGAATTGTACTTTGTTTCATCGTATTCTCCTTCCTCGTAATCTCCTCCGAGTTGTCCTCCTTCTTCGTATTCACCATCGCTTTGCATGTTAGCATTCATCTGATCCATTATATAAATACATAAATACATAAATCATTTAGACAACCCTCAGTACATTAATAAATGCATTACGGCATTAGTTAACTTAAACGAATTTATGCGTCTAAATGTAACGAGGTTTTAAATTCAAATAATCGTATTCTTGACCTAGTTCAAAGTAGATCTAGAGGGCAGGTTGAAGAATCTGAAAACTCTTTATTACCTGAAGATGAACATCACCCCTCATTAGAAACTACTTTTACGATTAACTCTGAAAGTTTAAAATTTTGTAGTAAATCGGTACCAAACTACAACTTTAAAAAGGCAGACTTTCCAAAATTATATAATGACTTATGTAACATAGATTGGACCGGTCTGGGATCTTTCAGTAATGCTAATAATGCTACTCTTTATATGCGTAAAGAACTGGACACTCTTTTTTCAACAAGTGTTTCCAGAACTACTCCTGTCAACAATTTCTACCCCCTCCCCCTGGTACAATCGTGGAATAATTAAAGACATCAAACAAAAGTCACACTTATGGCGTATGTACAAAGAAACTGGTCATAACAATGCTCATGTAAATTTTAAATCATTAAGGAAAAAGATTAACAATGAAACCAATACTGCGCATGAAAATTATCTCAAGAATATTGAAATACAGATTAATTATTCTAACCCAAACAGATTCTGGTCATATATCAACAATATAAGAAATTCTACTAGTATTCTCAATCAAATGTCGCAAAATAATGTCCCTATTAGTGATCCCCAAAATATACTGGATGGATTTGCCTCATTTTTTCAATCGTCCCTCACGACTTCTACAAATTTTATTACAGCCGACACTTACTCAAATATTAACTTTCCCCAACTTCCTGTTCCCAAAATTTACGAAGATGTATTAAAAGCACTCAAAAAAGTCAAACCGAAATTAACTACTCGTCCAGATGGATAACCAGCATTTCTTTTGAGAGATTGTACTATTTTGTTCGCATTACCTTCGTCAATTATTTTCAACTTGTCGCTTCAAAATGGAACATTCCCCGATTTATGAAAAAGAGCTAAAATATGTCCCATTTACAAAAAGGAGACAAATCCGCTGTAGAACACTACAGGCCTATTATAATTCTTCAGTAAATCAATTGAGACTCTAGTTTATAATATATTATTTTTCCACGTCAAATCCCAACTTTCCATTAGCCAGCATGGGTTTCTATCTGGCAGGTCCACAACTGCGAATTTGATGTGCATAACTCAATATATAGCAGAGACACTCCACTGTAGTGGCCAGGTTGATGTCATCTATACTGACTTCCCAAAGGCCTTCGACAGACTTGATCACGGTATTCTATTGCAAAAAATGCTCAATTTCGGACTTACCGAAGCTTTTATAAACTTTCTCTTAAGAAACACTGTGCAATACCGTGGTTTCAAGTCTGTCGAAATAAAAGCAACCTCAGGTGTTCCTCAGAGATCCGTTCCTGGACCTCTATTATTCATTATGTTTATAAATGACATTAGCTTGGAACTACTATGTAGTATTTTGCTGTATGCGGATGATTGCAAGCTATACTCTGCCATTGATAATTTAAACGATTGTCTTATTCTACAAGAGGATTTACAAAAAATTAGCTTATGGTGTGATAAAAATAGATTACATTTAAATATTAGTAAATGTAATTATGTATTTTTTACGAGAAAAATGAGTCTGGTTGAATTTAATTACGTATTAAATAATTGTCAGTTAAATAAATACAATCAATTTAAAAACCTTGGAGACATTTTTGATAGTAACTTCAGGGGCCTAGTCGGGAAAAAGCTTCGGATAGCTGTGTCAATCTCTAGAAAGTTTTGATACATGCGCCACTGAATAATTTTGCTCTTGACTATACCTGCTCTGGACGTTTTATTCACCGACTTCATTGGGTGCGATTCCCGACGGAGGTAACACTTCCTTGCTCCATGTGTAGTGACAAAGATACTTATTTAGAAAATTCATTTTAACCAGATAGTATGGAATAAAAGTTTGAAACTTGCTGAGCATAATTATGAAGATTCATTCTAGAGGACATGTTTGAATTTTACCTCGAATTTTACCAATTGATGTCATAATTCAGGAGCTAATCACGTTCAAATTTCACTTATATTTACAATATAAATTTTCCCTACATAAAGTGAAAATTAATTAAAATAGATATACATGTACCCTCTAGTACACTTTCAACTACTGTTCCTCCAAATTTGGTGTAATTTGACCAAACCGTATGGAAGAAATATATTTTGAAAAATTACCGTACAAACACTGGTTCGATTAGCCCTCTTAACGTTCACATACCACATAAATGATATCGTAGCGACTTCCTATAGGAACCTGGGCTTTATAATAAGAAACTGTAAAGAATTTGCAGACAATAGGACATTAGTATTACTCTAACGCATTTGTCAGGTGAAATTGGAATATGCTTCCATAATCTGGAATCCGCGTTATGAAATTTACAAACTTAATGTTGAAAAAACTCAACGAGTTTTTAATAAGTACCTTTGGTATAAGAATGATGGAACTTACCCAGCAAGAGGTACACCTCAGCTTGAACTATTAAACGATTTGGAATCCCGCCGAAAGTATTTTGTAGTTATGCTTTTATATAAAATCCTAAACAACCAGATTGACTGTATTAATTTAAATGAATGTGTTAAATTACATGTTCCTTTCTTCCATACTCGTACTCGTAATCCATTTTATTTAAATATGCCACATACAAATTTACTTAAATACTCACCTATATATTCTATGTGTTCAAATTATATATCTGTACAGGATGATATTGATATATTTTGTACCAATAAGGATAAAATTAAACAGTCTATATTACATTTGGATTTAAACATATCATTTTACTATTAATTTTTTGCACATATGTATACAGGGTGATCTACCACGAGTGTGCCAAACTTCAGAGGCTGGTAATTTATCAAAAAATAAATGGACTTTCATTAATAAACATATGTCCTAAAACGCATAATAAGAGAGCTACAACCCCTTAAACGGGGTTGATGAATACCAATTTTTCGATTATAAGTCCGATATGGTGGTGATTAAAAAAATGAAATTTTCATACATTACGGCCCCGATGTAGGCGCATAAAATTACAAATTTCCTAATTAACAGCTTGCCTTATTGAGGTAGTTTTGAGGGGTGAGGGGTAGTTTTTTACCCCAAACGTTTTTTGACGTCACTTCCGAAGCAAAACTTTTAAATAACATTATTTCCCATGCAATGACTCAGAAAAAAGTACTTTTCAAAATTTCTGTCACACCAGCCGTTTTTGAATAATTTGCGTTGAACGGCAATAAGACATGAATGAATGGTTGAATCGGAATTTTGGAAATAACTGGATTGGTAACTGTGGTCCTGTTTTATGGCCTCTTCGCTCTCCCGATCTCAAACTTCTAGATTCTTATTTCTAGGGGCATATGAAGCAGTTACTTTATTTTGAGGAAATAAATAATATTCAGCACTTGATGGAAAGGATCAATAATAGTATAGCTTATATCACAAACAATGGTGACATGGCTGAAATTAATAATTCAGTTATTCGTCGTTGTGAGGCGTGTATTCGTGCTCAAGGAGGTCATTTTGAACAGTTACTCTTTTAGCTATTAAGTACGTTATTTCTGTGTTGTACATTGATTTTTAATTTTGTAATAAAAATGTTGTTTATTTCACGTGAAAAACCTTATTGCCGTTCAACGCAAATTATTCAAAAACGGCTGGTGTGACAGAAATTTTGAAAAATACATTTTTCTGAGTTATTGCATGGGAAATAATGTTACTTAAAAGTTTTGCTTCGGAAGTGATGTCAAAAAAAGTTTAGGGTAAAAAACTACCCCTTACCCCTCAAAACTACCTCAATAAAGCAAGCTGTTAATTACGAAATTTGTACTTTTATGCGCCTACATCGGGGCCGTAATGCATGAAAATTTCATTTCTTTAATCACCACCATATTGGACTTATAATCGAGAAATTAATAATCATCAATCCCCTTCAAGGGGTTGTAGCTCCCTTATTATGCGTTTTAGGACATATGTTGATTAATGAAAGTTCATTTATTTTTTGATAAATTACCAGCCTCTGAAGTTTGGCACACTCGTGGCAGATCACCCTGTATATTCTGTGTATGTGAGTATGGTACATATCATGGTACATGTGTATGAGTGTATGTATGTATATGTATATATGGGTGTATATCTCATGTTAATATGTTATTCATTATGATGTTGTCACTCTAATTTGAGTGTTGCACCATGTATTAGTAATAGGACTTAGTTAATGTGTTATTCATTTTGATATGTTGTAACTCTAATTTGATTGTTGCACTATGTATTAGTTACTTCGATTATTTAAAATACTTAATTTGTGTGAAACAGTGTTTGAACCGTCCTACCCTGTAATTGGATTTTTATCTGTCTCAGTATTCTAACTTAAATAAATAAATAAATAAATAAATAAATAAATGTGTAATACTGCAGCTTCTTTAATATCGTGTCTAGAGACAAAGATATAAGCGTTATCAGTCAGCTGACGTATGGCGCGCTTTTTAGAAATGGCTTTGTTAATATCAAATGTAGATTGTGCTCAAGAGAACTGATTCTGAATTTTTATTTGTTATAACCACGGCGTCAGAAGCCTGCCCAAAATCAAAACTGTGATGCAGCTGTATATCATCTGCATATGCCTGTAACTGACAGTGATTGATTGAGACTAATATATGTCAAACATATAAATGGTAAAAGGAGGGGTCTTAAAATAAAACTTTGCAGTACACGAGGAGTTACAAGTACACCAGATGAACTACTAGCGTTATTAAGATATACCTCTTATTTAACATTTTTAAATTTTGAGTAGGCTATTCTACAAAGATATTATATACTTACTTAACGCAGTAAGCAGCTGTGAGCACCCACGTATCATAAATTAAAGAGCCACTGCATATGTTTCTGTCATTCAAGAATATAGCTACTTGGTAAGGAACGGCACCAATCCGAGAATAACTACCGCCACGAATGCAAAGATATCCCTGAAGAAAAATTTTAGTGAATAATTATTACTAGACATTGGGCCAGGGACGACCTTACTGATAACTAAGTTAATTTTTTTTAAATAATTATTTAAAAGGAAACTAAGTTTGTTCAAATAAGTCTGAGAATTGCTATTTCGTTAACAACATGCATGGTGGGGTGGGTCATTGAAAACGAAACGGATGGGTCTTCGGGTAGTTCAAATTAATTTTTTAAGAAACACTCAGAAACGTCAACTTCATTTACTAAGGAGTCAACGTTTCCAATAAAGCTCACCTACAAACATCTTCATATCTTTGCGCTGCGACCACAACCCCTAAAATCTTAATGGCATGATACAACAAAAATTTTCATATTCTATCAATTCATTTTCAAGATAATCAAAATTCAATTAACAAAAGCGCTCTGTATTTAATCACTTGGAAAAACGTTCAGATAATTTTTTCCTGGCATTTGTGGGGTTGAAATTATCACCCTTTTTTTACAAAATAATGAGCGCGTACACTATAGCAAATTTATTCAAAGGACAACATCCGGAGAAGCATGTGAATATAGAAAATATGTATTGTAGTTAGTGGAAAAGTTTCGAGAAACTGGACCCTGAACGTGAACTTCCGGTAAGGAATGTGGCTGTTGAGGTTGTAGTTTTAGGACAAGTTGCTAGACCTAACTTTGAGCACGAGGAAAGCAGTTACTTTTACTAACATTGGTAGAACCACTATGCGTCGATTCCTGAAACATAAATTTCATCCTTACAAATTTCATTTAATACTTACACGAATTGAGTGAGACTGATTTTGGTCGGCGACAGAAGTTTTCTGAAATTATAACTGCACGAATAGTTGCTGATAGGAATTGAGAATAAATTTATTTGTCACCATAATAAATATTTGTCATCAAACGAAATCCTCTGATTATGAAATTCAATCACAGAAATTATTTTTTATCTCACATTAACATAAGCGTCTCCAAACATGTTTATCCAAATTTATAATAGTTTGTATCCAAAATAAATGAATAATCATCGTAACTTATGTCCAATGAATCTGTTTTACGTTCGGAATAATAACTATGTTCTCAAAATAATAGATCTATCACCAAATAAAACGTTTCAGAACCTTATTACGATGTATGTTTTATTCTTTTTTGCCCGCTTGAGGCAAAAAATATGCCTATTGGTCAAAAAAGGAAAAGAGGGTGCCCCACAAAATCAAAACCAGCTCTTATTATTCAGTGAGTTCTTTCGCATAACTAAATTTTTTGTTTAATTATTATTTTTAGGTTTACCGTTAGTTTACTATTAGTTATGTCCATACATAACGTATGTAGTTTTCATAATATTTAAATTTTTAATAAATACAAGAGTCTTTAAGAAATTTGTATATTTATTTAACTTAGGACAGATATACCTGTTTATCACAACAATTACAGATCATCATCTGATTGCCATACATTTATAGACAATCGTTTTGAAATAGTTTGGTGTTAACAAGTTGGTAACAGATCTATCATTCTGTTGTTGACTAATTACGTTTTCGGGTGATTTGCCATAAATTTATAGATAATCGTTTTGAAATAGTTTGGTGTTAACAAGTTGGTCACAGATCAATCATTCTGAGAACAAATCTAATTATTTGATAATTAAAATCACATTAAATTGGTGACCGATAAAATAACACCCATAGGAATTTTCTTTTTGACATTTGTTTTTCTGACGAGCGCACGTTTTTCTTATATTCAACTGTAAATCGTCGTTACTGTCGGTATTGGTCGGATGCCAATCCAAAAGTCTTTCACGAAGTCCACACTCAAATTTCTCAAGAATTGAAAGTTTAGGGCGACATTTTTAGAGACCGTATGGTTGGACCCATTTTTATTGATGGTAATCTGTCAGATGAAATGTATTTGGAATTACTAAAAGATCTTGTCTGTCGTTGATATTATTGAAAATAATGACTGTTACCTGGAAGACCATTTGATGTTCCAACAAGAGAAATCCTTTTTACATTTTTCACGGATTGTTTAGGAGGTTTTGAACCAGATGTTTCCTGGAAAATAGATTGGATGGAGAGTTGCTATGGAATAGCAGAGCAAATCTCCAGATTTAACTCCGCTCAACTTTTCCTGTTGGGCCATTTGAGGGGGAAAATCTATTCAACAAAACCAAAGTCTCTGGAGGAATTGCTACGTCCTATTGAAAAAGTAATCCCACAGATACTTCAATATGTAAGTGCTCATTTCGAACAAAACTTGTACTATTATATGGAAGCTGGTGGTATACAGTTTGTACATTTATTTTACTCATGAAATCTTGTAACGTTTGACAGTTGTACTATCTGAAATATTTTAGCAGAATAAATAAGGAACGCTTTTGCAACATGAATTTTGAATATTTGAAAGTGAGACAGAATTTAAAGATTTTGGTTGTGTAGTATTAAAGGGAGGAAGATTTTTCAAATGAGATATCACTTGTCCTATCAGATCATTTAAGATTTTAGTAGTTGTGGCTACAGTGCGAACTAATGAAGTGTATACCGGAGGTCGCCCTATCATTAAAATAGTTAAATTTTATTGAATGAAACAAAAATCTAATAACAAAATACACTTATTCAAAATAAGCAATATTTTCGACCCTCTTCTCTGGGCGGGGAAGCAAAGTAGTTAACCAGATAAATCAGTTAAAACTTACGACTAAATAAATCAAAAACACAAACTTACACTGCAATCGTCAATTCAAATAATACAAAATATCAAATCAACTCAATTAGTTCTGATTGGGCGCCACCATCTTTTTAAGATTAAAATATACAATGTTTTTCTTTACTTAACAACAGGCTACCATTGATAGATGGAAAAAATATGCAGCTATTTAAACAGTCAATGATAAACAAACACAAATAAAGGTAAAATTTTTACACGACTTTAGTTCAAAGGCACGGGGTGGATATGCAAATCTTATAGAAATGTACGTCAATAATTGACTGTTCATTCGCCAGGCACTTAATTAAGACACAAGTTAATAGATAGTCCCTAGGTACCTTCGAAGTTAAAATTTTATTAAATTACGTATCTTTCTAGTCGTGAAGACGTCAATAAAAGTAGACATTCTTACTCCTTTGTCAAGTCCTGGGCCTAATAACACTCCTAACAGCTCATCTCCTTTCACAAAGCGGCATTGCCTTTCCAACGTTTTACACTCACAAAGTTAACAATTTAAAACACCGTCGCAGGTCATCAGCATTTTACACACCACCAACTTTAAGCCTGCAATCTCGATGGCACACCTTGATCTTGCCATGCAGCTAGCCGGCCTAGTTCTCACGTTCTCCCGCTAGAACACACTCCCAATTTGTCACTCCGTGCGCGCGACGATGCCTAGCCGTAAGCAATATTTTCTGCCCGCACAGTAGCGGTGCACTAAATAATTAGTACAATACGGTTTATTAATTTTATTCGAATTTGGAATTTAGCTTATAATTCAAATGATATTTATATAATTAATGAGGAATGTATCCAAACTATTAATCTAAAGAAACGGACCGTTACAAGTGATTTGCAGGTGAATTTTATTGCAAAAGGTATTACCTTTGAAAATGAAGTTGGCGTATCTGAGTGTCTTTTAAGAAATCAATCCATCCTGGAGTTAGAAATTTTATTGAGAGAACTGTCGATACCCTTAGATGTGGTTCGGACACCACAATAACTTATAGGGCCTCGTTTCTCTGTACTCAACAGAAAATCCTAGGATTTTCTGGGAGTTACTTCGGTGACTTGAGATGCGGTTAAGAAAACATTTTAAGAAATCAATTTTTAATTTAAACGACCCGAAAACCCATCTGTTTTGTTTTCATTGGCCCACCGTGTATGTATTAAATAAACCGATAAATACAACAGTTTGTTCTTAAAAAATGTATTTGAAAACTTCAGTTTGGTTAACATTTTTGAGTACTAAACAAACTAAATTAACTAGTTATTATTGGATATGGTATTGTCATCATTATCAAATCACCTGCAGACGTTTACTTTGTAGAACGGACAGATGCCAGGATTCGTCTCAGGATGAGCACTGCAGACATGGCACGTGTTATTTATACCGTCTTAGCATCTTATTGTTTACATCATTGCACTAGTTTATAATGCAACGTGGAGTGCGAAAGTTGTAGAATACAATTTTATGGCATTACTGAGGGCATTTCGACTTAAATTATTAACAGTAACCCGCTAATAAGTACTTATAATGGTAGTCGTTAAAATTATTAGTCAATACCTTCACGACATTATATAGTCGTGAATTAAATGGGAAATACATTTGAATTTGCAGTCGGAAATATCAAATAGAAATATTGTAGCTAATCCTTGAGGGCGAAAAATACGTAGAAATGGTAAAAAATCAATTACAATTTTTTACAACGGGTGCTGTTTCTTATGTGCTTAGATGTTGAAACTAATATACCCTAATATCAGGGTTACCAATCGTACTCTTTAAAGAGTATATGCTTTTGGAGCTAAAAATATTAACTACTCATATTAATCATGTTTTAAGCTCAAATGTACTCTTCAAACATACTCAGTCAATATAAAATTAATAATAAACTTACTCAAAATTGCTCTCACGAAGCGAAACACTGTCTGTGAAATAATTTTATCCAGGCAGATAATTTCCTGTATTATCTAATCCATAGTTGACATTTGGTACTTCACAGATGAGTTCCAAATATAATAATAATAATAATATATTTTTTTATTTACAACTGTTGGATTACATAAAATATACAATACAATTTCAATTTATTCCATGTATATAAATAAAGAAAGTCAGTAAGTGAGTTAACACTTGTTCTGACTAAATATAAAGTCAAAAAAAAAATATAATAATATAATTCATGCAAAGATATATAATATACATACACATAGACACATATTACAAAAACATCCTATTTATTTCTCTTTTTATTATTTCTTTTTATTTTTATTTGGTTTTTTATATTTTTAAATATATACAGGCTGTCCCAAACAAAAGTAGGCACCCTGAATAACTTTGGAGATAAACATTTTTTGAAAAATTTGTGAAACACGTCGACCGTGTTTCCAAGGGGGGCATATTTTAATGTAATACTTGTATACCTATCATCATTCCTCTACCTTACACGGCCACCCCTCAATAAATTCAAATGGCAAAGGGGGTCGAGTGATACATCTTTTGAAAGGTCGTTCAATTCCCTACATAACTGTATTTTTTTTAACTTTTATCGATTCGTTCTTAAGGAAAATAATTTTATTTTTGATGATTACACACAATCGAAATCGTTTAAAGAATCTAAAATACACGACACTGGGTATTGGAATTTATAAAAAAACTACATTTTTTAGTGCTCTCAAATCAACACGAGTTTTTTCGACAAAAAACACTTTCCTTGTCCGTTTAGTTTTAGAGTAATAAAAGACTTATTTGATAGTTCTTGAACATTAATTTGTTCACAACCAATTTTAAATCGAGGTACATTTTACCAGAGCGAGTTCTCAAAATGGTTTATACCCTTCAGGAGAGAATAGAAATTGTCAGCATTTATTTTAAAAACGATAATTGTGCTAGAGCTACGGAACGCGTATTCAATAGAAATCACCCAGATAGAAGGGTTGGTTTTCAGTATGTTTTACAATTATTGACAAAATTTATGGAGAGAGGTTCTGTAGGAAACAAAAAGCATGAACCTCAGCGACCGATTAGGAATGAAGCAGTCGAAGTGGCAGTTCTGGGTCATTTGTAGATGGATAATACTCAATCGATCAGGAAAGTAGCTGAGGCTTCCGGTGTATCACGAAGCAGTGTTCATCGAATTGTAAAGGCCCACAAATTTCATCCATATAAATTTATTTATAATTGGTACACGAATTAAACGAAGATGATCCCGATCGTTGGTTTGAATTCTGTGAGATTTTTAGTGAACAATTAAACAGTAATACCAATCTACTGTACAATACGCGTTTTTCTGATGAATGGACATTTCAGTTAAATGGGGAGGTAAACAGACACAATTGTAGGTATTGGAGTGAAACCAATCCACATTTGTTCATGGAAACTCATACCCAAAGGTCTCAGAAGTTAAATGTTCGGGCTGGCATCTTAGGGGATCACATTGTTAGGCCGTTTTTTATTCCTGACAATTTAAATGGCGAAAGGTACCTCGATTTGTTAGAAAATAATATCGACCCAATGATTATCCAAATCCTCGAAGAAGGCGATAATCTTTTAGAGGGCGAACTGTTTTTTCAACAGGATGAGGCACCCCCACATTTTGCTGTAACAGTCCGTCAATTTTTGGTTAATCGGTTTCCTGAGCGATGGATTGGAAGTAGAGGTCCTGTGGAGTGGCCCGCTAGGTCACCCGATTTAACTCCTTTGGATTTATTTCTGTGCGGACATTTGAAATCTAAGGTATTCGCAACAAAACCCACATCTCTGGAACAGTTACGTGAAGGAATCGTTCGAGAATGCCGTTTATTGACTCCAGATGGGTTCAGAAATGTTGGCGCAGAATTTTAAGACAGATCATACTACTGTATTGAGCTCAGGATGACAGTCTTTAGGGATATATCTTAAAAAACTTGCGCCTTTTCTGTATATGTCAAATTCTAACTTATTTTCACTATTTCTAATTATTAATACATCTAAAAGTAGCAATTTTCCACAGTTTTCAATTTTATATGTAAATTTAATTAACGCGAAACGATTGCTTAATTTAGAAATAAAGAAGATGTCAATATCAGTAATTTTTCAAACACTGCAAAAATATTACCCACATACCTAAGCCAAACCCTAGGGATATACTCGATTTCTCCTTTTGCTTCTATTTCGAATCTGTTCATAAAGAGACTGGCAAGGAATTGTGACAAAGAGTTACCCATTGCTGTCCTTTTATGGTCGAAGAAATTTTTATTGATTCGAAAGCAATTTCGTTTCATGCAGTTTAATGAGTTGAATATATCCTTCTACTACATCTTGACTAAGATTGATTAGGGTAAATCCTCAAGATAGTACAAGGTCTGTGGTATAGGAACACTTGGAAACAATGGAAATAACGTTGATTTCGAATAGCTTGACAATCATTAATTACCTGTTGTCATAAGTTCTGAACAGTGGTCACTGTTGCTGCATAAACGAGACATTTGAAATGTTACCCTTTTGTACTAGTGGCCATAGTGATTAATTTTTATTTTAATTATCTCCTGATAATGATAACTTGGTTGACGGTTCACGTTCTTTTATTGAGTTGTTAGACGTTTATGGTAAACTATTTCAATGCACTACACTAATGGTTCCAACCCCATTCTATCAGCAACCTAATCTTGGGTATAACAGCAAAATGAGGCTTTAGAGTATAATAATGTATCATTACGTGAACATTTTTGCTCGTGTAAGTTTCATCCTAAAGCAAACTCCGTTATTTTCACCTAAAAAGTCCGATATCTAAATATTACTTAAATATCTGATGTGGCCACCACAAAACTTTCTTATACCAGTATATATCCTGATTTAAAAAAAATCATTGTGTTTAATTCTTCACTTACCTCAATTAAATTTTAATAGCATACCTTGAATGTATCATTAAAATTTTTTAATAATTGATTATCAGCGTCATATATTTTAATAATTTTTTGTTGTTGTCATTTTTGTAACTAAATTAGATATTTCAAATATCAAACTGCCAGACCTAACCCCATTTTATGAGGCCAAATGTGTAAAATATTTCAGTTTACATCAGCTTTATTTAAGTACTTGGAAAATATATTTTATTCGCTTGATATAGTAGACATGATTTATAACCTTTCATTAAAAATATATTTTTTTTGTAAAGTCAAATACAAAAAAGTTTACGTTGCATGGACCCCTTTCAGCTGGCCAATTTTGCTCATCACCGAATTTTTCATTGTCTTTGGCTTTTAGAACAAGTGTACTAAATTTGAAAGCTTTATCTCAAAAAGTGTGGTTTCTATCGCGATACTACAGATATGCGGACAGATTTTTTTTTCATAAAATTATATTTTTTTATTATAATTCGTCGAGATTCGTCCAGAAATGCAATAAATTTTTCTTCTTTTTTCCGAAATTGTACCTTTTTTCTTCTTTCATTCATTATGTCTCTTCTGGTGGTACCACATTCACCAAATTTAATGTGTCTCCTAAAATATTGTTGACAATCTTAACTGCCATATTTGGAGAGTCTCCCATTAGTATTTTTTTAGTTATCGCGGATACACACATACACACACATCCACACACACATCCACATGCACATCCACACACACGCACCGACAGACATCATTTGGAAAATAGTCAGAATGGATTCAGAAGGGTTGAAAACGTATATATCAATCAAAAGCTCGAGGTCGAAAAAAATCGCGATTACTATACTTCCTTATATTAGGTATAAGAAAGTAAAAACTACGAAACGTTGCGATAAGCTAAGAAAGGAAAATCGTTTTTTAAATTGAAATTAAAATGTTCTGGTTTAATTTATTAGTTTAGTAGATTAATCCTATTTTAATCTCAGCTTAAGAAACTGTTTTTATTTTTTACAAATTCGTTTAGCCGTGCCATCTGGTAGACGTGTCAAGAACCAGTAGCCGGATGACTAACTAGAATATTTAAATAATATCAATAGTAGCAGACAAAAATATCATAGGAATACATGTGAAATTTTGAATAATGTTATTATTTTTGTATTTACCTTGAACAATAATGTAAAGTGTATCATTGAGATGATTATAATATTAACCCTCATTGTTTCACTCTTATAAGGACTGACTGTTCGTGTAAATAAATGTATAAATTTTATATCCTTTTTAATTTCATTGTCTATTGTTATTTAAATTAATTTTTGCCCATTTTTGAGATAATCAAATAACGTGGATTGCATATACAGCGACAATAAGTATTATTTTATTATAATTGACTTTTTACAGTTATTCATACACGCGTAGCTTTGGATAAAGGAAGGACTTTATATTGGAAAACATGTTAACGAGAAGATACGTAAAGTCTATGCCCTGTTCAGGAGTCTATACCCCTGATGGTGGGGAATAGCAGGGATAATAAAAAATGAATTTACACTTGTGACGTACTTCCTTGCTCTACGCAAGAGCGGAAGTGTCGCTTTGACGCCCAACACTACGGCGGTGCACACGATATGGAGATCTCGGGCGCCAGTTTCTGTTTAGAGTGCAGACACACCACTTTACTCTATCGGCGGGACGATAGAGGCCGGGCAACTGCAGTGAAGATACGGCTAAGCCAGGGGTCGGGAAAAAGGGAACTTACATACTACAGTTAAGGAACAGACTCTCATTCAATATATGTACATTTATTCTACACACTAATTATTATTTACACTTTATACACACCTTAGTAACTACAACTTATCCTACAACGGTCTTAACTACAAGCGGTCTTATTCTACAAGCGGTCTTATACTACTACGGTCTTAACTACGGACAAGCGGGGCAGTAAGCGAGCGGTCAAGCGGTGCGATACGGTACGCCGGTGAATGAAGCGGTGAAACGGTAAGCAGCGATGAATTAAGCAGACGGCGGACGGATACCAGGAGGGGAAGCAAGCGCCAATACAAGCAAAACTATGCCTATCTAAAGCGGTTATTTACTATCGCTTGGCTGATGGATGGTTCCGGATTTATCATACGCCGACTAGTACCTCCAAAGCGCCCTGCCAAAGAAACGGACTCAGGCGGCCTGGAGGGCACGCGGTTGAATGAGGTCACGATAAGGGGGGGGAAAGGAGTAACAAGCCTAACACTGGCAAATTTAAGACGACTACGGTATGGTCAAACTCCACACTACCCTGCAGAATTTTTACGTGCTCAGGTAGCCCGGGGGACCCGCGGTTACGGACGATACCTCCAAGTCACCCCGCAGAATTTTTACGTGCTCAGGTGGCCTGGAGGGCACGCGGTTACGGAAGTACCTCTAAGTCACCCTGCAGAATTTTTACGTGCTCAGGTGGCCTAGAGAACACGCGATGGCAACTGACAGTACCTCCAAGTCACCCTGCAGAATTTTTACGTGCTCAGGTGGCCTGGAGGGCACGCGGTATAACGCGGTTCAAGTTGGAGGGGGGGCGAAGGAGTGGCAAGCCGAACGGTTGCAAATCTAAGACGACGACGGTATGGTCAAAGCTACCAAGCTACCCTGCAGAATTTTTACGTGCTCAGGTAGCCCGGCGGACCCGCGATTACGGACGATACCTCCAAGTCACCCTGCAGAATTTTTACGTGCTCAGGTGGCCTGGCAGGCACGCGGTTACGGAAATCCCTCTAAATCACCCTGCCAAAGAAACGGACGCAGGTGGCCTAGAGGACACGCGGTATCAAATGCTAGTATCTCCAAGTCACCCTGCAGAATTTTTACGTGCTCAGGTGGCCTGGAGAACACGCGGTGTAACGCGGTGGAGCGCGGTTCTAATTCCAACCTTCGGCCGCTCTCCCTTTCTAAGGAAGGATATGAGGCGGATACGTTTAGCGCTCGCGGTTCACTAACTCAAAAAAAATAAAGCCCGAAAAGTACTCACCAGCCAAGTAATACCGATTATTTACCAAACCTTTATCAAACCTTGCTACCTACTTCCGGATCCTGTGCTGGCTTCCTCTCTGGAGCGGTCGGGGTCGGCATGTCTGGACGATACGGGCGGCAGCAACGGACTGTTCTCGGATACTCTGCAAAATCCTCAACCTACTAAACTCTGCCAAAAAGCAGAAGTAGGATGAGCGCGGTAGTCATGCGCGAAATATTGCAACTACGTCACCGTTTATCGACTTAGAAAAATTCGCAATTACCTTTGGATACCTATGTACCTCTATACTCACAAGTTTACTTACTATCCAAGTCGGCGTGGTGCTTCGGTTGGAGCTCAGACGGGAACTAATTTAATTGTAAAATCCTCATGCTACTAAACACTGCTAAAACGCAGAAGTAGGATGAGATACGGTAGTCATGCGCGGTTTATTACAGCTACGTCACCCGTTTGTGGACTTAGAATAATTCCGCATTAAATTTAATTACCTATTTCTGTATATTCACGAGTTTACTTACTGTGCTGGCCGGCGTGGTTCCTCGTTGAGTAGCTGGACGGAAACTTATTTAATTATTTTCAGTCTCGGCCTCCCTCATGTTAGCGCGGGCATAAGGGTGCCGGGGACACAATGCGTGCGTCGCGTTTCGCTTACTGCCGGCCACTTGGCCTACGTGGAATGTTCATAAAAACATATCAATACTACCTATCTATAATTAACAATTTAAGTGTTATTAATTAAAAGCGTAGCACCATAATGGGTAAAATATTTTCAAAACCTAGCCACCTAACTTAACTTAATAAAATAAAATCACTTCGTTACACACTATGATAGTGAGACCGGCGCAGCATATACAATTTGCTGCACTCTGGTGTTCTGCGAGCTCGACGACTTTACACAAATTGCAGGTATTGGAAAACAAATTCCTTCGGCTCATAATTAACTCAACAGGATATATCCCATTAAAGGAATTACACACAACTTTGTAACGAAATCGTACCCATAGTGGATTATATCAGAGATATCTCACACAAATTTTACGAATTTAAACTGTCTGATTGTTCACTAACATACAAATAAAGCATTATAACGCGAGTTACACGTTGTATGAATACACAGTTATGCTTATGTATGGAATTTGATGCCACTTTATCTATTTGCATTATTTTTAACTGTAAAACTTTATTAAAACAGTTATTAAAACAGCATTGTATCGCACACTTGCTTTTTCTTTTTGACTCGTGTTAAAAAATATTTCTTTTTAAATAATTAAATTTAAAGATCTATTTTATAACTGGCGCAGTCTTTTGATTTGGACGGGCGGAGTGTATCGAGTTCATAGATTTTATATTCAGTTTAGTGGTTAGTGTATCGAGTGCATATCGATTTCACGTTTAGTTCAGTAATTAACCATCCGAAGACACCTTTTCGCTGCAAGAAACCGCTTAGAGCCTAGAAGACTCAAATCGTCATCTGGTTCAAGAGAAGACTAGAATAAAAATCTCCGAAGCTTCACCATAGATTAAGAAAAATCAACATTTCACAATATCATACGGATTAATTCAAGTTTTCAACTACTCCTCTACTTTAGTTATAAGAAAATTTACATAGGAAAAAGAAGTGGATATGATAAAAATTTGGTGAGTAAAATTGCTCAAATTCCTATCCTAAAAGTTTATTTTCTTTAAATATTCTATACTCAGTGGCATAGCTTTAAAATAAGTTATTTCCGACTGCACCGAATAAAAATATTTAAATAATACTTAAATTTATGACGGATATTGATATAATAACGTACATATTGAATAGCACTGTATTATCGACGGGAAACACCGAAAATATATAAGAAAAATGAATCATGGCAACATTTAGAGATCACTTCGACTCTGTTCCAAATTTTAATGGTGACCAACGAACTGTAGGCATTTGTATAACGACAGCTCAAGAACAATTGACAGACTGAAAAAAACAACTGAAGAAGTTTTTAATGCCACCTTATTTCAAGTAATTAAAAACAAACTCATCTGCCCAGCTCAAGCAATAATAGCGACAGATTCAATCATCACATGGGAACAAATTAAAGAAGGAACAAGAAGAATCGGAGACCAACGTACAGAAAATACTTGTACAACAGAACTTTTAACTTTGACCCAATAACGCAATGAAATACCTCTAGAATTTGGGGAAAGATGTAAAGATCTTAGAGATGTAATTATCTCAAAAATTGTAATCACAGAAGTACCAGCTATTTTATTCTATAAAACCACAATGTTTAGTGATATTGCATTACAACCATTTCTCAATGGAATACACCCTGAGTTAAGTCGAATACTCAGGTGCAAGTCTCCAACAACCCTTGAAGAAGCACTTCGAATGACTATTGAGGAAGAAAACTATTCTTATATAAGAAATCACTTTACAGCAATGAATAGTAATACACAGAAAATAATCAACAACAAATTTAGCAGTTAAGATTGTCAACAACATTTTAGGTGACACATTAAATTTGGTGAATGTGGTACCACCAGAAGAGACATAATGAATGAAAGAAGAAAAAAGGTACAATTTCGGGAAAAAATTTAAAAAAAAATTATTGCATTTCTGGACGAATCTCGACGAATTATAATGAAAAAACATAACGTTATGAAAAACAATCTGTCGGCATGTCTGTAGTATTGCGATAGCAGCCACAGTTTTTGAGATAAAGCTTTCAAATTTAGTACACTTGTTCTAAAGGCCAAAGGCAATGAAAAATTTGGTGTTGAGCAAAATTGGCCAGCTGAAAGGTCTACAAGACCGAAATCTTCTTGTATTAGACTATAAAAAAATATATTCTTGATGAAAGATTATAAATCATATACTATATCAACCGAATAAAATATATTTTCCAATTACTTAAATAAAGCTGATGTAAACTGAAATATTTTACACATTTGGTCTCATAAAATGGGGTTAGGATAAATTTAACAGTTTGACATTTGAACGGTCTAATTTAGTTACAAAAATGCCAATGTCAATAACAAAAAGTTATTAAAATACATGTCATGAATTATTATTGACAGTATCGAATGACGCTGATAAATTAATTATTTAAACATTTTAATGAAACATTTCAAGGTACGCTATTAAAATTTAATTAAGGTAAGTGAAGAATTAAATAGAATGATTTTTTTAGATCAGGATGATATGTACTTGGTATAAGAAAGTTATGTGCTGGCCAAATCAGCTATTTTAGATGTGATAGCATTAATTATTTTCCGTGGAATAGTAGAATGAAAATAACTATTACTATCTGAGACACGTTCAGATACCAGTGTATGTCGTAGAAAAAGAAACGTATTGGAATTACCTATTTCCGGCAGACAGGAGATAACATAGAAGGAGTATCTCGTCGTTCGTTCGTTGTCACAATTCCATTAAAAGAGGTTGGTAAATTCTAAAGAAATCGCATTAGAGACTAAACGAAAATTTCAAAATTTAAACAAATGTAATGTCTAAATATAAAATCCTAGCATGTTCAAAACCAATGAATCACAAATAATAGGTTTGTTCGTAGCATGTATCTGAGTAAGTAAAGCACTCATAGCTATTTACCGAATATCGATGATCAAGTCTATTCTGGAGCAAGTTAGAAACTTTATTTGCAATTTGTTTCGGATTAAGATGGGAGAGGGAACTGTCGATGCCCTAAATGTGGTTCGAACTCCAAAATAAACTGTAGGACCTCGTCTCTCTTTACACAACACGAAACCCTAGAATTTTCTGAGAGTTACTTGGGTGACATGAGAATCGGTTAAGGAAACATTTTAAGAGCAATTTGAACTGTTTGAAACTGTCAGAAGCATGCGCACATTGTTGTAAAAATGTGCTTGTTCAATCAGAACGTTTGTTATTGCAGAGCTGTCGTAATAATAATCTCTATAGTCATGAAACTATCACAAATCGTATCTACTAACAAACCTTATGTCATACTTTCATGGAGTTGTACAAGAAAGCAGCTTAACTACCAAACTTGGGTTGTATCCGATGCATCAGGTTAATATTTACTTTCAATGATATTCAGTTAATTGGACCAATAATTCAAGACTAAACTTACCATCTCATGAAGGTTTACACAGCACAACATTGTTGTATGTGTAGATGTTGAAAGTTTTTATAGACAGGTATTAGTCAAACCAAATACTTTGGAGGTCAGACCCTGCAGATGAAATCAATACTTACGTGATAAAAACTGTTGAATACAGAACTGCTCCAGTGTCTTTCCTTGCTTGCACATAAAAGCTGATGACATCTATGCTGTCGATATGTAGTCAGAAGCAAGCATGAAAATGCATTTCACTTCATATTATGTTAAGTATCAACAATCTACTCGCTTTAACTTTCGAAAATAGATATCTAATTTGTAGCGCAATTTTGAGAAATTCTCAAGGTAGGAAAACTATCGGGTTTACTGGTTTGTAAACTTAATGGTCTTATTTATTGCATTTTATCATTTTAATGATATTTTGTTTAAAAGTCAGTACATTCATTAATTTTATGGTAAACTATATGTAGTTATCATGACAGATGTAAATAGCTCAATAATATTATCAACCAATAGCTGGTACTAATGGGACAGGAGCATATTATTGGTAAATAGATTTGTATTGGGATAACACGTTATTCTTTAATATCCATTTCCATTTGAGTTGTAGGTATTCTGGTTCATGTATTGTTTCTGAAGCAATGGAGATTTTTTTGACATTACCTGTAAATGTGTATCTTATAACTTGACAGCTTTAATATTCACTGTTTTCACAATTTTTCATTCAGGTTACTAGACTTTTAACATGTTGGTCCCTGTTAAGGCCAAAATTTAATGATGTTGTTACTTTATCAGAATTTAATATTATTTGTAACAGCGACAACGTCGCATAATTTTTACCGCCAATACCAGGTGTTTGCGCAAGAGGACGATGACGAGATGTCGAAGAGTTAAGTTCTAATTGTCTAGGAAGTATATGTATATTGTACTATTTTATTCCTATAATTTATTTTACCTTTAATTTACTCAATTTCACAATTTAAGTATGCTGAGCGCCAACCAAATTAATACATTAACTTGGATTTTAGATTGAAGTACTTTGAACATGAAACACTTATCTCAAAAGAGCAGGTTCTAGGGCATTATAAATTAAATTGAGGCCAAGATTAATACCAAATGATCATATAATGATTTCCAACTTTTTAAAAAATAATTAACAATCTGTCTCCTTAAATTTACTAATGTTCTGACATTGGTTTTAAATAGAGTTTATCATATACCAAATGATCATATAATGATTTTAACTTTTATAATAATAATTACCAATCTGATTCCTTAAATTTACTAATGTTCTGACATTGATTTTAAATAGAGTTTATCACATACCAAGTTCCTTATATTTCTAACACTTATACGCAAACAACATTAACTCCGCCTCCTTCGTTCACCCTTGAAGTTTTCCTCTTCTCGTATTCTCCAAACTTCTTATTATTTTCTTAAATTTAAATTCTCCCCATCTGACATTAATTTTGACATTCACTTTTCTAATATTTAATTTCTTCACAAATCAAAGATTTTCTAAAGGTTTTCTAAAACAATAATTAAACAGCCGGAGACTAACCTTTTATTACTGGACAATAAATATTTTGATTTCCTTATCAATTTTGCATTCAATTATTATTATTTTCAATCTTCTTCCAATTTTATTAATTATCTTCTGTTTAGTTATTTATTATGCTTTAACTTCTTATACTGCACTTTATTTATAAACGCTTTATTTCTTTACTATCTTGTATTTTTACCCGTTCTTAATCTCTTGTCCTTTTTTTCTCCCTACCAAAAAAACATCCCCTTCCACTCAAAATTTTGTTCATCTCAACAAATTTTTTTTGTTTTTCCTAGTTACCCAGGATGACTAAATCAATTGTGCTATACTAGCTGAAATTTATATTTCATGGTTTCCAAACTGACTTCAAGTAACTTATGATAATTGCATGCTTCCTCAAATTTATCATTTTCACTTTTATTTTAATTACAATCTTTTGTTAATTATCTGTATGGTATGTACTTCTATATAATAACAATATAACTTAAATTCTAATAACTATGTTCATTTAATATTTTTTTATTTCTTGCCTCATGACTCTCAACACATTTTGTTATTTCTTTACTATAAAATATTTTATGGTTATATCAAACAACAGTTTTCAAATTTCACCACAGTATTATTACTAAATTACATTTCATGATATTACTGCTCAAAATAATTGCCAATTTAGCTGATTTCTTATCTGTCCCTTTTAAACAACTTATTTTTAATGAACCATGAATATTGTGACAATATATACAATTTTAGAGTATTCATTATATTCAATTACAAGTTCGAGTATTAGTTATTATTTCAAGTCGATGCTATCCCAAAAGAAACTATAGTCCACTAACCAATTACCACCTATTGGTTCATAACAGTCCCTAATTAGTACCGTGCCTAGGTTTAGGTCTAGAAACTTAACTGAGTTAGGTTTAAGCTGTCTCCAGTTAACTACTATATAGTGTAGGTTTTGTTAATATCAACCTTTTCTGCTCATTAAATTATACAGGAATTTAAATTTAAATATGTTACATATTTGTTGGCACGTACTATAAATCATGTCTATGGTGATGTAACCATTAATTACCAGGAAAAAAATAACGTAATTTTTTTGCTTAATCGGAATTTTTATGAATTTTGCAAATAGGTATAATTTTTGATATCATGGACGTATCTTATGATTTTATATACCAGTTTGAGGATAATTCTATCTTCTGCAACTTCTTTTTTGGGCGCTTTTGCTCTAAATATAATGGTTTAGAAGGTACGAGACATTATATGTCCAAAAACATGGTTTGAAAATTATTTTTGAAAAAAGTAACAATTTTCAACGGCTTATAACTCGAAAACGGTTAGGGAGAAAAAAAATAAATAAAAACTATTTTATGCCACATTATCAACTTTAATATTGCATATAATGACGTTTTCGCTAGGACCAACCTTTATCGAGATATAAGCGAAAAACCAAAAAGAGAAACACATTTTGGGAATTCCTGCAGACAGCTCCACTCAGAGCCCAGCACTTTTGGTATATTCATCTACAAATATCTTTAAACACAGCTCAAAACTAAAAAATGTGCACACAAAAGTCTGTCCAAAACTCATTTTTGAGCAATCGTTAAGATTTGAGGAATCTTCTCTAAAATTCCTCTAGCAATGTTACAGATATTGCATACATCACCATATGACTGATACATACTCAAGCCTTGATCTTACAAACGTGATAAATAATAGACAATGTTCAGGCATTCTTAAGATTCTTAGAGCTACACGTAATAAAACCAATACTAATATGCCTCAGTCAAGTATACATCAAGGGACTGTGCTAGGGCCACTGCTCTTTGTGTTGTATATAAATAATTTATTTCACATAAATATCAAAGGTAAAATAATAGGATTTGCAGACGACACTAGTATATTTTATGAAGGCGAAAATTGGGAAAATGTAAAAATACAAGCTGAAAATGATATCAAAAACGTAAAATCGTGGTTTGACCATCATTTATTAACACTAAATATTGAAAAAACAGTTTATCTAGCCTTCTCATCGTATAAATCAGGACAACCATCTTATTCTCAGATAGATATAGATAATGATCTAACAATAAAATCTGCTCCCACGGTCAAATATCTAGGAATTCTAATTGATCAACACCTGCGATGGGATGTGCACATAAAAGAACTGATAAAAAAACTGAGATCTACGATTTATAATTTTAAATATTTTAGATATATACTAAATATTAAACAACTAAAAATGTTATACCACGCACTAGTAGAATCTCAGCTTCGATATGGCATAATAGCCTGGGGAGGGGCATTAAACTGTTATATAGCAGACTTAGAAATTATTCAAAAAAAGAATACTAAAAATCATTTATAAAAAAGAACCAACGTACCCTAGTGACGAGTTGTACAAAGAAGCTCAGGTTATGGATATTCGGCAATTATTTTTCTTGCATCTCCTGCTAAAGGCCCACCCAGTAAAAAATTTAGATATAAAGAACCCTAATTACAAATTAAGAAATTGTGATAACTTGCCTGTTCCTAAAATGTTAAAAACCGCAGGGCAGCGTAGCAGCTATTTTTTATCGCCAAGAGCATTTAATTCACTCCCACCTACTATAAAACAGATTCAGCCTAAACATATATTTAAAAAAACTAGTAAACAACACATATTATCTTTGGACAGAAAAGTGATACTTTCTCAGATTGATTTAAAAAATGCTGACTAGGTTAAACTTCAAGTTTTAAATAATACAATTCTATAAAATCTAAATTAAACAATACTTACCAGACTGATTAGTGCTTCATCACCTTCTGATTATCTTTTAACATGCATATATATGCATGTATGTGTATGTATTCATGAGCGTATAAGTATGTGTGTGTGCATGTGTAGGTGTGGGAGTGTGATTGTGTGAGGATGGATGTATGTATAGGTTTAAACATATGTGGGTATAAATTACATTTGCTTATTCTCTTGTTTCATGTATTTATGTATATGCATTTGTACCTAATAAAGCCGAATACTATTATTATCACTAATTTTACATTATAGTATAATACACAATCAAGTGTTACCGTAACCGATGAAATTTTGTATTCTTTTGCAAATAAATATATATTGTCTATCCTAATTTAACTATATATCATATATATGTGTGTGTATATGATATGTATCTGAGGACATTTCAAAGTATGTATTAATGTATTTGCATGCATGTATGTGTGCATATGGACATGTGTATGAAATGTGCTTTACCACATATATATGTACATACATTATCTAAAATTATTGCTATTATTTTATTTTTTAAGATTATTGTATTGTATATGTTTATATACTAGTATATAGGTGTGTATATGCTTGTATATGTGTGTATGCGTGTGTATGTGTGTGTATATGCGTGTATGTAGGTGTATATATGTGTGTATGTATATGTGTGTATGTATGTATATATGTGTATGTGTATATAGGTGTATATATATATGTATATATATATGAGTGTATGCGTGTATACATGTGTATCGGTATGTATATGAATATAATCAAATGTACTATCCCACGCTCAAATATCTTTGATATTTTGTGGTGTACCATGTTTATTTGTATAATGCAATTATAATTCCATTTATGTATTGTATGTATATATTAAAAATAAACATTATTCTATTCTATTCTATTCTATTCTATTCTATATGATGTGAAAAATTAAGGTCAAGCATTGAGCAGCATTGAGTAGTAGTTTGTTGTTATGACACGAATTATTATCAAGGCAACTTTTTGTAGATTTTCACAATCAGAAAGGGTAGTGATCTTACAGGTCATTTGCATACAGAAGGTAGTGAACATTTCAACGACTTCAGAGATAAACTGCGTGGATCTGTATAAAACCATGTTGATCGGGTATAATGACATTGAAAACATGAGGCGAGGTAAAATAATGTAGAATAATCTCGAAAATGTTGCACAATTTACTTAAAATTGATATAAGTCTGTAATTAGCGAAATAGTTCTTAGTCCTCTTTTGTGAATATGCGTAATCTGGATAATTTCCTGACATTGAGAAAAAAATCCTGAACTTCATATCAAATTAAACAAAATAACCAATGGTTTACAGAAGATCATTGCGCAGGCTCCAATCAGTAATACAGGAATAAAGTCGGGTCCCATGCATATATTATATTATATTTTTTTTAACTGCGTTTAAAACAACAGATTTAGATAACCTCATTAAGTTCAATACATTCATATTGCTAGCATTTACATAATTTGCAAGTTGACCAAAATTAACAAATGCCTCGGAGTAGTAATTGACAAACGTGTTCACTATTACTTGCGGGTTATCAGTACACTGATTTTTATTAATCATAGATAGAATAGCCGTGTAGTTTTTCTTGGAATTGATAAATGTCCAAAAATGTTTGGGAATATTTTTAGCTAAATCTTCAGCATCACTAACAAACTTTAAATAAGCCTCCCAAATATCAATTTTAAGTGAGCCTTTTCCTTCGTTTTCCACTGATAAATATCTTTAGAGAACCACCTTGGAAATTGTCTACTACCCGTATAATTCTATTTATTTTTTCAGGGACATGTTTTATTAATATTCGTTTTAACAATTATAAAACATATCAACAGCATTGTCTACGTCATATATTGATGAAAAAGAAGACCAGTCAGTTGGAGATAATTCTAAATATATGTATATAGATCGTGAAAGTTGAAGAGGAATCTAGAAGTTGGTGTCACGAAACGTTCTATTAAAGAAAAGTTTTATTATTATATCTTATAAAATAGAATTTTTTAATTTTTTATCATATTTTATCTACCTGTACTGGTATAAATACCAAAGGAACACCGATAAATTTCATTTCACATTTCATTTTCACACTCATTATATCAAGTGTTTTTTGGGTTAAAATATTGAAATTGACCTGCTACTACTTGTTGTTCTTATCAGGTATTAGCATTTTTATTCTTTTTCATAATTTTTTACCTTGGCGTTATCCTTAATAAGAAGTATGTGTCAATACAAGATTAATAGTTAGTAATTATAATTATTAATCAATCGAACATATTTTTCTGGTTGAACTAAAAGATTCTTTACTATACAGATTTTTATTCAAATAGGAATAACACAATAAAACAATAACTAATATTAATGTTTAAGTAGCCATTACATATATGAAAAAATTTCATATTTTATATGTATATCTTTATGCTATTAATAACTAACGTACTTCCCTGTGTTTTGTTTTGTCTTATTTTTAATGCATTTTCGGATAACTCTATCGTCGTGTTTCCGATCATCGTAATTATGGTCCTATCCGTATTATTATTATCCGGACGTATCATTTCCGACATTTCTTCTGTTACAGGTTCCGGCTCTATTTTAGTTTGGATCCATTCTTTAAATTTGGAAATCCTTGTGTATATAGTTGCTTTTACTCCCTGACAATTTCTCTGTACCCTCGACGCTATACCAACCTGAAGTAGTCTGGGCTTTAAAACAACGAGAGGTGCTCCAGTGTCACCATCACAAGCTCCTTTGGGATCTTCAAAGCTCCCTTTGGTACACACATGTGATTCCTGAATTTTTACTGGACTAAAGTCGTACATTTTCTCGCAGTAGTCATTCGATATGACTTCTGCGAAGGATGCCTTTAAAATATCAGGCTTTCCAGAATGTCTTTTAGTTACTCCCCATCCAGAGATGCGACCATTTGCTCCATCATAGGATTCTAAAGAAATAAGTTATTTAAAAGTAACTAACAAGACTAGGTTAATTAATTTTGCTTAAAATTAAAAATGCAGTTTCTCTTTATTTAATTGTATCATTGTTGAGCACTATTTTGCACAATTTTTCAAGATCTTCACGTAGAAACAACGAAAAAGTTATAATTATCGGAAAAAGATGAAGATTGATATTTGTGTGAAATTAGATGTTTTGAGAACTGTTACGTATCAATTGTAATTTTTAAGGGAATTCGGGATGCGATGATGTTGGGAGGAGGGGATCGGGGGTGAACAATTTTTTTTTGCTGAAGTTTTGATGCGATCGCCTCAAAATCGATGTGTGGCTAGATTTTGGTATATGAAGTATGACAAATGAGAGGTTTGCAACTTTTTCGTTTATTTTCTCAATTTTTACTATCTTATACCTAATAGAAGGAAGTATAGTAATCGTGATTTTTTTTCAACCTCGAGATTTTGATTGATTTATACGTTTTGACCCTCCTAGATGCGGTAAGAAATTTACACATTTCATATGGAACAATTAACAAGACGTTATAGAGACATAAGTATCAGAATTATAGAATATTCCCTAAGAAAAAATTGTTTCCCAAAGATACTCAAAAGTGAGTAGAATTCTGATGAACCGATATACTGTTGACAATATATTTAACAAAATAATGAAGCATCTTTCATCACATTCGGCATTTTCAATAGAAAAATAATCCCATATTTGGTCTCCCGATAATCCATATGCATTTTAGGAAGTTCAGTTTCATGGAAGATAATCTGTTGGTACTTGGTTATTAGAAATTATTAGCCCAATATTTTGTGAGGTCAAAAATATATGAATCTTTTGCAAGAACAAGATGAAGCGCCTCCTCATAATATTAATGTAGTTACAAATTATTTAAATAGAAAATATCCATAATGGATAGGAAAATGAGGTTCTATGAGGTTTTGTATAGTGTCACTTGAAAAATAGTATAACGGGAAAGGAGTAATAATTTAGAAGGATTTTAGCAGAAAATAAGGAAAGAATATAACGTATAAGTAATGATAACAACTATATTATGAGTAACGTAATGAATAATTAAAGGAAGAAATATCTTCTATGTATTAAGAATAACAGAGGCCATTTTGAACAGTTTTAATTTTGGATGTGATTGTTCATTTTCCTAGTTCTTTGTTGAAGTGTTATTGTATTGGTTGCTTTTAAATATCTATATAATTATTTTATTCCAGTAATTATTTTAATATTTTGTAAAATTTGATAATATAGAAATTGGATGATATTCATTTGAATATCAAAAAAAATATTCGTAGATATTTTTTAATATTTAATATGCAAAAACGTCAAGTGGAGTTAGATCTGAGCTATGAAGTGGCCAAGTAATGATAGTCATTTTCTATGTATCTTCTATTTAACAGGTAAAGTGAAATATCTCTTTTTGATTACGATACATTTATTTTTGCATCACAATAAAAATCGGACGCATTGCGACTTTTGAAATGAAAACATTATATTTTAACTAGTTTTTGGTTTAAAAAAATCGATTAAGACGATAATATATTGATTAATTTTACATTGTAACCTCGAACATATTTCCGAAAAAAATCTGGATGAATCTGAATTTACATAATCGGAAGCATTACAATATCTCTCGCGAGTCATTTTTATATAGGAATATATCCAAGTCCAACCCAAGTTCATTTAAACAATTAATTGTTGATATAGATGCATGTGTGTATGGATATATGTGTGTATATATATGTATATATTGTATATTATAAGTATGTGTATGTATGCATGTATAAATCTAGTGCATAAGTGTGGACAAATGATGCCAGTTATCCTGTTACGTGTTCAAAACTAACTGTTACTGTAATGTTTCGTTTCTTTTCTTTTATTTGTATAAGTATGTTTAGATATACATTAAATTCTTTTATCACTGTATGACAACCTTAAACATTGTTACAATGTACCTTGGGCAATAAATATTATTATTGTTGTTATTATTATTATTAATGATTGTTAATGTAATTGCCTATCAGTTTTTTTTTCTTTCCATTTTTATAAATTTTAATGTGTGTACTGTCTACAGTTTCAATGCTTTTTCAGTGTTATTTATCTAATCATATTAGTTTCTACTTTTTTGTTATTATCGTTGTATCTGTTATATTTATTTATGTGTTCTTTTATACATTTTTACATTTTTATATGTTTTACATATTTTTTATATATTTTTTACAATTTCTCTGTATTATTGTATAATTGACTTGTGTAAATACTATATTGTATAAAGCACCAATAAATATCTATCTATCTATCTATCTATATCAAAAATCCCCGGCTTGAAAATAAATAAAAAACATATTGTCGTCTTCCATTTGATGTATATTATCAACTAAAAATTAAATTAGCCTGCCGAAGGCAATTAGTCGGTCAAGTCCTAAACAAGGGTGACTCGGGTGATTATTGGTGGTAATTTACTAAATAGCTTGACTTATTTTACGCAAAACAGAACTTAAAGTATCAAATATAATGATGTATAGTTTATAGACACGATGTAATTTTGGGAGTGCCCCAAGGATCTGTACTGCACCTTCTATTGTTCTTAATTTATATGCATGATCATTCATCTCAAGTTTTCATAGTTGCCGTAGATTCAGTTACTATAGCTTTCAGTTTTTGTATTTCATATTAAAAGCCATCAATGATTTGACTGCCTAACAGTTAAAAAAAATTACGATTGTTTTTAAGCTATTCTATAAATATAAGAAAAATAGAATTTATCTGGCTTTTACCTAAAAAACTGTTTTGGTATATTTTATGGGCAGGGAGATGCAATTTTTAATAACTTACCATCGTCTGCTAATTCAATTGGTTGAATGTTCTGGCTGAGAGGTACAGGTTCTGGTAACTTAAGCAACGCAATGTCATTTAGGTAATTATCTAAGCTGTAGTTCGGATGTACAGTGATATTTTCAGCTAAGACAGTCATATGTAAGGTATCAGTCGAACTTTTATTATTTGTCCCTAGAACAACTTTTAATGACTGGGGACTGAAAAAAATTAAATTTGTATAAATATTAAACAAAATAAGGTAAATAATAACAATTTTATATACAGGGTGGTCTGAATCGTACCTTCGATAATTTGAGAATTAATAGAAATTGTGAAAATAATATGAGTTTTCTTAATAAACTTTTGTTAAAAACGAAAAACGAAATCGCCGATGTATATCAATAAAAACTTGTCTTAATGGAACATTTCTGGCTGGAAAACACCTATGATATTCCTCAGCCGCCTTTTGAGCACTTTCGTCACAAAATCCGTATATGAAATGCATATCTGCATATTTATTGTTTGTGCATAATCTTAGCATAATAATTATAAAATTTATATCGTAAAAAAATTAATTTGTACAAACTTCAACTTGAAGTCAGGGAAAATATTGTTTCATTATTATTTGACCAAAGCCAGCTAAGAACAATATCAGAGTGCACACGTAAACATGATCAGTTTGTAAGGAACTCTAAATAAAGTTTAACTGTAAAACGGTACGTTTCACAGTGGACGGAATCGCCAAAAAGCTGGCCAAAATTAAAAAAAATGAATATATTTTTTTTGAAATGGAAACGTTTTAAATCATTGTAGTGGTGCCCCTAGCATTAGAAACGACCGATAATACCGGTTCGGGTTCACTACCTGAGCGAGGAAATTATTTATTGTGGGACCGTGCAGCGCGTCACTTCGGCAGCTCGCAACGCTTCAAAAATCGATAAATTTTTTCTGCAGCGTAAAAATTCTCAAAGTACAATTAAAATATCTCAGTATCAGATCAGTTTATTTATATGGTAATTAGTAAATAATTATCGAAGTGGAGTGCATTTTTGTACATGCAACGAATCATAAACTCCACAAAAAAAAGCCATAAGTTACGCGGTTGGTGATGGTTGGTCTTGAAACTTATTGGAATGTGTTCAATGAACATTTTTTTCGAAAGTGTATAAAAAATTAGCTGCATCTTTTTGCATCTTTGCGAGATATTGACCAAATTGTGCGCGAATGCACGGATGCATGCACATTCATGCACCATAAAGTGGGCTCCTTTTGAATGCGTTCTCATGAAACGACGAAAACTGTATACAAAGTTTTGTAAAAATGCAGCGATAATTGGCGATTTTTGGTAAGTTTTGGGGGATTTCATGACCGCCATTTTGTTTTTTTCAAAATTCAACTTCGGATTCTTGATCAGCGATACAAAAAAAACCCTGTATGCACAATTTCAGTAAAATAGCTCAATGCCTTTATATTTTGGCCAGCTTTTCGGCGTTTCCGTCCACTGTGCGTTTTACGAAAAAAATTACAAGAGGACTTTTTTACTGGTAAATTGACTATAGATTTCCAAAATAATAAATAAAATAAAAAGTAATTTTGGTCAGTGGCATACCTTTCTTTTCTGTAAAAAGAGGAAATCACTCCTCCGTGGTTACGCCTCTGGTCGAAGTAGGGAAATTACAATGATAATGAAACATGTTACTTGTTGAGAAATATGTATTCACCAACTTTCACCAAATATTTCATTTAATTTAGAAGGTATAAAAAATATATACATACGTAAATTCAACGCCCTGTATTTCTGAAAC
The DNA here is from genome assembly GCA_029963845.1 of Rhamnusium bicolor. NCBI lineage: Eukaryota > Metazoa > Arthropoda > Insecta > Coleoptera > Cerambycidae > Rhamnusium > Rhamnusium bicolor. The sequence goes on along the minus strand of JANEYF010001822.1, from coordinate 330,971 downwards.
GGTCGAGTTTTCGACATAAGTTTATATTCTCAAATTGTCGAAGGAACAATTCATTCCACCTCTTTTATCAGTTGCACTGTTTAAAATTTGCGAATTTTTCTGTCCAGTTTTAAAATATTTTAGCAGTCTGATAAATATTAACCTACTTCTAGGTGCAGCCCACTCTCATTAGATAGTATGTACTAAAGTTTTGAAATTATAAACACACTCGAACACATACAGTAAGGTCAGATTCATTTTAGCCAATGTGCAAAGTGCAATGTATGAGGTGGACAGTGGGAAAATTTCATCAGCTACCACTCTCTGCGTTATTGTTGTTGTTTCCTCCTCATTTAGCAACCGTTCTGATGAGTAAAGCCGGTCTGTTTTCATGCAGTCTATAGAGCGGAGATAGAGGGCGGATGTTCGATATGCGCCGAAAACTCGCATTTCAACAGGGTTCCAGCGCCCAGTAGGTTATCTCGGCTTGTCGCTAGGCACAGTAATCGGTAACCTCTAAGATTCTATCTCGAAGAAGTCAGTATTCTAGCGGCAATCACGGGAATAGGTACGTTTTGTCAGGAAGTGTAAGCTTTTCTGTGGTTTTATTTCGTGCATTTACTGCGTTCCAAGGTACAGATACTTTTACTAGTTTCACTGTGCTTTTAATGCGTATTTATATACCTTATTTATTTTTTATCTGTGCAAAATATAAAATATGAATTTGTCATTTATACTAATCTTAATTATGGTTACTCGTTAATAAAAAAAAATACTTATTAGGTATGTAAATCATATAATTGTTTACATTTTCCAAGGCGTTTTCTGATGTTACAAAAAGAAGTGCACACGTTATCTTCAATAAAAATATTAAGGAGAGTGCAAAACGAAATTTGTACGTGTACTAAATTTAGCTATTACCAAGAACATTGATATTTTGTTTCTATGCGACATCTATTAATGTTCTTTCAATGATTTTTTATTTTAATCTAGTACTTTAAGAAAAAATATAACTGTTTTACACTCTTAAATTTATTAACATACATTTTAAAACTGTCAAACAAAACAGAATTAAAAATTTGGAGACAGCAATAAAGTATTTGTGTTTTTTTACCTAGCTATTTTATTTTGTAACTTAAAAAATGTTTAACTTTCATTATTCAACTATTAATAATTAAATATTTCAGCTATTGTGTATTTTATTTCATTTATCTATAGATCTAAAATAATAAGACAATAATAAAATCTAGATTTTTTATTTTAAACATGTAAAATATGCTTCAAAAAATAAAAACATACACCTAGCTTCACAAACATTTAAAATGGGGTATCTTTCTTCATCTAACTAATAATCATTTATTTTATTAGTATTAATGAATACCGTTAAAATTACACCAATGGTATTTTCCAATATACTATATAAGGTTTACTAATGATTAGAGCTGTCCGAGGTCACCTGGCCGACAGAGCCGTCATATGACTCATATGTTTACATCATATCATAATACTTGAATAAGTACAGTAAATGGAAATAAATTTTAACAATAATGTTACATTTTATAAAAATTTGTATAAAACTCACCCTTTTAAGCAGATTTATGAAGTATTTTGGTTGTCGTCGTCAAAAAGTGGGGAAGATCTATAGTATAATAGCATCAGGTATGTTTCTACAGCTGTCTCCGTCAGCGATGTTCGCTTTGGTGAAAAAATATGTTTGTATTTTGAAAATGACCGTTCGACATCTACGGATGTAATACAGGCATAAGTAAAACAATCTGTGAACTCACTTAACGAAGTTGTAGATGCACCATCACAAATTTGTCTTAATTTACTAAAATCAGGATCTTTCTGTAATACACTCTCGAATTTTTCACTAACGCGATTATTTTTTGCGTCATTTATAGCCTGTAGTTGTGTATTTACGTGGTCCACTATTTGCAGCGATTTCACTAACGACAACGAACTATTTTGCAATTTTTCTATTGCGTCGTGTAGTCCTCTATAATTGTTATTAATAGTTTTTAAATCTGTTTCAAGGGAAACGTCTTGAAAGCTTGTCTGGCTTTCCCCTAATAGCTGCAGCCTCGTTAGGGTTGAACTGTAGTATCACAGCTTTTATTTGTTGAAAATATTCAGCATAATAAAAAGCCGCTTTCAACTACGTTCTCCAACGTGTAAGAATCGGCTCTGGTGGTTCAGGGATACCAGGACACTGTCTGTGAAATGCTCGAAGCCGTTTAGGAGATTTGAGAAAAACTTTTTTGGATTTGCTATTAATGCATCTCTACCTCTGGAAAACATTTTCGAATCGTTTCTGCCACAAGATATAACGCATGCACTTTACACGTAACATGTAAAAACCTACAATTGTCTCTTTGAAAAGAACGGCCTACCATGCGCATTGTCGCAGCACCATCAGTCACAAACATCAATACTTGACTTGTTGAAAGTTCAAATTTTTCGAATGTCTCCAACACCCCACGCGTAATTATTTCGCCAGTACACGCAGTTCCAGTTCCAGTTTTACTAGCTAGTAAAAGTGGAAATGTTAGTTTAAGAGGGCCCGTACACGTACTATAATATTTAAAATAGAATTTTTTTTACAATCTGTCGTCTCGTCAATACATAACCAGAGCCGTGTATTTTTTAATCCACATTTAATCCTATTTACAATGTCTTCACGAACAGCTGGAATATATCTACGTAACGATGTACGACTTGGTAAGTTCACCTGGGGATTGTATTTATTCCAAAACTTCCGAAATGGTTGTTTATCCAGTATGTGTAGCGGAATATTACAGGCTATTAACATTAACAATAAATCAAACATAAACTGAGTAGTCAAAGGCATGCCATTTTTTTTATTTTGATGTTGCACGGTGTTGATATGACGACGACAATCTGTTTTGTGCCAGCACATTAAGTCTTGATTACAAACTTTACAAATTATTTTGCATCCGTCATAGAATAAATAATCCGGAAATTCACCGATAAATTTATTCACTCTGTCCGCGTACGGTCGTTTTTTACCCTTTGGCGCATTTGACATTATGTATAATTTATAGGTACAACCTCACGCATTAACCTTTCAAATAAGACTGCAGCGTAAATCACTTCTAAATCGGCACGTGTGACGCCATCGCAAGACCGTGGCTGTACTCCAGCCACCTCGGACAGCTCTACTAATGATGCAAATGTATCCTGACACCAATAAACAACTGTTAAAGGACATTGATATAAGAGGTAAGTTACATCATGCCCTCAACGACTCCAGTTAATTTCATAAAAAGAGCCAGATTAGTGATGAGTGAACTCGCGCTACTCGTAGTTGCTTAAATAGAACCTGGCTTTACTGTATATCCAGCGTGATCCTACAGTACAGGGTGTCAACAGAAGCTGGAGACAGAGTGCCATTTGCATGTCTTTAGAATTATTAAATTTTTTAATTTGTAAATTTGGAGTACTTAAATTACACAACATTACTAAAATTTTGACTGTATCGTTCGTCTCACTCTATTTGAAATAACAAAGTTGTGACAACTTCCGGTTAAACTGGAAGTAATTTGAGACGAACCAAACAGTCAAAATGTGAGTAATATTATGTAGTTTGAGTTCTCCAATTTTCAAAATTCTAACTTAAAGACAAGCAGATGGGTGACTGTTGACACCCTGTATAATTTTTCCAACCACACCTTATATTTTTTGTAGGTTATCTTAGACAGGAATTACTTACCCGGTACAATATGCAGCAGTAAGTACCCACTGGTTGGAAATTAACGTACCACTGCATATAAAATCTTCATTGAATAGAGCTACTTGAAAAGGAACATCACCTTTGTCAACAGCTGTACCATTATGAATACAAAGGCATTTCTGAATAAAAACATATTACTGAATAATTATTCATAAACTACGAAATTGTGTGGTGACTGTACCTAATCTGCCAAGAGGTTCAATGCATGTTGAAAACAGTTTGTTTGTATCCAAACCAAACAGTGTTTCAAAATTACTTGAATAAATGCTTAATATATGCTTCATGGCATAATAAAAAATTATAAAATAATATTGGGTAATACACTCAGTTTCAAAAAAAGTGACGCACTTGATTTTTCAGATAATTTTAATGTGTGTTAATTTTCAGGCGGTGCACAGTGGACGGAAACGCCAAAAAGCTGGCCAAAATAAAAAAAAATGAAGATTTTTTTTTTGAAATGGAAACGTTTTAAATCGTTGTAATGGTACCCCTAGCATTAGAAACGACCGTTAATACCGGTCCGGGTTCACTACCTGAGCGAGGAAATTACTTATTGTGCGACCATGCAGCGCATCACTTCGGTAGCTCGCAACGCTTCAAAAATCGATAAATTTTGTCTGCAGCATAAAAATTCTCAAAGTGCAGTTTTCTGTGTCATAAAAATGGATTCTGCATCAGAAAGTAAGTACAATTAAAATATCTCAGTATCAGATCAGTTTATTTATATGGTAATTAGTAAATAATTATCGAAGTGGAGTGCATTTTTGTACATGCAACGAATCATAAACTCCACAAAAAAAGCCATAAGTTACGCGGTTGGTGATGGTTGGTCTTGAAACTTATTGGAATGTGTTCAATGAACATTTTTTTCGAAAGTGTTTAAAAAATTAGCTGCATCTTTTTGCATCTTTGCGAGATATTGACCAAATTGTGCGCGAATGCACGGATGCATGCACATTCATGCACCATAAAGTGGGCTCCTTTTGAATGGACAAATGAATGTAATTCAGATAGTAATTGAATAAAATTAATTGTCAAAGTCATTACACATTTTTATTCCATTCCCCAGATCCAAATTTTCCCGAAACAAATGAAACATGAATTCGCTTCAATTCAATAATAATTTTTGAACTATGTATATATTTTTGACCGTAATCTTTTTGAAATTCTATATGGGATTCTTCATCAGCGACCCAAAAAAACTGTATACAAAGTTTTGTAAAAATGCAGCGATAATTGGCGATTTTTGGTATGTTTTGGGGGGATTTCATGGCCGCCATTTTGTTTTTTTCAAAACTCAACTTCGGATTCTTGATCAGCGGCACAATTTCAGTAAAATAGCTCAATGCCTTTATATTTTGGCCAGCTTTTCGGCGTTTCCGTCCACTGTGCGGTGGACCGATATTAATAATTTTTTTGTTAGTTTGTAGCTAAATTCATTCTCTATGAAGGAGATTGGAAGGAATGGTAAGTATTTCTAAATTTCATAGAAATTATTGGGAATATTCGTAGCTAACTTTTTTCACAAGTTTTTGAAACACCCTGTGAGTAATACATGCATTTAATAAAACAACGTTCACCTTTATTGGATAAACCATTTTTTAACAAACATCATTGTTCCATCTCTAACACTTTCCGAGATAGAGCGTTTTTTATGTAAACCTTGCTTTTCCGCTTTTAATTATTGGGAAATGATATCTACAAAGATTGCAGTTGGCCTGGAAAACAAATTTGCTGTAGTTGACAGTGGCTAATGGTTAATGGTGAAATCTAATAATCTTAGTTAAAAAATTTGGTAAATCAATATAGAGAAAAGGCCCAATAATACTCCAGAGCAAACAGTCAGATTAGTCGCTTTAATAAATGACAGGCGAAGCAAATGTCTTGTGAATGAGTGAGTTTGTGAAGCAACTAGTCGATATGTAGGTACGAGAAAATGGGAAGCATCAATCGTAAGATGTGTTTTGATCATTCGCGAAAAACATCCCGCATAGATGATCGCTTTATTAGGTTACAAATTTTACAAAAACGATCGAATAAAACTATAAGAGTGAAGCAAGATCTTCGCCAAATTCAGAATGTTGCAGTCAGTAAACAAGTAATCTGCAGACGGTTTGTAGAGATAAATTTAAAGCCTAGGAGACCTGCGAAAGGTCCTAAATTGTTGTCTCACGCTGCCCAGCGAAATTTTGTGCAAAATTGTTACGATTGAAATATTCAAAATTGGTCCACTATCTTATTCACGGATGAATCAAGGTTTTGCCTTAACATGGTAGATAGACGGAGAAGGATATGGAGAAGGACTAGCGAAAGGTTTAATCAAAATTTAATAGCATAATGCGAGAGTTTTAATGGTGGGTCAGCTACAGTGTGGGGTAGACTTTCGATAGATAGGCGTACAGCTCTATAGACAGTCGTTGACAGTACAAATTTACATAGTACAGTTTACAGTAGTAAGTGACTTTTCGCTCCATTCGTTGGTGATAATTTTATCCTAATGCATGTTAATGCTCGAGCCCATACGGCAGCAGTAGTGCAAAATTTCCTATGTAATGCTGGTATCACATTGGAAATTCCAGCTAGAAATCCGGATATGAATCCCATAGAGCATTTATGGAATGAACTGGGTCGAAGAGGTCGACCCCGTACAAGGGCTCCTAAAACCCTTGCAGAGATAGCTGATGCTTTGGTACAAGAGTGGAATAACATACCACAGTAAAGAATTAGAATTTAATTTATAGTATGTCACATACTCGTAGATTGAAAACTGTGAGAACTAGTAGAGACGGCAGTACAAGATACTAAACAGTCCAGTGTTTACTTTTGGTTTTTTACTGTTTCGTTTTTCTGTACTGTTTATTGGTTATTATTTATTTATTAAAACTCTTAAACTGAACGATCCAGTTTATTTATTTATTTAATTTTTTCTTTAATTTATTCTCTGTGAAATAATTTTTGCATAGGTGGCAAATTTGAAATTGACAGTATGAATATATTTATTAGTATATACATCACAGAGTTTAAAAAAAATCTCAAGAGCTAAATGGATGGCTGGAAATGTTTTATTCAAATTTACACAAATGAAAGATTTGGGTGCTGTAGAAAAATTTTGCATATACAGGGAGTCCTAGTATTCCGAGTACATGGAGTTACCATAGATTTTTACTGTAAAATTAAGTCGATTTAAGTAAATTTACCTCTATTCCAAGTTGCCTCGTTTAGCCGCTAGAGGGCCTCAAAGTTGACAAAAATTTTAATTTTTTTTCAAATAACTTTGAAACACTGTATGATTTCATTGAAATTTGGTACGTTAATATTTCCATACAGCTGTCACTTTATGGCATTGTAATCGAAGTAATTGTATTAACAAAAGTGCGAAAAATATTCCCACCTACCCTTATGCCTTTTTGTGGTTTACACTATACCATCAGTTCTTTTTTTATCATAAAGATAAACGGTTTGTTAAAATCTTTTCTCGTAAAATTTTTATATTTCTAACAGTTTGGCTTAATTTTTTTTTATTACAGCATCATTAACGCATTTTCGATTAAAACCTTATTTAACTATTTCTGTCAAAGTTAATTTGTTTTTGATAACAAAAACGAAGTAATGCATTTTAGTTTACAGAAACTTATAGTCGACTGTTCTTTTACAAAAACTGTTTGAATGACAACCGTTTTCAGAAGGTTATACATGATCAATCCTACGCAAGAAATTAAATTGCACTCTTCTCAGACTTTCTTCATTTTACAAGTTACAGCATTTTGAATCCTGTTCTACAGTTATTCCCCATTATCAGTAACCACAGTATACACTTTCTGTTTCAATGCTTCTTAAATTGTAAAATCATAGGAAGTCGAATCTGGTGAACGGAATGGAATGTGAGCATCGTGTATTCTGCTGATCCATCTGCCTGGGTACCGATCATTTAAATGTCTTCTTAACGGCATCGGGATTTTCGTCTCCATAAACATGTTGGTTATGGAGACGATATGGAGTCCATATTGCCAGTTCTGTATTGTCGAATTACCTGCGAGAATTGAGGATGAGCGGCAGGATCAGGAGGTAAAACTTCTTGAACTGGCTAAATGTGAAAAGGATGAATTAGTTGCTCGATGATTACTCTGTTCACTGTACTTTTTGATACTTTGATTTGCCTCTCTATTAATCAGAAACTGATTCCAGGGATTTCTTCCGCCATTTGCGGAATTTTTTCTTCTACAAATGGTGTTCAGGTTTGACGAGGCCGTCCAACATTACGTCTCCTTATTTTATGCTCATAAAAGTTATATTAGACAGGTGAAATTGAAAAATCTAAAATTTGCGAACATGCTTGCGAAAATGGACATAGAATAAACTGGGAATTTTAATGAAAGAAGCGGATAGCAAAAAAAGAAAAATTAAAGAATCGGCAATAATATTATTGAATGATGAAAAATACGTATCTCATTGCTCTGTAGATTTTGGTACAACGTGGTTACCGATGTTAAAAGAAGACTAGAACAAAATTAATATTGTATAATTTTTATGTAACAGCAGATCCATGTAAGTATCTATGGATATTACTAAACAAATAATATGTTTCAAGTTTCACGCTTGACATTCTAAAAAAGTTAAATAACTTTGTTAAAAAGGAAACAGATTTGTTTTCCGAAACGTTAGGGGGTTATAATATTATTTCTGTGTTTCATTAATAGTTATCGAAAAACATCCTCTGACTAATCTTTTGACGTAAAGTCACAAGCGCAGAGGTTTATTTTTCCAGTAAAATACTGGGTAACTTACTATAAATAATAGTAATAATAATGATTTATTGTCCAAAGAGACTATACAGGATAGCGTGAGACACGTCAAAACACTATAAGATCGAGTGTACAAAATAATTTGCTGACTCCAATCCTCCAGTGAACACAAATTCAAATAAATAAAAATACACATAAAGATTCGATCTAGCAACAAGTCATATGATATAAAAGATAAATAATTATAAAAACAAACATATAAAAATTGATATTAAAAACATACAAAATAATTTATATATTACTATTACCATTATAAGAAACATTTTAAATCATCGTTCAGAAACTCTTCTAGACTATAATAGCAGTTATTCAACAAAATTCATTTAAGCTCGTTTTTAAAATTATAAGCATTCATTTGCTTCAACTGTGCAGGTAACTTGTTAAACAGCTTTATACCCATATATTGTGGACTTAGTTCATATGTTGACAAGTAGTGCAAAGGTATTAAAAGATCATCTTTGTTTCGACTGTTATAAAGATGGTTACAGTTATTATTAAAAAATAAGTTTAAGTTTGTGTGAACATAAATCAAAATTTTTAAGATATACAACATAAAGTTAGCAGTTTAAGGGATTTAAATAATGATCTACATGATATATACTTTGGAATACCTATTATATTTCGAATAGCCCTCTTTTGTAACATAAAAATTCTTTCTGCTTTGTTTGTTGCACCCCAGAACAATATACCATAGGAAATTCTGGAGTAAAATTGGGCGTAATAATACGTTATCATTGTTTGTTGGCTCGTAACATTTCTTAGACGATATATTGCGTAACATACTGTTGATAATTTGTTTGCTAAAGAGTTTATGTGGGTTTCCCAATTAAGGGATTTGTCTAGATAAATGCCAAGGAATTTTGTCGTGTCAGCTTGTTCTATGGATTTACCATTTATTCTTATCAAGATGCTTTCCGTTATAATAGACCTTCTAGGTGTGAAGTTTATGAAAACCGTTTTAGAATTATTTAGAAATAGTCCATTACTATTGAACCACGTAGAAAAGTTTCGTATATCATTACTAATATCGTAGACAGCTTCATTTACCGAATTAGAAGTGCATAGATTTGATGTATCATCTGCGAATATAACATTTTGTCCATGAGAAATAAAATTTGGTAGATCATTTACATATAATAAAAAAGTAATGGGCCCAATACAGACCCTTGTGGCACACCATAACGGATTCGTTTACTTGTGGATCTAATATGGTTTATTTTGACTATCTGACTTCTTTCTGAAATATAAGATTTTAATCAGTCATATATTTTACCTCTTAAACCATATTCTAGTAGTTTAACTAGTAGAATATCATGATTTATTAGGTCGAAGGCCTTACTTAGATCCATAAATAAACCTACACATTTTTTATGCTCATTCATACCTTGATAAAGTTCAGTTAAGAAGTTTAAAACTGCAGTTTCTGTGGATTTTCCTTTCCGAAAACCATGTTGACAATTAGACAATAGACAATATGTTTTGTGATGAAAGAAACAATTTTGTTAAGAATGACTTTTTCTATAATGTTGGAGATGGTAGAAAAAAATGCAATCGGTCGATAATTTTCTACTAATGTAGGGTCGTCTTTTTTGTGTAGTGGAATAATTTTTGCAGTTTTTAATTCAGTGTGAAAAATACCTTCGGAAATAGAATAATTTATAAGGTAGACTAGAGGACCAATAATAAAATCTATAATCCTTTTTATCAAATTAGCGCTTATATTATCAAAACCTGATAAATTTGTGTGCTTTAATCCTCTAACAATGTTTAATACTTCAACGTCATTAACTGGTGTAACAAATAATGTTGGATAAATATATTTAGCTTTAAAATCAAATTTAGGATTGTCAGATGTATTTTGTAGTTTGGTATTGAGTGTGTTGGGGATATCTATAAAATATGAATTAACATGATTAGCAATTTTATATATATTTTAGATAACAATGAATTTTTCATATGGTAGTAAGTTCCAAAAAAGAGAAGGAACAATTTAGAGAATGGTTCAAATAACGTTAGATAATATTTAAACTGCTTAGTTTTTCGAGGACGTCTTTCAGTATTTTTGAGAGTCTGATGGTTTGGAGTTTGACCATTTGGATATCTTCTATGATACACGCGCACACTTTTACGACCGTTTCCTATTACTAATAACATATTGGTTTATTTGTCAAAACTGTACCTATTATACTTCTTAAAATAGTTTTATCAACGGAATATTTAATAATGATAATAATTTGTTGTAAACTATAAAGGACCACTAAAATGACAAACATGATAATTAAAAAGGGCCCATTCTGATTTTAATCAAATAAAAAGTTTTTGTAAAAGAGCAGTCAACAAAAATTTTCTCTAAACTAGAATGCTAAAAAAATTAGGAGTAGATTTAATAGGATGGGGGTATATTAGGCACTTCTGTTAATACAATTACTTCGGTTACAATGTCATAAAGTGACATCTGTAGTACGCTTACCAAATTTAAAGAAATTCATGCAGTTTCAAAGTTATTTAAAAAAACAACTAAAGTTTTTGTCAAATTTGATGCTCTCTAGCGGCTAACTGAGGCAACTTGGAATAGAGGTAAATTTAGATTTTGACCGCAAGAACTGTGGTTCCGTCTATACCTTGCCGTATAGAGTGACACGTGACACTTTAGACGTCAATGGTAAGACAAAAAAATCTTGATATTTCGAAAAAATAGTTGATTAAATCTCCCACCAACTTCCTGTAACTAAAATTTGTCTGGATAAATTTTACCTATTGCCTAACATTATTTTGTTAATTTTCATAATGGAGGGACTAAATGGATCAAATGAAATTAGTAAACATTTTTTTTTTAGTTTTAAATTTGACTATATTCCAAGATTGAGAAAATAAAATTTGTATACAAGAAAACCAAAGTTATTCTGATGGAACAACCTAATAATACTTTTATGTCGATTACTGATTCATGTATTATTTGTATGAAAAATTTGTATTTAAAATACATGAACTTTTTAGAAATGTTACTATATTAATTTTCTAGTTACCTTGAACAGTAGTGTATAGTATATGATTGAAACGAATATAATAGCCTTCATTGTTTCACTTTTATGAGAATAAAACTATTTGTGTAAATAAATAAATGTGAAATTTGTATAACTCTCTTAATTTTATTGTTCATTGTTCTTTTAAATTTAAATTTTTGACTGTTTTTGTGATAACTGAATAGCATTAAATGAACATACAGTAACGATAAAATATAATAATGTTTATTATATTATGATTGATTTTTACAATTTATGCGTACAATACGTCAGATCAAAATTGAAATGTTAGGTATATACAAAAACTGTATGCTAAAAGTACTAACAATAAATAAATAATAATTAAGTAACAATTATTATAATTATATGTTCTGCGATAATGATTATAATAAAAAATTGCATTCAACCCTGGTGGAAATATTTTCTGCCAATAGTCTAATTTAGTCTTGCAGTGTTCTGAAAAACAATTCTAGAAGAATGAGTAATTCTAAAAAATTCTGAAACATTCTGAAAAAGTATGAAAAGATCAATGTAAAACTTACTAAGCATTTTGAAGACTGAATTTTTACAAGTTTTTGGACTCTTCTAGAATACTTTTTCAGAATTAATCAGATCTTTCATGAAAATTTAGCTAAAGTAAAAGTAAGACTTTTTTCAGAGTTAATCAGTAAAATTTAAAACATTTCAGATTTTCAAAAAATTATTTACTGTAGGTTTTCTCATATTTATTACTTCTCGTAAGGAATATAAAAACTTGATAGGAGGAGGGTTATTAGTAAAAAAAATATTAATGTTTATATTCTATACATTTTTAAATTTTATTTACAGATTTTTTTTGATAATTAATTATATACGGTTAAAATATACGAACTGTTTTTATTAAATAATTACAAGACGATAATTATTATTATTATAATATATATATAATACAGAGAAATACTTACAAATAAATATATAATACAAAATATTTCAAAAACATTTAGGAAATACTTAATAAAATACATATAATTCAAATTATTTCAAAAACATTTAAGGAATACACTTAATAAAATGTTATATAATACAAGTGATTTTAAGAAATATTAACGAAATACTTTTAAGATAAATATAATATAAACTATTTCAAGAATATTTAATTAATACTAATAATAAATATATATATATACCTGGTACAAAATATTTCAAAAACATTTAAGAAATACACGTAATAAAACATACAATACAGTATTAGTACACAATTTATTCTAAAACCATAAGTCTATCGCGTCTAGTCAGTCATAATCAGAGGTTCTGATTGGCCATCCTAAATCGAATGATGCATTGTTGCGCATGCCATCACCCCACTTTCAATTCAACTTCTACGTTCCACGTATGATGCCAACTTTATCTATGATGACAACAGCTAATGTAGAAGAGGTGCCTTTTGTGTTCGTTTATAAAATAATAGTGTAGTGTTGATTGTTAGGATTATATCGATATAAATGAAAGCACGTATGTCCAATCGAAAATATTGTAAAAAGTACAGATATATCCGGAGCTATGTGAACATTAATAATAATGCATGCCCACTTGTTGTACCAGCAACGGCTTTGGCGGTGCAAGATTTGGAATTTTTGGAAATGAAATGAATGCTGCTACTAATGATAGAAATCAAGAATGCTGTGTGCATCATGATCCAAACGATCCAACTTTATCTGAAATACTTTGTATTATATATATTATAATAATAATAATTTTCGTCTTGTAATTATTTAATAAAAACAGTTCGTATATTTTAACCGTATAGGTATAATTAATTATCAAAAAAAAATCTGTAAATAAAATTTAAAAATGTATAGAGTATAAACATTAATATTTTTTTTACTAATAATCCTCCTCCTATCAAGTTTTTATATTCCTTACGAGAAGTAATAAATATGATAAAACCTACAGTAAATAATTTTTCGAAAATCTGAAATGTTTTAAATTTTACTGATTAACTCTGAAAAAGTCTTACTTTTACTTTAGCTAAATTTTCATGAAAGATCTGATTAATTCTGAAAAAGTATTCTAGAAGAGTCCAAAAACTTGTAAAAATTCAGTCTTCAAAATGCTTAGTAAGTTCTACATAGATCTTTTCATACTTTTTCAGAATGTTTCAGAATTTTTTAGAATTACTCATTCTCCTAGAATTGTTTTTCAGAACACTGCAAGACTAAATTAGACTATTGGCAGAAAATATTTCCACCAGGGAAGGAACATTTTAATTTATTCAATTGAACTATTTTTGTTTTATAATAGTAGATATAATTTTAATAGAAATAAAATTCATTTATTCAGGGTATGCAAGTAATTTTTAATGGAAACAAGCAGTGGTTAGGCCTCTTCCCAAAATTTTCAATTTACAGGAATTCTCTGATCTTCAACATATTAGCATATTATAAGTTATGTCGAAATTTTTTTAAAAAATAATTTATACACAAATGTCCGATTCTCTCTGAGCATAATATAATTTAAAATTTTCAGTCTAGGTTTAGAAAAGTATACAGTGCAACATCAACATTAATTAACATTATTGATCAAATATTTATGGCTTTGGATAAAAAGCAAGCTACACCGTTAGTGTTGTTAGATTTTCCCAAGACAGAATTGGAATATTACGGATTTTCATCAACAACATAGATTTTTTTTCAGATCTTATCTGTTTGGATGCACTCAACGTGTTCTTGTGAAAAACTGTTTTTCAAGTAATGAAATTATTAATTCTGAAGTACCCCAAGGCTCTGTGTTTGGGCTACTTTTGTTCTTAATTTGCATAACTGATATGTTCACACGTACAAAATTTATTTATCCTCGATGCAGATGATGCCCAACCTAGATACTGCTTCGAAATTAATGACCCTCAATTAGCTCATGGTTTAAAACTCACTGAGTAAGTCTTCAGTTTTGATATTTTGTTCAACTAGAAACAGACTTATCTCAGTATTTAAATATTGAGTTAAACGACGTGAAGTTTCCAGAAACCTAGGTTTGATTTACAATCCAAATTTAAGATTTAACTCACATATTACCAAAATCGTATTAAACACGTACATTTCTCTTATGGTTAAGTTCTCCAGTAAGAAAATTATAAACCAAATTTAAAAAAAAAACAACGGTGAGTCAGTAGTTTTATCTAATTTGCAATATTATAATATTGTTTACTACCCAAGTTTAAATCAAATAACAAAAAACAGGATATTTGCATTCGTGATGTTTATGAACTGAAAAAAGCATCAACATGTATCACAAAAAACGAATGAATTGATATGGTCATCAATAGAAAATACTATTAAACGTAATGTTCTCATTTTTATTCACAAATTACTCATTACATGTACAGCCCTCTATCTTCGTAAGAAATTAATTTTTATAAATAACATACGCCATATTAATTTTGGACATATTTATACATAGCTTATGCCGCAATATAGGACCGCCATCTTTCATCGCTCCTTTTTATTCAATACAATTTCAGTGGTTAAATCCTTCCCACTAAATTCCCTTCGCAGTAGAATTAATGCACACTACCTAATAAACAATAATTTGCTGTTTTTAATGTAAATGAATATTTCCAATTTTTGTATGTTTTATTTTTTCTTTGTTTCATTGCTTCTCTTTTCTAAATTATTTATTATACAAAAAATATAATTTATAGTTAACTGTAGACAGGCAGAATCTATTTTAAATAATATATTATTCTTCAGGTTAGGTTTTAAGTGAAGGAATAGCTTAATGCTAATATTTCGCCTTTCTGTTATAACGAAGTGATTTTTTTCGTAGAATGATTTCTGTGATGATAAGACTTAATTGGGTCGCTCTTTCACTTTGGTAAACCCTGTATCCTGTAACTTTTATTAATGTGTATTTCAGAAACCGCTTTGAACAAATGATTAATTTAGTTTATGTCAAATACTCGGAAGAACAATTAGTTCTTACAATAATTGTTTCAATCCGGTTTCTTTCTTTTTTTTTCATGGTAACATTAGTTGTTTTATTATTGTGTTTATATACGCCAAGTAAGGGGAAAGAATATTTAGTTTAAGGTAATCCATTTGAGAGCTAAGCTTAATATTAAATTTTTGTCCTAACATTATTTAATGTACATTTTGTGTCTTTGAGTTATATTGAGATGAGGTACAAAAACATATTATGGTGGCGTCACTGAATTCCTGGTGTATTTAAAAGTGCTCCGTGAATGCGCGGGGCGAACGATGTCTTTGGGATCGCTTCAGACAAGCGTCTACAGATAGGTTGCAATTGGCGTTGATGCTCCAGAAGACATGCGCGAGATTGCGACCATGAATTTTGTCTAGACGAGTCCATTATGAACACAAAGGGGAAGTCTAACTTAGTTCATAGATAAGTATTAATAAATCCTTTCGGAATCGTTTGTTAGCAAGGAACTCGTTAGACGATAGTACTCGCCTATAAAAGGCAAGGAAAATCTTACTAACGAACTAAAAAATACTTATTTAAAAAAAAAAAAAAGTTTGCGATTCAAACCCTGGACCTACCGCGTGCTAGGCGAGTATCTTCTCTATCGTCTAACGAGTTCCTTGCTAACAAACGATTCCAAAATGATTTATTAATACTTATCTATGAACTAAGTTGGGCTTTCCCTTTGTGTTCATAATGGACTCGTCTAGACAAAATTCATGGTCGCAATCTCGCTCATGTCTTTTGGAGCATCAACGCCAATTGCAACCTATCTGTAGACGCTAATTCGCTTCAGCGTGCGAAACGTTAGACCAGGGGTATGCAACTTGATCTACCGACCTCGCAACACATCAGAGATGGAGTGCGTTCATCACAGAACAGAAAGCGTTCATAGGCATTAAATAAATTTCTTAATAGACAACAAATAGTATCAAAATTAGAATATAAGTTAACTATTAACAATAAATGGCGTTATTTAAAAAAAAAAATTAAAAGAAGACAGAAACAAATTATAATTTTTCCTGTTAAATAAACCTTGAAAATTTTTGGTTCCAATCCGGAACGCAGCAGTCGGTGGCACGCTGGCACCAATCACAGACGAGGTGGCAGTCATGTGATAGCACAACCAATCACAAAATAATATTAATTAAATTAGACAATTGACAGTTTATTTAGAAGCCATTTTAAAGAGATTTGTTTGAAATATTTGTTAAATTTTATTTTTATATAAACTCAGTTTATACTAAATAAAGTGTTTATTATATCGTAAGTAAAAATATTTTTATGGTACCTATTGATGTTTTATTTATGTAATATAAAAAAGTCTTAAATTCCACAAAACCTTCAGTTCGTCCATTACGTTTTAATTTTAGACTCGGTTTTATTATTATTAATTATTGCAAAATTAGTGATTAAAATACACTGTAGTCGCTGACTTAAATAATTTCCTTATTTATATGGTGAATTCTAATGGAAATTGTCTTAAATATTTTATAGGTCATAGAGGTCAGTAACATTTCGATGACAGAGCCGGTGAAGTTTTCAAAGTTCTATAAATTCTGGATTTGTCTTATTTGTACTTATGGGGTAAGTTGTAATATTTTTTATACATGAAACTATGTGATAATTTGTTTAATGAAGAAACTGCATGTATTTACATAATAAATAAAATATTCCATTTAACTTAATTTACATATGTAGATAAAAATAATATCTTTTAATATTTCTAAAATCGATCCGTAGTATGTATAATATATTGTTAATATATTATGTTAAAATGTATGTTTTATACAAACTCGCCTGTGACTAGTTGCAAAGTTACATTTATCCATTAGTATATCTATCATATGAAACAAGTCGATTCACTATTACTTATGTTTGAATTATATTTATTTTTTATATTATTATACAGACAAATTAACACAGATTTGTGTATATTATATTTGTCACACTGGGTAAAGTGATCATCCTGATATGATCAAGAAATATTCTCATTATGTAGGTATTGATTTTTTCATAACGTAATTTTATCTCAGTTTTTAAATAAAAAATATTTTCTTGTCATCTTTATAATATAAATAACTATAATGAAAAGACCCACTTCTCCACATAATTTATCGACAGACAGAATCAACTGCGGGCAACTGTGTCGGTCATTAACTATGAGGGATTCTATTGTTTATCAGTAAGCATATAAGCAAATTGGATTATTTTGTAGTTGTCAAATTAGGTGCTTAACCTTTTTATTTTTTTGTTTAAGTATGCTTGCATGGTATAGCACAGTCTGACACCTGCACCAATTTCAATTCCATAAAAGATGGTTGCCTTACAGTGATTTTAGACCTTAAAATACAATATTTACTATAATCCTATAAGTATATATTTATGTTGTTTTAGGAAGTATGATACAGGCTAAAGTGATAATGGGGTGAATCGATTTTAGAGGAAGGTAACCAACCATGAAAAGATGTAATTCTACGATCGGTATGTAATAACAAAATTTTAATGTTTGAAAATCAACAAGAACTAGCAACATTTAATTTTTAATAGAGTAGGTACCTATCATATCTTGGTATATTAATTTGTCTCGAGTCATATATTGTCTTAAATAGTAGATATATATTTTTAGTAAATTTTTGTGGGTATTTTAAGTAATTCTTAAGCAATATATTTTATGCACTCATTTAATTTTTTTCTGTCCATAAAAATTATTCTCAGAAAATGGTGCATTTCTTTTTTTTTTTAATTGCTGCCTGCGATTTCTGATCTAATTTCTTTAACATTTAAAAATTTGTGTTTCTAGTTTATTTTAGATTATAAAATTACATAGTAAATATTGAACATGTCTGAGCTTATAACAGCTTCAGATATCATAGGAAGGTTACAATATTCCTGTTTTAAACTCTTTTCAGTTTTGCAATCAGAGTAACTGTCAACAAACAATTATTGATAAATGCGTCCGATTGACAATTTATAAATATTTGCAAGAGAAAAAAAAAGGTTTTAAGAGAATCAGTGAGTCGCATCAGAAAAATTAAAAAAATTTAAAGCTACTTAATTTTTAATTTTTTTGTTCTTTCACTATTTTTCGACTTATTTTTGTTTAAATTCTGCACTAAACTTTGAATATATACCTGGCTGTGACTACCCGATTATGACTAATCTGCATATTGATGCTCAAGAAACAATACCTCTTATCTCCAAATTAGCAATTTTACAGGGAACGAAAAACTAACGAGGTATTCATTGAACTAAGTTGTAAGTATCGGTATTAATTTTGGAGATACAAGCTATTGGAAACTGTTGGACCTAAGAGTGGATATCAATTTAAAATCTTAAATCAAGTTCTGGCAAAAATGAAGATATGAGGTATTGTTTCTTAAGCGTCGATATATATATTTTTTGTTTCATGTACAATCTTACGCAAGCAGTCATACCCGAGGAACCACTCTATAAGAAGTTTATTTATAATTTAATTTTGTTATATTTTCAATTCATTTTATGATTTTTGATTTTATGTTGTTTGACATTAGAACAGTGCAGCTAGTCTGCACGCAGTAATGAAATAATTTAGAGTATTACTTTTTTTTTACAGGAAGTATATAATATTTATTTTTTGATCTGTCTTAGAAAAAATGTTGTTTTTATGATTTATTTCATTACTATGGAATTGATTTTTCTCTTTAGATCAATTATTTTCTTTTTTTATATACCTGCAAAGCAAATGATAGTTTTTATCTTGATAGAGTTATGAAATTCATTATTGACTTCTGATGCTACTGTTTGTAGTGATAAATTATTTAGTTACGTTAAAAAAGCCTACCAACCGTTTTAATTTTACCGAGTGATATCAAAAGAATATCTACATATTTAATATTGTGATACTTGTTTTAAGATAAAGTAATAGTCTTTTGGTAGTTCGTTTCACTAAAGTTTATTAATATATTTTAATTCAATTTGTTAGAATATTTGTCATCTAGCTATAACAATATTAATTATAATGTAATTGTTACAATGTGATTCGGCAATAAATAATATTAACTAAAATGGTGTTTATTTTCCCTTCTCTTATTTTGAAATTACATATTAAAAGGCGAAGACGCATTTTTTTAAGTTGTTTTGCCATTTACAATTTAAGAACTGGTTTTCCATTTCTTGCATTTATTTAGTAGATAAATTCCATGGAAACAGTAATTAATAATATTTTAGTAATTGTTTCCTCGGAATTTATTAATTAAATAAATGTACAGGAAATGGAAAAGCCGGCCCTTATAAATGAATAAATTATTATCAGAGGAAGATCTCTGTTTAATCTACATTTTTAGTTCTTGCCACCGAGGTTGGTGCGCTACAAGCTAAGAAACGTCACAGCT
This sequence comes from Rhamnusium bicolor, assembly GCA_029963845.1. Lineage (NCBI taxonomy): Eukaryota > Metazoa > Arthropoda > Insecta > Coleoptera > Cerambycidae > Rhamnusium > Rhamnusium bicolor. The sequence continues at coordinate 311,083 of JANEYF010001822.1, read as the reverse complement.
GCTTCTATCCTCCACTATTAACTTGGCTTTCTTTCTTTTTCTGTTCTGTGCGTTAGACTGAGCTGAGCCACGATCGTGGCAGGATCGCCAGCAGGAGTTACCTTGTGTTTTACGTATCTTATATTGTTATGGGAGACGCTCGGTGGCCGCTGCCCTGAGTGGACATTCATTGTACATTATCTTGTGTTATCTACGTTTGATGACGACTTGTTGCCGTACAGTTTCCTAAAGTCCAAAGAGAGTAAGAAATTAAAAGATGGGCTAGTTGTGCTCCACATGCTGGTAAGGTCTCCTGCATTAACTTATATAGTCTCTAGGTACCTAAACATTCTACCCCCGCAATTGCTGGGGCAACGACGCGACGGCCTGAAAATAATAATTTGCAAATTTCGCTGCTGTTCATGAACTTTACGGATAAAGTCAACTTGATTCTTTTGTGGACATTAATATCGAATATAATGAGAGATTGTTTAAAATCGTTACCCGTTTTCCTCTTTTTACAGTAACCTTGGTTTTTTATCTAGCTAGAACTTTGGTAAAATAAGACCCAAAAAAAGGTGGTGCCAACAAAAAATATTCCATTAGTGGATTGAACGGTTATTTGTGATTAAATTAGATAAGGCTGACTGTTGATTCCTGTATTTAGTTTTAAGTTTATTTTGAACCTGTTTCTACTTAACCGCTCCTTTCCATCCCGGAGAGAAAAGTGTCCGAATTTGTATTGTTTTGAATTGAAATATTTATTTCCAGATTTTGTTTTATCCTTTAAGTAAATTTTGAATTATCCATTTATATAACATAGGGCAGAAAAAGTCTCATTATAAGTGGTGTTCTGTATTTTATCAAGTAATAAAGTAGATTGTCCAGTTTTCGTTCTTTTTAATGACCTCAACATTTTTCTGCTGAATTAAGTTAATGAACAATATACCAGAATTGTCTGTCTATCGTAAGTAACTGAATTCTTTACAGCGTGAAAATAAGAGCATTTTTGCCCAAATAATAACAATGGTTCAGAATAGTCTTTTGGGCTTCCAGCTTAAATTTTTCATTGCGTTTATTTATTTTTTCCTTGAGCAACATTCCCTGTTCTATCTTGTTTTTCAGCATAAGTTTTCCATTTTGGGAAGGATATTCTTCTCCTCTGTCTCGTGGAATTGCTGATCTTTTTTCCATTAGTTTGAATTTCGTAGCCGTTGTCTAGAAACTTTCTCTTTTAAGATAGCTTTTTTTCAAAAAATGGCATCATTGCGACCACCTAATACTAATTCATTTTCGGCCATGACAAATAATTTATTTTCAAGGTAATCATTAATTATGGTAACCCTTCATTTACAAGTTTTCTAAAAATTTTCTCAGGAATTTCACATTTATCACTGTTTCCTTCTTCATCACTTGATGGAACATATGCACCACCAGAGGAAACGTTTTCATTACAGGATATATTATGTAACATTCGAGTTTTACTAGAATCAATATTCATACAAAATTGACGAAAATGAGGTTATTTCAAATTTGAATATGATATTGAAGGCCTTCTTCGAAAGCATCCAAGGATCCAGTTTTATTTATTAAATATAATTTGAACGAAACAACTACTCAGCGGGCAAATACCCCGACCTGCATTGTATTACACCTTCAAATCATAATAGATCGATAGCCAATATCCCTGCTAGTCATATACTAACTAAGGTAAATTGAGTAGTGGTGAGAGATATGAAACTTCTCGTATGGTCTAAATGTTACTATCCGACAGACATCATGGATGTCTCTGTGGCGGTAGCGACTTGCGAAGCAAGTACCGAGAGCGGCGACCTCTAGCCCAGGTGGACTAAACTACTGTTATTAAATATGATTTGAACGAAACAACTACTCAGCGGGCAAATACCCCGACCTGCATTGGATTACATCTTCACCGCTATCCGCCACAGAGACATCTATGATGTCTGTCGGATAGTAGCATTTAGACCATACGAGAAGTTTCATACCTCTCACCACTATTCCAGTTTTATTTATAAGAAAGGTTGATCTTATGTTGTTGTTTTATTGAATTTCTTGAATTTCTTATAAATCTGCTTATAAACTTTTTTCTCCCATCTTTTGTTGTAATGAATGGTAACTATTTCTATTCTAACATGGTAATAAAGTATTGTTTTCAAATTATCCTATTTTATTTTCAGCATCTATTATTTAAGTTTATATAATGCCTTTTACAAATGTTGTTATAACATGTTTTCTTATAATAAACGATAAAAAATATCTGCACATTTCAGAAAAATAAATATGTTTGGAATTCCCTAGAATTCCTTTGGAATTTCTTGAATTTATGTTGGAATTCCTTGACATTCCGTGGATTTCTTTGCAATTCCCTGGAATTCCTAACCAAAATAGTGGAATTCCGTGGAAGTACTTTGGAAGTAGAAGTTTGGTTTACAGATTTTCGTGGTAAGAAACAGTGTTTTGTATTTATTTATATGGATTTTCCCAAAGTAACGTCGTATTCAATCAACTTTTTGATTTACTTATTCTTTGTAGTCCTGAAGTGAGTTGGAACCTTTGATGTGAAGATAACACTGACATAGTTTTCCACGATACACCAAAACATCATATACTGCACTCAACGTGCGTTTCATCAACCAAATTGGCATCATCTGCAGATGATTAAAACTGTTTTAATATTTTGTATGGATATTGGTATTTTATTCTTTGTACATATAACTATATATTTATAATAAAATCATATTGGATTAGATTAAATTTTGTAAACCTGCGAGCAGCCTCTCGGAAACTAGAAAAAAGAACTGGCCCACCAACAGCTGCAGGAGATGATTTTCTACATGCTCGTCATCTACCACAAAAAACAACAATGCGACGATCCAAGAAATGTAGCAAATATGGGATTCAAAGATAGGCCAATGTTTTGTGCATAGGCTGTCAAGTGACGTTGTGTATTGAGTCCTTTTTGCTATATCATAGAAACTAACTTTTTTTGTGCAATCAAATGTTTCACTCGATTTAAAAAAATATATTTTTTTCAGCAGCCGCCTAGAATTTAACTATTTTTGGTCAGTTATGAGTTGAAAATACATGTATACTGGTATAGCCCAGTAAACTGACATAAGGGATCGATAAAATCTTTACCAATCCGTTATGTCACATTTGGTTGACAACAGGGTATAGTTGATACGAAACAAAATCTGTTGCACTTCATCGATGGCGTAATAAGACAATGTTAAGCATAAACTCATCCCGCTGGAATTTCAATTCAGAGGTTACAACGCAGTTGGCAAATTTGTCTGCGAATTTGGTAGGTTATTACACTTTCTTCCGCTTGACATGACAGTTATATGACGTTCCATATTTTTTAATTCTTTCTCCATGATTCTTTAGTTTCATGTAGTCTTACGCCCTTTTTAAGTTTTTAAATCAAGTTAAAAAGTGTTTTAAGAGGAGCAAAAACAGTTGCAGAAAAAATATTGCACGCAACACACCCGGACAATATCTTTACTGTAAAGAATCACTTTCCGACTTCCGTATTTATTATGTAAATAACTGTTTTGTTAGTTTGCCTTTTATTTTCAAATAGGCGTCTCTGAAACATGAAAACATATATTTCAATACAGGTGGTGTAACAGTTATACCAGAGAATATTAGTGACATGTTTTCTACTAAATTTTCTCTGGTAAAATGGTTTACCAGTCCTTTTTAGAAAAATTAAAGATCAAAATTAAGGAAACGTAATTTATTGCCATTGCTTAAGCTATTAATATAATGAAATGTTTTTGAAACAAATTTGTTAAAAGAAAAACTTGTATATTTAAATAACTTTCATCGTTAGAGATCCAGCTTCGTTTTAAATTTTATCCATCTTCTATATGCGGAAACTTTGGTATATACAGTTGGTTGCAGTCCTGTACACTTTACCAATGGTTTGGTAACTATACCAATCTGAACTACTTTAGGAAAGGAAAGAACTAGAGGTGCTCCAGTGTCACCAATACAAGCACCTTTCGTTTCACCGAGAGCTCCATTTGTACACAGATTTGACTTTTGGATATTTGTGTAACGAAGTAATCTAAATCTCCTTTGACAGTATTCATTAGATATGACTCGTACAGATGATTCCATTAAATCAGGAGACATACCACGTTTAATCGGAGTCATTGCTCCCCATCCAGAGACAATGCCAGTTTTTCCAGTGTGAGATTCTAAATAAACAAATTTTTTTAAAGATGAACGTAGTAAAAAATTAAACTTTATTTCAAATATATTAACTTAAAAATAAATAAGGTAATAGTGTAAATGCATTTCTGTTAATAAGATGTTAGATCTGGTGGTTAAATGAACAATGATATGAGCAGCATTCTTGAATTCTTTAGGGCGGGGACTAATAGAAAAATACTATAGCATATCCTACATTAGGCGATAGTAAATAAAATATGTTATGGTATAAAAAATTTTCATCCATTCTGATACTCTGTTCATATCAATAATGCACAGTTTCATTTTTTAGAACTTAACATTCGCACAAGAGTTTTTTTATTTATTTAACGTCGCGTCAGCCTATTTCCGCCACTAGGGCCAATCACCGACGCCAGAAGTCGAGCAACCCAAAACCCGTAAATGTTGCCGAACATATTCTCTATCGAAGAGATGGCATTTTTTACTTACCTAAAACCTAATAGATAAGGGATCAACTGCTTTACATTCTCTCCGAAGGATGGTATGTTACCTACACCTCCCGCCTAAGATTGCGCAAATTCTGCGTATAATCTGATACAAGCCGGTAGAAAGCCATCAAATTACTGACTGCGACTACAGTTGTTTAACTTTTCGTATCGAAATAAGAGTATGTTAAGTCGGATCTACGCTCGCCCAATGCACAACAGTTAAGTAGTTGTCAAGAGTAGGCCAGTGCTATTCGGGAAATATTGAATTTATTTTCAATTCGCGAAAAATGTCAATTTGAATCGATTAATCGGATTGTATATCATAATTAGAATAGAATCACGAATCGATTCACAAGAAGATGGATCGGATCGAATGGAATCGTGGTGAAGGAATTTTGCCAGCACTACGTGGTTCTCTGAAACCGGCTTTACACGACATGTCGTTGTCTGTTGTGCCATCACTGCCTTCTATACTCTAACTTTCACAATTGAAGAATTCTAATTATAGCTATTCCTGAGTAGATGACACATAGGTATTCTTATCTGGGCGATATCAATTTATTATTAAGCGGTTAGCGCAGCTGTTCTGAAAACACGTATAGCGAAATCGAGCGCCGCCGACTTAAAAATATTTAAATAATTGTGCTTCTGCAAAAGCATCTATTGTTTACCATGTTGTATACCCCTGTACGATACGATATGAGTGTCAACTCTAATTTTGACCCCCCCCCCTTATTTCTATATTTATGAAGATTTTTTAAAATTTGTAATCAAAGACCGCATCTTAGGTAGTCATTCCAATGTCGGACTTACGTACAACTAGTAAAATGAGAATGACACCAATTTGAATAGCTTACCTTCAGTTGCTAAAGCAACTGGTTTAATATTATTTGTGATATTTACAGGTTGTGGTAACTTAATCAAAGCCATGTCATATTCGAGTGAGTGAAGATTGTATTTTGGATGTGCTGCGATATTGTTAGGAGGGATTTCTATTTGTTGTTTGCGGGCTTCATCGGAACGTATATTTGTTTGTCCTAGAATCACTTTTAGAGAAGTTGAACTGGAAAAAATAATGATTATGTGTGCATATTAGACAAAATAATATTAAATGTAAAAAGTAAGTAATAATGCAAGACTTAAAACTAATATACTATTGAAAATAGTAGCAGTTGAAATCGATTACTTTCACTGGTTTTTGAAATTTTATTTCTTGATGGCCGGTGAGAATATGATAAATATTTAATTTGGTAGAACTACGTCAAATATACCCATCATTGTTTCACACTTTCAAGAAACTTGCCGTTATTTTTGTGTCCTTTAAAGTTGTTAATTTGTTGTTTTTAAAGATACAGCTTTTAGATATCTTGCAAATGTGCAACTAATGGAATAATGTCAGGTCAGTTAAAAATTTGAAGTTCATTTATTATTATATGCAGATTGTAATTAGTCACGGACCGTGTTTTTTTTGTATTGAGAGTTTACTCAAACTGTATTGGAATTTGATAAGATTTAGGTAAGGCGATGGTTTTATTATCAGTGGCGTACGTAGGTGTGCTACTGCATATTTTACTTTAAAACCTAATCACAATTTACAGTTGGGAAACTATGCATTATTAAATAAGTATAGATTATTTATCTAATCTAGAACACAACACGTATGTAGCAGATGGCGACATATCAAAAGTATTGTTTATGTACTTGTGGGAGGAGGAGATTTGTGTACGTGGAGGATTATTGATGCAAGATATCAGCTTGACTGTTAAATTTAGATATTGTCATATTCAATTTAATAGGCTGATTCATTTTCATACTTGTTGTACAGGTTATGTACTGAATCATTAGACATGGTTCTGTTGAATGGCAATGTTACAATGTAAACCAAAGCCAGGTAAGCCGTCGCTCGTTAACGTAATAATAATAATTTATTTTTCGTTCTTTGACAATACAGAATGTTGTATATGAATAGCCATCAGTTGGTTCCCTACATACCAAGAGACAAAAAAGTCTAAAACATCTAATAAAAGCACTTTTAGTTTTTTCTTAAATAAATACTCAGTTTCACTATATTTTATTTTTTATAGGGCAAACGATTAAATATTTTAAGTCCTATTAATCTTGGAGATTCACTTGTTATTTTAAGTCTAGCATATGCTGCTCGACGGTTCAAACAGTAATACATTCATTCAAGTTTGAGTCTGTAGGATGTACGACAAATAGGGAACTTGCACATTTTTTTTACTTAAAAAATGTTTTACAATATTAAAAAATAAGATATGCAAAATATGACGCCTTAATTCCCAATAATAAATTTGTTATAAATTATTAAAGTTTCGCGCGCGAGCGAACCGTTTCCAACAGGTTCAAAAGCGCGGGAGTAGTCGTGACATCACACCTTACCACGACGGAGATCCCAGCACTCGACTGCTTGATTTCAACCGTAAAAATACCAGCATCGCCATAAATTTTAAGTGTATAGGTACTTAAAATGGAAACAAAAACTCCTTATTTTAAATATTGCATTGTACCGTTGTGTAAGAATACTACAGTAAAAGTGTCAGATAAAATATTTATAATGTTGCCATAGGAATAAGATTCGTCGATCAAAATGGCTAAAAGCGTGTAGAAGAAATGAAAAAGACATTTCACAGAGCAGTAGATCTCTACATGTGTGTGAAGATCATTTTAATGTTAACTACATTATTAAATACTATATGTCTATCTACTAGTTTTTCGCAGGCGGGCAATAAAATATTCCGAATTCCGAATTATTGAATTTTAATTAGGTAGGGTAGAAAGAATGTGTATACAATGTCAGAAAATAAGATTAGTAGATAGAATGTAATTTAGTGATACTAAGTAAAGGTAATTTCCCTGGTGCGAAAGTAAACAGCTATTTATTATTATACTCTTCGCAAATACGATTACGAAGAGTATATTGCATTTGATCGGGACATTTCTAAAATCGTTAATATCGCTCGCAGAGAAAAAATCATTTTGTTCGTCATCGAATTCGGAACAACTTTCAAAATGTCCGTCTGTTCATCTGTCCGTCCGTCTGTCTGTCCGTCACGTTTCTTGTAAGCACGATAACTAAAGAAAAAAAAGTCCGTTCGAATTGAAATTTGGGCTATAAGTTAGTGTTAGCTAGAGGAAGAAATCCATTGTTTTTGAAAAAAATCAAATAGTAAATAAAAAAAGTTATAGGACATTTCATTTAAAAATATGAATCTACAGAGGGTTGCAATTTTCAATGTGCTACTAAAATTGAAGTAATTTTCTAAAGACACCAAAATGCTGTAAAATATACTACCACAAATTTCGCCTACGCAGTCGGCATCATCGGAAGATGAAAAAAAAAATTGAAAATTAAATATGTGATCAATATATTAGGTATTGTAAGAATGAATCTTAGTTTATACTATAAAATATACTGCCACGCGTTTCGCCAATACAGTCGGCACCATCGGGAGAGAAAATTAAATATGTAGTCAATACATTAAGTATTGTAAGAATGAAGTTTATAAGACAAACACAAGATTCTTTTCAAAAAACTGCGAAGAGTATCCTACAGAATGTGCAACAATTATATAAAAGTTCAATAACACTACTGTCTGCGAAGAGTAAAATGTTTACCTCTAGTATATATAGTATATTGCAAATACCTTTCCCTTGTCCTTTAATTTATTCTATTCAAATCTTACATTTATCTATTATGTGAATGATAACACGACACAATCACTTATTTCCCTTGCCCCAAAACACGGTACGAAAATACCTACGATAGGTAATTATACATTTGCGCAACATTTCCTTTGCAGCAAATGTCTTCTATAGAGACACTTTACGCGTGTGTACAAAAAAAAAACACGAAAAATATAGAAGTGGCTGTTGTAAAGAATTACCCTAAATTCTTTCAAACATAAGACTAAGTCTGCTAAAAATGCTTAGTTGCGATTAAGCATTTTGTAGTTATTTCTTTTTATTCCGTGATCAAGTCATAACTATTTTATGTTTATAAATTATTACTAAAAGCTAAAAAAATACATACTTCTCTGCCTTGACCCCGTGGACCTCTCCAAGGGAAAAACTTTCACTATTTTGTATAAAAGATGCCACCATAAACATATCCACTTTAGGCAAATTATCAGATTGGCCCTTTGAAAAACCTTGATCAGTCATTTTAAAATATCTGTACAACTACAATAAGCGGTACTATAAAACACAATTATATATTTATATCAGAACAGTCACTAACAAATCAACCACAGTCTTATAACACCGGTAAACATCTGATTGTATTGCTTCCCGGCGCGACGACTACCGAATGTGGTATGGTGTGACGTCACAGTCAATAGTAGCTCGTTTCGGGCCACCTCAATTTTATCGCTGTTTAGATCCTTTATACTGATCGCGTGGAATTAGAAAACTTATTTTTTTTGTAAAGTACACGTTTTATTACAACGTTAAGCTATGTTTTTTAGTATTATTTTTATTTTTAAAATTTTAGGCAAGTTCCTTATTGCAGAAAATATAGTTATTTAAATGACGAATACGAGCCTACAGTTTACTTAAGGGAAGATTGGTAAAGGCGGGAAACTAACATCTGTAGTTTCGCCGAGGTAAATCCACCTTGTTCGAGTAGACAAATCTCGTAAGAAGTTGATGTACAAGAGCGAACAGTACGGAATATTCTAAAAGGAAATTAGTACCACTGCAACAAAATTACGACTACCCAAGAAATTTTTCTTGAAGAACGTACGATACGAATGGATTTTTGTGAAACCATGATGGAAAAAGCAAATGAAAACAAAAATTTCATCAAGAATGTTTTATTTATTGATGAAACATCTTTTTCGTTACATGGCTGGCATAATCTTTTTGTAGCACAATATTGGTCCAGGGAAAATAAACATTTGAGTGTGCCATTACGTACTCAATATCCACAAAAAAATAAATGTTTGGGCCGGTGCTTTAGGTGATCATGTCATTGGTCCTATTTTCATTGACGGTAACTTAAATGTAGACAAATATTCAAACATTTTGCAGAATCAGATTATTCCCGCTGTTCAAGCTCTTGACGTCAATTTCGAGGAGATTTAGTATCAGCAAGATAGCGGACCTGCTCATAATGCAAGAAGGATGCAGGAGTCTTTAGACAACACTTTTCCCGATCGTCTTATAAGTGGAAGAGGCAATAATATGGCCACCAAGATCCTCCGACTAAGCGCCTAATGATTTCTTTTTGTGGTTATATGCAACCTCGCAAGCAAATTTATAGAGATGAACACGAGCGAGCGCGTGACTTGGAAGAGTTACGTGCTAAAATTGTTGCCACCGTACCTATGTCAGGAGTCACAACTCCTGCCATGCTATTAAATATCAGGAACTAATTTTATCACCAATTAGGTTATTGCCAGGCGCAACAGGGCGAAATGAGACTGAGTCTTTTTTATGCATTTTAAGAACAATATGCATCAAATAACTAGAAATTCTCGAAATAAACAGGGATACGTAGTTATTTACAGAAATAACAACTATACCCCGCAACTTTTTGAAATGTACTGACCAAAACACCACCACCAGTATCAACAGCTACCTGCTATGATCTGATGAAGGGCGGGTCATCGCAGCGCATGTCCTAAAGATGAAAAATTTATTGGCTACTACTGGCTCCGCTACTAATTACACATCCTAATGGTCATGTCCGCAACTTCGTGGTTTTAGGGGTTTTATGAGAGTTTACCCTGAGTGGTCGATTCACTATCTCTGTCTTTGTTTTATTTTATAGTTTTAGATAAAGAGGATATTTGCAAATCGCTAGAATTTTCGTTAACACCTAATATCTGTGGAAAGAAGGGGTACGATGAGGTGTGCCCTCGTTATTTCACGAACACAACGTACATTGAGGCAACATTGATGCACAAGGCTCTTTCTGTTCTATGCATGACTTTATGACTTTGCTATTTTTATCTTTTATGCACACACAAAGCAGGCATTCTAATAAAACTTTTTCCAATAGTGTATATACATGGTAACGTTAAAATTTCATGTTCTTTCAAAATATTTTTACCCGAATCAGTGCTCTGGATGCCAGCAATACAGCGCAGAATACGTTTTTGCACGATAAAAACATTCAATGATAATGTGGAATTTTCCCAGAAACAGACATAGCAGAGAATTCATTTTCCAGTTACCTGTCGTACGGTAAACAGTCTCCCTTCAATATACAATGTCTAATGATTCATTTTACAATGTGTATATGTATATATGTGTATAGAGATGTATGGCTGTCAGCAAACAAATTCACGGAAATCCGACGATGTCAGAAACATGTTGAGTCTGAAGGTGTCTCCCACCACAGCATATAATACGGAAGTAGAGATGTGCTGAAGGAAGGTCTAATAGAAGCTTCCTTTAATTTATGTAGGATTTGGCCGTCGTTGATTGAGTATATTTGTATTAATTGTCGTATTTTTTTTCTGCTTCTGTCGTTTCTGTTATGTAATATAATTTTTCTGATTCCTTTTAAAAAATTTTATTTGTGTGACATTCCCCTTCCTCTTTATAGCATTTTACTGTCTTTGGGCCACTCGGTACTTCATATTTAAAACTTTTGTAAAATATTAGTTTACATTAAAATATACTTAGTTGTCATGATACATCTTTTAACTAAAGTTATTTATTTTTTTATAGACAAATATTACTTACCTAATACACTGAGCAGATGTAAGTATCCACGTATCAGAAATTAACGAGCCACTGCATATGTAGCGTGTATTATCGAATATAGCTACTTGGTAAGGAAGGGCATCTGGTTTAGTAAATTTACCAAGACGAATGCAAAAATATCCCTAAATAAAAATATTGCTTAATAAATTAGTTAAAAATTACAAGTTGCGTAGTTGTTACTGTACAGAGTAAATCCTCAAAAATGGATCCGTCCCATTTCTTGAGATAGAAATTTGCAAAAAAAACTGATTTTTTTTTAAATGTATTTCTTGTTTTGCCCTGAGTGCAGAATGGAAAATACTATGTAGTTATTTTTAACTGTTTCTGAGATATTGGCCCTCAAGTTTCAATATTTTATACAGTTATATACAGTTATTCTCCAAGAAACAGAATATGTCAATAAAATTGAGAAATTTCTAGATGAACAAAATTTACAAAAATCAACCCAAGATCCTACGAACAAATTTGCAAAAGAAACGAAGTCCTTAATACAAAGTTTTGAATATTTGTGTCACTCCAAATTTGAAAAAAAGAAGACTTACACATATGAACTGTGAAGCCCCAAAGTTGTATGGCTTCGTTAAATTACACAAAGAAAATAAACTCATTAGACCAGTGGTTTCCTACACAAATGCACCGACACGTAAGCTATCTGATTTACTTAATAACGAGTTTAAATCTATTACAAAATTTAAGCCCAAAAATACAATTAATAACTCCTTAGACTTAACAGTAAAATTAAACAGCCTAAATATTGATCCCAACTCTATAAAATTAGTATCGTTTGATGTGTCGAATATGTTTCCTAATATCCCCCTTTCGAATGTCTTCCTTTAATTTCAAATATACTAGAAAAATGCAAAATTATCCCAAAATTAAAAAATGAAATACTGCAAACATTCAATTTGTGTTTAAATCAAAATTATTTCCAATTTAATGAGGACATCTTTATACAAAAAACATGGCTCCCTATGGGTTCGCCATTTAGCCCCTTTTTATCCAATATATTCATGGATATGCTTGAAAAAACTATATTGGATTCTCCAATATCAAAAAAACCTATTATCTTTTGGTACAGGTCCGTTGATGACATCCTAATAGGTTTTAAAGGGACAGATAGATAATTTAAAATACTCCTCGATTTTATCAGTAACACACATAATAATATATCTTTTACCTTAGAAACAGAGAACGATAATAAATCGATAAACTTTCTCGGCTTAACTATAAAAAGACATAAAACATCATTTTCCTATTATATTTACCGCAAACCAACTTTTACAGACGCCACTATACCCTTTAATTCCTATAACCCTCTCTCCCACAAATTAGCCGCATATCAATCTATGACACATCGAGCCTTCAGCTTACCTCTATCTGAGACAGATTTAAAAGAAGAATTAGATACAATAAGACTTATAGCACATAATAACGGATACCCTTAAAATATAATCAACAATCTAATCTACAAAAAACAAAAATAAGTCCCTCTTGAAAGAACTTTATCCCACTATTAACGAGAAAAAAGTTCAAACATATATTTCATTACCATAATCAGGTCAACTCTCCTATTCAATTAGCAATACTTTTTCCAAATTTAATATTAAAATATCTTTTAGTTCTAACAAAAATATAGGCAGATATCTTTTCAATGCAAAACAAAAAACTGAAGAAATGTGGTATATATCGGTTAGATTGCCCAGAATGTAACGCCTCATATGTAGGTCAAACAGGTAGATCGTTCGGAGTAAGATATAGAGAACATATTCACACACAAAAACAACATTCCAACTTTTATAAACATCTAACAGATTCTGGTCATACAATAACTGACGACCATCAACCTAAAATATTACATATTTGTGGGAAAAGTAAAAAACTTAATTTATTAAAAGTACTAGAAATTAATAAATTAAATAGGATTACAAATACAACATATTAAACGATCAAATAGATTTAAATAATTCTCCGTTATTAAACTTATTCAGATAAACTGCTGCTAATAAAAATCACACCATAATATAATTTATTGTCTTTAAAAAACCCCTACATTTAAAAACATAACATCTGTACAAATTTGAATTATATTATCAACCATAAAGTGACCCATCCTTCTGTTCAGTTCAGTTTATATTTAAATGAAAGCAAAATCTGTGTATAATTTAATTTACTTGAAAATGTCCGAATAGGATGAAACTAGTTGTAAAATAACAAATAAAGTGAAAATTAGACAAGTAATAAAAGGTGTTTATAATTTTTTAAATCAAAATGGATTTTCACAAAGTAACTTCATCTTCAATCAACTTTTTAATATTTTATATGTTTAATCTTGCATAATTACACTTTTAAAAGCCAGCAGGCTACTGAAACGTCTTCATAAAACAAAATCATTTTATCGTCTTCATCTGCTGCTATATGACCACTATACATGCACGGGCATTATTTGCATTGTATGAAATATCGAAACTTTGAGGACGGATAACTAGAATACTATTGAAAATATCCAGTTTTATATTATTTTTATTCGGGACAAACAGAAGAATATATTAACAAAAAAAGTATCGTGGCTGCGTATCCCTCTTGTTTAAGTAACGTGTATATCTAGTTAAGTATTTATGGATAGGGCAAATTTTCTGAAAAGCCTTCTCTAAATCAAGTCTAACAGCAAATTTGGAGACTTTTGGGCAACAGACTGTTTTTTGTTAATTTTAATTCGCTAATTCCAAATGTGCCAGTTACCTAGCTGAATTTTTTCAAATAAGCTGAAAGAATTTAAAATGGCTGTCAATTTAGGCATTTCCTCAAAGATATGCTCGTAGCTTGAAAAATATAAGAGATACAGAAAAAATACCAGCATAAAGAGCGTAAAAAAATACATTGAAAAGTGTATTACTAAAAATAAAAGGTACTGCTCATAGGTGTGCTGCGAGAGGGGCAACGTGACAGTCTTTTAATTTGTTGTATTAATTACCCGCTTCCTTTATGAAAGCTTTAGATTTTGCCACGTTTTGGAGTCCTCAAAATAGTATTTTATCAAATTGATGCAATTTTATCGAAACATTTGCATACGGCAAATTATTAAGGTATGGAAAATAATACGAGAGCAAATTTGTAAGTCATAAAAAATGCAGCAGTAGATATACTCAAAAGGAAATAGTGGAGCTGACAGTATTAGTAGAAGGAAACTTCAATAAATAATTAAAAAAATACAAAATTTTGTGAAGAATGTTTCTTGACCAAAGAAAGTGTTTTTAAAGTGCTGATATAGATGGAATGTTTAATGAATTATTTGGACATTTTGTAGCCCAAGACCATATTTGCATGAAATTTAGCACCAACTTTCGACACTTGCAAAACATTATTTTACATGAGGTTTTGCATGCACATAAAACAAAGTCCAAACACGATTTAGAAGCAGCTTCCAAAGCGTATTGAATTGGGAGTGATGTATTTTCGTTAGTGATTTGCCAACCACATTTCTGGGTTAGGCAAGATTGGGTCGTTAACATTAGCGCCTTTCTATATAAAAGTTTGATAGTGGGCAAGCAAAATGTGACAGCGAAGTGAGTCTGACATTGGAGGTAGAGGGTTATTCATTATAAATTGCCCACCCCTTATCATCGTTATTATTGCCTATAGAAAAAAAAGTTTTAAATAAAAAGTTATGTGGTTATAACTAAATTTTGTTAAAATGCTGTCAAAAGTACAGTGTCGTACAGATTTTAGGAGATACAAAAAAATTATATATTTTTTTAAATAGGATACACTGTATATTATTAAATTTTTGGAATGTGCCTTTATTCCTGATTTCAAAAATATACCATATGTTATCCCTACCATATACCATTTTTAAGTTATTAAACTTCGAATATCTAAAACTAGTTGCTGTAATTATGGAAATGTTAACATTATTAAAGTGAGCTATGAAAATGGCAACTGTTATGTTTGATAAGTGACATTTCTTTAATGAAATTACCAAAATGATTTACAGTGAGGAAGAAAACTCACAGTATTTCTGTAATAAACTTCCCACAAAAATTACTAACATTTATATAACCTTGGATATGATTTACGTTCAATTTTTCTATAGTTAACCAATATTCACCAATACAAAGCAACAAGAGATTATTTCATATAAAAAAATTCTAGCTTATTAACCTTACTTTACTTTACCTTACCTTACCTTACCATTTTCTAAATATCGGATATTGATATGTAATAATAATTTCATCATGTTAATCGATCATATCCATGTTTGGTATTACCAGTAACGAAAAAATTGCTCTTTCAATGATGTGATGGGAGAATTTTCGGTATTTTGCTGTTTATTTGAAGGTGAGCTAATTTCTATTATGTTTGAACAATTTTTAGTTCGAGATAGTGGAGTATGCACAGTTGTTTATTGTCTATGCATATTTTTAAGATTAATAATTATAGAGCTATTTTCTGTCGGCGATGAAAATTCTAAATAGAGCAAATAGCTCTATTTAGGAAAGTAATCTCGATTAAATAATTACACATGATATATTTAATTTTTGTGATATGCTCAGATATTTATAAAACATATTTTCTCTTCTGTTTTTGATGTTATATTTTTTTAACATTTAACATTTTCTATTATATATTTATATTTTTAAAACTTCTTTGGATTAGAAGAGGTAATTTCTAACACAATAATTTCTAACACAAAAAGAAAAATTAAAAGAATATCACAGACAACATAGATAATATATTAACATTGTATTTACCTTAAATAGTAGTGTAAAGTATGTAAATGAGATAATAATATTAACCCTCATGGTTCCACTCTTAGAATGGTAAGATTAATCGTGTATTTCAACGTATAATTTTTTATCGTTCTTAATTTCATTATCCATTGTTCTTTAAATTAATAATCACCTATGCTTGGCATAACTGATTTTATTATCTTTGAATTATTACAGCTTAATCATGAAATATAATATAATACCTTGTTTGTATTTAGAAATAAATTACCTGTCAAACTAATTCGGTGAAATAATAATAATAACAATAATAATAATAATAATTTTTCCGTACGAATCCTTCTCGCCTCTTTCAAGAACCACAGCGTGTTATCGAGAATCCGCCGACTGTAGAAGATGTCGAAACCTTCTGGAAGGGAAACTACGAAACGACGCGTCCATTCAATAGCGACACTCCATCAATTGCACACTTTGAGGCTCTATGCCACAGACATCTTGAAGAGCCAGAAGAAGTGTGCCCGGCAATCAGTACGGAGGAGGTCCAACAAGCACTTGTTGGTACCAAGAACTTCGCTGCCCCGGGCCCAGACGGCATTAACAACTGGTGGTGGAAGAAATTTCCTTCCACTCACCGCCGTCTGGCGCGAGTTTTCAACTCATGGTTGAACGAGGGGCAGTAGATTCCGGGCTGGTTCGTCGAGGGAAGTACTGTGCTTATCCCCAAAAAGGGGGATCTTTCCGACCCGAGAAATTATAGGCCGATCACTTGCCTTAACTCCTGCTACAAGATATTTACACGTATCTTGTATGCTAGGACACTGAGGTCTGTTGATCCGGTCTTCCAGCAAATACACGAACAGCGTGGTGCCAAGAAGGGCATGGCAGGTTGCAAGGACAGCCTGCTGATAGACCGCTGTATTACACAGGATTTTGTGCAATACAAGCGGAATCTATCAATGGCCTGGATTGATTACCGCATTTGATACATCACATGAGCTATTGTTGTACTTGCTCGAATGTCTTGCGGTACCAGCACCACTAGTGAGATACATAGAACAGCTGCTGCCGCTCTGGAAGACCCGCTTCACCATAACATCAGGTGCACAGCGGGTCACGACAGAGCAGGTGGCATTTAGGAGAGGAGTTTTCCAGGGTGACTCCCTGAGTCCTCTCCTCTTTTGCATCTCATTGCTGCCGTTGTCTGTTGGGCTCCGCCAAACCCGCGGATATCAATGTGGGCCACCCAGCAACCGGAGGCATAAGGTCACCCATCTATTTTATATGGATGACCTTAAACTTTATGCCTCCGGAGAGCGTGAACTACAAAACGCTCTTAGGGTGGTCGAAGAATATACGCGGGCAATTGGTATGCAGTTCGGATTGGACAAATGTGCAGTCGTCCACCTCAAGAGAGTCCGATGCGGGGAATTCCCTGAAAATGCGCCGCTCGCAGACGGAAGCATCCTAAGACATCTGGATGCCGGAGAGACCTATACATATCTGGGTGTGCAACAAAGGCACATCCAAGATGTAACACAAATAAAAGATTCTCTCCGCGGCAAGTACAGACACCGCCTCCGAAAGATTTGGTCTTCCGAACTTTCGGGGAAAAACAAGGTGTGGAGTAGTAAAGTGGAGGGTAGATGAGCTGGGCCAATTAGACAGAGATACCCGCAAGATGATGAATATTCACAGAAGTATTCATCCTAGATCATCCGTTCCTCGTGTGTACCTCCCACGCCAACGGGGGGCCGAGGACTCTTGAGCCTAGAGTGTACGTATGACAGAGTAGTACTGAGTATGGCATGTAACATCCTCAGGAGCTCAGATCTCCTCTTGCAGTTTGTAAAACATCACGAAACCGTAGGAGTGGGAGCAGGATTGTTCAAGGCAGCAAAAAGAGCCGCAGATGAACTCGGTCTCGCATTTGACATCGGGCGAGGAGGCCGGCGAGGTGCTGATGTTGAGTCAGTCACCGAACTTCAGCCAAATCGTCTGAAAGGCCGAATCAGAGCTGCCGAACAGGAAAATCTGTTTCGGCAGCATGTCGATAAACCCGAGCATGGTGTCTTCTCTAAGAACATAGAAACACTGGGTTTATCGACCAGGCTGACATTCGCCTTTCTAAGGTCAGCCAGGCTGAAGTCAGAGACCGAGGGATTTATTATGGCTTGCCAGGATGGTGTTATCAACACCTTGGTCTACCGTAGCCGCGTGTGGCGTGTAGAGGTTCCTCATATCAACTGCAGGATCTGCCATCAGGCGCCGGAATCGCTCATGCACTTACTTTCTGCATGCCCCATATATGCGATTTCGGCCTACATCCACCGACATAACGCGGCTTTACGAGTGCTATACTACCATCTAAGGCACTCGTACGGGGTAGACCAGACACCAGTGCTGCCTTACGTCCCCGGAGATATTGAGTCCGTTGTCGAGAACGAGAAATGCCGGATTTACTGGAACTACTCGTTCCCGACTGTCAGGCTAATCCAAGCCAACAAGCCTGACATAGTCCTCCTCGACCATCAACTCAAGGTGATGTATGTCATCGAGTTCTCGGCACCTGCAGAGAAAAACATCACCTTGAAGGAGGAGGAGAAACGGATCAAATATCGCGATCTTCGCTACGAGCTCCGAGTGCTGTACCCAGGCTACTCAATAAAAATGGTCGTCCTTATAATCGGTGTACTCGGAGGGATAAAGCCTACGCTGCTCTCGGAACTGAAGATCATACCGGCCTGCCAAAAATCAGCCGATTGGCTGGTAGGCCAAATGCAGAAGGCGGTCATTCTGGGTTCTCTCCGTCTGCTTAGTGCACAAGATTCTGGTATCTACAGTCACTAACCCTGCGGGATGTGGGGAGTGGCTGTAGTTGATACGCCGGCGCGACTCCCGTAAGGCGTCGGAGGCCACGGGAGGACTGACCGGCAGAAAAAATAAATGATATATGCGATTTCGGCCTACATCCACCGGCATAACGCGGCGTTACGAGTGTTATACTACCACTAAGGCACTCGTACGGGGAGACCAGACACCAGTGCTGCCTTACGTCCCCGGAGATATTGAGTCCATTGTCGAGAACGAGAAATGCCGGATTTACCGGAACTACTCGTTCCCGAGTGTCAGGCTAATCCAAGCCAATAAGCCTGACATAGTCCTCCTCGACCATCAACTCAAGGTGATGTATGTCATCGAGTTCTCGGCACCTGCAGAGAAAAACATCACCTTGAAGGAGGAGGAAAAACGGACCAAATATCGCGATCTCCGGTACGAGCTCCAAGTGCTGTACCCAGGCTACTCGGTAAAAATGGTCGTCCTTATAATCGGTGTACTCGGAGGGATAAAGCCTACGATACTCTCGGAACTGAAGATCATACCGGCCTGCCGAAAATCAGCCGAGTGGCTGGCAGGCCAAGTGCAGAAGGCGGTCATTCTGGGTTCTCTCCGTCTGCTTAGGGCACACGATTCTGGTATCTACAGTCACTAACCCTGCGAGATGTGGGGAGTGGCTGTAGTTGATGCGCCGGCGCGACTCCCGTGAGGCGTCATAGTCCACGGGAGGACTGACCGGCATCGGGAAACCGAAAAAAAAAATAATGATAATAATAATAATCAGGCTAACATTCGCCTTTTTAAGGTCAGCCGGGCTTAAGTTACAGACCCAGGGATTCATTATGACCTGCCAGGATGGTATTATCAACACCTTGGTCTACCGCAGGCGCGTGTGGCGTGTAGAGGTTATTGACATGCAGGACCTGCCGTCAGGCGCCGGAATCGCTTATGCATTTACTCTCTGCATGCCCCATATATGCGATTTTAACCTACATACACCGACATAACGCAGCCTTACGAGTGCTATACTACCATCTATGGCACTCGTACGGAGTAGACCAGACACCAGTGCTGTCTTATATCCCCGGAAATATTGAGTCTGTTGTCGAGAACGAGAAATGCCGGATTTACTGGAACTACTCGTTCCCGACGGTCAGGCTAATCCAAGTCAACAAGCCTGACATAGTCCTCCTCGACCATCAACTCAAGATGATGCATGTCATCGAGTTCTCGGCACCTGCGGAGAAAAACATCACCTTGAAGGAGGAGGAGAAACGGACCAAATATCGTAATCTCCGGTTCGAGCTCCAAGTGCTGTACCCAGGCTATTCAGTAAAATGTTCGTCCTAATAATCGGTGCACTCGGAGGGATAAAGCTTACGCTGCTCTCGGAACTGAAGATCATACCGGCCTGCCAAAAATAAGCCGAGTGGCTGGCAGGCCAAATGCAGAAGGCGGTCATTCTGGGTTCTGTCCGTCTGCTAGGGGCACACGATTCTGGTATCTACACTAACCCTACGGGATGTGGGGATTTACTGTAGTTAAAGCGCCAGCGCGACTCCCATGAGGCGTCGGAGGCCACAGGAGGACTGTCCGGCATCGGATAATCCGAAAATAATAATAATAATAATAATAAAATGGTCGTCTTAATAATCAGTGTACTCGGAGGCATAAAGCCTACGTTGCTTTAGGAACTGTGGACTATACCAGCCTGCCAGAAATCAGCTGAGTGACTGTCAGGCCAAATGCAGAAGGCAGTCATTCTAGGTTCTCTCCGTCTGCTTAGGGTACACGATTCTGGTATATACAGTCACTAACCCTGTGGGATGTGTGGAATGGCGGTACGACTCTCGAGAGGTGTCGGTGACCACGGAAGGACTGTCCAGAATCGGTTATTCCGAAAAAAAAAATAAAATAAAATACTAATACACGCGGGCAATTTCTATGGAATTTTAGTGGACAAACGTACAGATGTTCAGTAGACGAACTGCACCAATTAGACAGATATGTAAAATCATGAGTATTCACCGAAGCATTCAGCCTATTTCGTCTGTTCCTCACGTGTACCTATCACGTAACCGATGGGCCGGGGACTCTTAAGCCTGGAGTGTATTCAGGGCAGAGTAATACTGAGAATGGCATACAATTTTGTCAGGAGCTCGATTCCTCTCTTGCGTTTTGTAAAACATCACGATACCGCAGAAGTAAATGAATGATTATTGAAGGCAGAAAAAAGAGCGGCAGATCAACTCGATCTCATGTTCGACACCAGGCGAGGAGGCGGGCGAGGTGCCGATTTAGAGCCGTAGAGCCAGTCGCTGAATCTCAGCCAAATCGCCTGAAATTCCAAATCAGATCTGCCGAACAAGGTAATCGATTTCGGCAGCACATCCATTAGTGATTTTTGTTCCGCTGCTTACTATTTATCCAATCTTTGGACTTATTTTTAAATAAAGCGTATGATCAGATTTGTTATATACTCAGGCAGTAAATTGTATATTCTTGCCCCAATGTATTTATAATAACAATAAATTCTTTGACAGTTTGTTGTGGCCATTTTGTGTTAATTTTTTTATATCGAATCTATCTTTCTACGTTTGTATTAGTATTTTTTTCACAATAAAGCTGTATGGGACATTTTATAATCTTTTTGTTTTATTTCGAGTGTATTAAATTTCGGGAGACCATTGATATAACTGAAAAAAGGTAATGCGTCTCATCAAAATTTATTGTTTACACATTACTATTGAAGAAATTTACTACCGTTTTAAAATCTCTCTCAACATTACATTATAATGATTCCCATGTATTATCCTTAAAGAAAATAGCCATGTCATTAACATAGCTTATTATTTCAGCATCAATTGATTGACGTAACATACACTCATTATATTGCTAATGCAGTTATCTACGTTCAGGGATTGTTTTCGGTTAGGCATTTTAATGAATTATGATATGTTTTTCGAAAACCATTATTCTCCAGAGTAGCTAATAAATTAGGATAACTAACCACGTCGAATGCTTTGGCTTAATTAACAAATACATTGGTCGATTGAGTCCAAATCATTATAAATGTTAGCGATTGTATCCGCTATTACATCATTCATTGATCTAGCCTCCATTAATCCGTGTTGGTTCGCCGAAATAATTTTAAATATTTTTTAAAAGGAACACATTCCGACTTTTAATATTCTGTCATACATTTTAGCCAGGTTCGATATGATAGAGGTCGGTTTTATAATTATTATAATACCTCCTGTTCATCAACTGGCTTATAAAGTAGTTTTATAGTAGCTGCTTCAAAAGCATCTGGAAAAATGCGGAACCTAATGATTTATTTATTAAGTATGTTAGGGATTTCATAATATAGTCAGCTATTTCCTTTAAGGTTTCGACCTTAAGCTGATCTACGCCAGTAGCTATTTTACTTTTAGATCATTAATAGCTTATCTTAATTACTTCATGTATATCAGAATATATGACTACAAATGAATTTGCAACACCGTATTTCAACTATTACTATTATATGCAATTAGCATTACTTTATTCACTGCGTAAATAAACAAAACCCCCCAAACTCCATCATTAATATTATTAATTAATACCATATTTTATTAATAAATTCTACAGTATTATTTTTAAAATGTATACATAGTTCAATTAATTGTAATATTTATCTGAATAAAAACTTTCATAATCAATTTCTTCTTCACTTTTATATTCTTCTTCACTTTTATATTCTTCTTCACTTTTATATTCTTCTTCCGTTTCCTTTTTTGTTGTTTTATTCTGTTTTGGATGAATTTCTTCAAAAGTGTTTAAATTGGATTCTGTTTCTCCAATACTGCTTGAAGTGGTTTCTGCTTCTTCAATTTTTGAACTATATTCTATTTCTATAATACTGCTTAAAGTGGTTTCTGCTTTTTCAATATATTTTAAACTATTTTCTATTCCTCTAGTACGCCTTGAAGTGATTTTTGTTTCCTTAATAGATTTTGACATGTCTTCTTTTTGTTTATTAATGCTTGATATAGTTTTTATAGAGTTATCTTCTTCATTGAGCATCTTATCTATCCAGTCTTTATATTGGCTAATTCTAGTGTATATTGTTGGTATGCTACTTTTACAAATTGAGGATGTTTTTAAGACAATACCTATTAGCACCGGTTTTGAATCTTTTTTCATTTGTATAAATTAAAGGTGCCCCAGAATTAATGTCACAATTTTCGGAAACTAAACCGGCAGTACATAGGTGATTGTACTGTATATAAAAGAATGGCTCTATAAAATGTTCTTGGCAATCCTCATTTGATATAACTTGTAACGTAGACCGCTTCAAATAGTTGGTAAATTGTATAGATGTCTCATTTCGTTCCCAGTGAGACAAGAACGCCGAGCTGTTTTCGTAAGTTCCTACAAATTGAATAAAATCATATCTAATCAAGTATTTTTATGAAAAATAGATACGTCATAATCAAGTATATACAAGGTGAAAGAAAATACTGAATAATGATTAACTTTGTAAATATTGTAATTAATCAGACAAACTCTGTTCAGGCTTTTTTTATGTAGACAATATCTACAAAGTTACAGTCACTATTCAGTTCGAATTTTATAGAAAACCGTGTGAATTAATCATAAAACAAGCCTGACCAAGGCCATCTGTAAAGACAATTTGTTGTATAATTAATTGGATCATATTGCTCAGCCACCTAAGAACATTAGTTACTAAGTTAAAAAATAATAATATAATTAGTAAAGAAATAGCCTCAAAACTAACCATATATAATTCTGTAGCTCCAAGATTTTACTCGTTACCTAAAATACATAAACCTACTTTAACAATGAGGCCAATAATATCTTCTATTAATGCTCCTAATAGTAAGTTATCTAAATTTCTAACAACAATTTTAAGTAATGTATGTGACAAAATAATGAATTTTATGTACAAGATTCCTTTTCTTTTAGTGAATTTATAAATGAATTCCAATGACCTTATTAAAAATTGTATTATATATAAATGGGATAACATAAAAATTTTTTGCAATTTTGACATTGACACTTTTTTTGAAATTCTAAATTTTCTTTTTGATTCAACCTATTTAAATTTTAATAATAAAGTTTACAAACAAATTTGGGGTACTCCTATGAGTTCTAGCATATCTCCAATACTAGCTAGTTATATAACGGATGAAATATTATTTTCTTGTAAAACTAAATTTGACTTTGACATTCCGTTTCTTAAACGATATGTTGATGATTTAATCCTTTCTGTTCCTTATGACAAAATAGAAATTACCCTTTCTACTTTTAATAGTATTGATAAGAACATACAATTTACTGTTGAAAAAGAAATTAATAACTGTTCCATTCTTAGATATGAAATTAATAAGAACTATTGATAATAGAATTATTACTAGGTGGTATAGGAAACCAATAAGTAGTAATCGTTATATAAATTTTTTCTCTTATCATTCCTTTAAAATGAAGGTTAATCTTATCATAGCTTTGAAAAATAGAGTTATCAAAGTTACGCATCATTCTTTAAAAAATGAAAGTTTACAAGAATTAAAAAATATTCTATTAGAAAGTTCATATCCTGTTATAATAATTAATAATCTATTATTTAACTATTCAAATACTTACATTACTGAACCTGTTCACTATATTAATAATAATGATAACACTACAATTTATAGATCTTTACCTTATTTAGATAGTTTGACTCCAAAATTAGTAAATGTTTTTAAAGATAATAATGTTAAGATTGCAAAAAAAGAATATTAAAACAATATCTCAACTTTATCCTAAAACTAAAACACATCTTCTTAAAAATCAGTGTTCTAATCTTATTTATAAAATCCCTTGTAAAGATTGTGATAAAGCACATCTCGAAAAGCAATATCTCGAAATCTTCAAGGCCGCATTACTTCTCACATAAGTTATTGTAGGAGGATTACTAATTCTTGTGCTTTAGCTGAACATTTTCATCTAATGGATCATTTTTTCAATTGTATAGATACCACAATATTTTATATTGAAAATAACTATCATAAGAGAATATTTTTAGAAATCTTATATATAAATAATGAACCTAATTGTTTAAACAAAAAAACTGATCTTAATAATCTTAGTAAAATTATACCTACATTTTGAAATTTAATAATGATTTAAAAAGACTATCATAATTTTAATTTATTTAACAAAATTTTACTAATGGTTTATGGTTGCCTTGATATATTTTTATGAAATTTTTTTTAACATCCTTGGTAACAGTTTTGTTACTATTTGTATAGTGGTGAGAGGCATGTGAAACTTCTCGTATGGTCCAAATGCTACTATCCGACCGGCATCATAGATGTCTCTGTGGCGGATAGCGACTTGCGAAGCAAGTACCGAGAGCGGCGACTTCTAGCCCAGGTGGACTAAACTACTGTTATTAAATATGATTTGAACGAAACAACTACTCAGTGGGCAAATACCCCGACCTGCATTGGATTATACCTTGAAATCATAATTGATCGGTAGCCAATATCATTTGCCAATTCCTAACCAGACATAGAACGGTTTCGAACTTATTAGTTCTCCACTACTCAATTTACCTTACCTCAATTTACCTTAGTCAGTATATGACCAGCGTACGTCACTAATCACCATTCTAATAAGTAAATTTAGCAGACAATTAAAGAAGTCCAAATCTAAACAATTCTATACTGTAAATCAATTGTACACTGTCCCTAAATTTCTCTGTTGTTTTTAAGAATAAAAATTTTTAAATTCGATTTCTATTAACGATAGAGAGAGAGAGAGAGACGCTATTTCTGACCTCTTACTAATATCATCTGCTCTTTCGATTTAACCGGATTTAATTTTGTTGTTTTGAATAGAATTTCTCTATTTTTGTTTGCGATTCTAGTAGATTCTCTACAGAATATTTTTGAATAGAATAATTGCAGAGCTATTTGCAATTGTTTGTTCACGGGAAGGATGCAATGAAGGAAAAAATGATAAGAAGGCCTTGATCATCTCACACTTGGAACATCTTGTATCTATAACTTAAAAATAAAATATCTATTTATTTATACACACCGTCGCTCTTCTCAGCCAAGGTGATATGTTGAATATGTTCATTTAAGGCAACCCTTTTTGGTAGTTTTATTAATGCAATGTCGTTGTCGTAAAAATCTCTCTTAAAGCCTGGATGTCTTATAATGTTTTCTTCATTTATATCAAGCTGCACAACATGTGAATCAAAATTAAGGATATTGGTGGCTCCCAGAACTATTTTCATATCATTAATGCTGCAAAAATAAAAGAGCTTTTTATTTATATATTGCTAAGCTGAGCCAAGGTGGGGACCAGTGGATAACAAGCAATTTTGAGGGAAGTACCAACCTCAGTTCAGAAAGAAGTTAGGTGAAAACGCTTAAAATTAATAATAAAAACTTGAAATTATAATATATCTACATGTTATTTGCAGGTTGTTATGGTTACTGGATACACGGTAAAGGTGCAATTCAAATCCAGAACGAGAGGACGGCAATGTCGATACGTTAGTTTTACGTTTATAAATTAGATAATTTGGACATTTTTAAGTGGCGAAATGTTTTATTTTTTTGGACAACGTTAATAATTTTTGCTAATACGTATTTGAAATTGATTTAGAAATAAAACAAAAATAAATAAAAAAGAAGATAAGGAAAGGAGGGTTAATTTGAAATTTTGCTACGTTTTTGGCCTAATTTTGTTGATTGGAAACGTTTGATATCTGATTAGTATACAATTTTTGTAGTTTCTAAAATAAGATAAGAATTTTTGGAATCCCAGTTAGTTCGTGTAAGTGATCAATGCGGTTGTAGCAGATAGAGCTAGTTATAAGTCAACATTTTATTTTGGTAAACTTGTAGCTTGTGGATATTTGTTGCCGATGCAGAAAAAAACTCAGGGGCTGCATACAGCGGGGCTAGTCTTATTTTTTTTGTAGAGTAATTTATTATTTGTCGTGCTGAGTCTGCTCTTTTTTTGCCATGAGTAGGTAAAGACTATTGGACAAGAAATAGGCTTTACGTATAGTCATGTTGATATGTCGGCCGAAAGTTAATCCCTTATCTAATTAAACCCCAAGATACTTAACGCTCTTTTTTTGTTTCAATTTTTGCATTTCGAATCGAAATTAACGTCATGATCTTGTTATCCTTGAGTTTCTTTGTAAACACTATCTTTGTGAATTTCATCTGGTCGTAGTCAACCTCGGCACGGATCATATGACCTTCAACAGTTGATTAGCAGTCTGAGCATTATGATGATGGCTATATACAGACGTGTAGTCGGCGTACATGGCCAGTTTCGTGTTAGGAAAACGAGTAAAATCGGAAACGTAGATGTTAAAGAGTTGAGGTTAACGGCGTGGCATCTGGGGTACCCCAGCGTGGATATCCTTTGATAACGACAACATTTCGTTAACTTCGACCTGAAGTGTCCTATTTGAGAGATAAGAGTGAGTTAATTTAGAGATGTAAATTGGAAAATCAAATGAGTGTAGTTTGAAAATCCAGATTCCAGATGGTATCGAAAACCTTCTCAAAATCCAGAAATACCATAGTGGTATTCATACCAAGGTTACATTGCAATTTTACGTCGTTCACGATTCTTACAACTTGCTGGGTGGTATGTTCCTATTTGAGATCGAACTGGTTGGTGTTCATCATTCATGTTCAGATTATCCTGAGCAGTTTGTATTATGCTTAGAATAATATTTTCAAGAAGTTTTGGGATGGCAGAAAGAAAATCAATTGATCTATAGCTAGTTGCCAGCTTGAGACTTTTGGTCTGGACGTCAAGTCGTGGATATCGTCCTTGAATGGGTCGATTGTTATAATCTCAGCGACCCTTTGTTTGGCCTCTTGTAGTACCTTAGTGAACACTTTGTTTTCTAGATCGCCAATAGAGTTGATATTTAAGTTCGTGTTTATTGTTCGTCTAAATGTTTGCATTTCTATGTGACGCATTTCTAATTTCAGTGGCTATTTAATTGATTTTGATTATGATCAGACGTGAATTCATCAAGGACCTCAGGAAGCGTGGAGTTTCTCAGGTTCTTTTTAACTACTAAATATAAAGTGGATGGTGTAGTGCCATTATCAGAAAAATGAGCTGGAGAGTCCGGATAACCATATTGTGGTTATTAATGTAGTCAAATAACGTGTTTCCATTTGTGGTGTTGCTTCGGCAGTTCCACACATGATGTTTAACGGTCAGGTCTGCGATGACTAGAATGTGCCGACCACCGATATTCACCATTCTCTCAAGACAATCAGCTGTGAAGTTGTTGAGTGGTCAATTGTGTAAAAACATCAGCTATGTACCATCAGATGAAATAATATTGACATTTTTGATTGTGCCCGATGGATTATGAAGTGAATAGTCTGCCTGATTTTATGAAGATGATCACACCGCCGCCGTTCGCCTCTGTTAATGTCTCTATCTATTCTGATTATGGTGTAACCGCGAACGCGTAGATTACTTCGTGCTGTTAATTTATTTAACTGTCGACATTGTGCTGCAACAAAATTGATAAGATAAGGCATTTTGTTGCGATTACCATTTGCCGCCCAAGAAATAACGGTAAATTTACAAGGCATTATTTGAGATGTCCATAGAATTTATAGAATATGTCAAATCGTTTTAGATCAGTATTGCATCCAGTAAGCTGACTATTAACGATTAACGTATCTTATCCATCTGAGCAACTTAT
This sequence comes from Rhamnusium bicolor, assembly GCA_029963845.1. Taxonomy (NCBI): domain Eukaryota; kingdom Metazoa; phylum Arthropoda; class Insecta; order Coleoptera; family Cerambycidae; genus Rhamnusium; species Rhamnusium bicolor. The sequence goes on along the minus strand of JANEYF010001822.1, from coordinate 282,371 downwards.
CTATGCCGATCAGCGCATTAAGTTTTATGAACTCTTGTCTGATTTTGAAAATCTGAAAAATACCGCCAGAAGGGAGCGAGTCCACCATGAGGGAGCAATTTGGGATAGTGTTCTGAAGTGAGATGAAGTCGCTTGAGGTTCGTTTCCATAGAGAAGCATTGAGTTATATTTTTGGAAATTGGTGAGATCTCTAGACCGTTCGAATAATTTCTGTCGTGGTCTTTTTTGAGCTTCCTCGACAATTATAGTGGGGCGGATAGCTATATAACTCATAGCAGCTGAGGGAGTTACTTCCTGTCCTCTAAATAGTCCAGATTCTTTAAGCACATCATGCAATTTACTCAATCGGAGGGGTGGTCCTTCCCACAGTTCACACATTTGAGTGGATTATTCTCATTTCTGTCACACTGAGCAGTTAGATGGTTTTTAGAGCACTTTAGTGCCCTATGGCAGTTAGCTGTCGCGTGCCCCCACACAACGGTGGCGCTGTATAATTACTTTAGAATTATTATGCCTCTCCCACCTCATTGCGCAATGATCAAGGCACTTTACTTTGGTTTGGATTTGATGAACAGTTACAGAGCCATCTGTGAGTACCAGATATATGTTGTATCTGATGTTACTCATCTTGTATATGTTCTTAACTTGTATTTGGTGGTCTTGTATGAACTGGTTTTACAAATCTTCCATATTTGCTTCATGGTGGATACTACGCTTAACAAAATGCATACCTCTTCTGTTGTGAAAGTGTGATATTCGAGTTTACCTTCCTGAATTTTTTCTGTACAACATTACCAACCTATTTTTCTAACTGCAGAATGCTTGAGTTGGAAGTATGCCGCCAGTGAAATTCTTCATCTAGGTTGGATATAAAAAACGCAGTCATTTTTCTTATTTATTCGAGCTCATCGTGAAGTATGATCGGCGATAGTCTGATGTTTTTGGCATTGTTTCCGTTATATTTTTTTAATTAAATTATTTGCGTTTACCTCATTAATTTTTGTTTCTCGTACTTCAATGTGCATGTCCTTGTCATCAGTTCTGTATTTCCTACTGTTCTAAACTTGTTATCAGATTTTGTAAGTGTGCTGGTAGTCTTTGTATCCTTAAGTTTTTTATTCGTGACCGAAAGTGTGTAGTTTGAGTTGACGTGATCTGTAATGTACTTTCGCTTATTATTCAGTTTGCATTATATTGGAATCTTGATTTAAATTGTCGACTTTTAATATTATTTTTTGATTTAATATTATTTTTTGATTTGACAGGGCTATCAGAATTAATTTTAAAATTGACGTTTTTGAAATATTACTAAATTTTTGCTTGGAAAGCGACTTACTGCGATTTTCAATGACTATGTTCATTCGCGGTGTGGAAATTCCTTCGAAGAAGCACTCTTTTAGTTCGGAATTATGGCGTGGGTATAACAAAGCTTCGCGAACAGACTCCTTGCCATCGTGCGTCTAGTCAACTACTCTAACTAGCCGTTTTACAGCAACCGATTACTTAATATTGTTTTTTATCTTAAAAATCAGGCATTAAAATGTAAGAGTTTGTTCATATGGAAAGGCGTGCACCATCAGATATAGCGACGAGTGTTTCTGAAAAGTAAGACAGTTATTGTACAATCTTCTGACAAATTAATAACAGTGGTCACCTTTGAATTATATGTGACATACTGTAGCATGTTTGTAATTTCAAAAACTAAATAACATAAAGGGGTTGTAGTATATGGGGTAGATGCATCTAAAAGTGGGTTGGATTTTTTGCAATTTTAAAATGCTGATAGAATTTCCGTTCAATGGGAAAGGAACAATCGAAAATCCTCAAATGGGGATGTTACAAGTGGGTGAAATTTCCAGATCACTAGACGCTTTCGACTATGTCTCAGAGGTCACTCAGAACAAATTTTTATAAAGAATTATGATTACTCCAATGCGGCTAAAATGTAAAATTCGAATTTTTCCTGAAACTGCAGAAACTGTATGAGAATATCCTGATTTCTCAAAAAACCAAACTGATAGTTTCATCTATCTCATAAGAAAACGGCTATATTTCCTAGTTATTTATAAACTTACGTTAAGAAACTCACCTAAGACAATGAGCGGCTGTAAGAACCCACTGGTCTGCTATTAAGGATCCACTACAAATATGTACTTTATCATCTACAATACCAACTTCAATTTCATCTTGATGTAAAATAGCAACTTGGTGTGGGTTACTTGGAGTTATTACAGCGGCGACTGAATGTATGTCAAGCCTTGCATCTTCATCTGGCCCTTCATCTCGTTCTGATATATAAAATCCCTAATAATACAGAGCCTTCATAAATGATCGTAAATCACGTGATCAATTGGTAACTTTTAACTTGTGATTTTGTGTCTCTCATATTACCACAGTACCCGATGAGGATTTTTCCACATACGTATAATAGATTTCAAGCATCTTTTGCTGACGGGACAAATCGACGGGGCTGTTAAAGGTATCTAATTGGTCACGTGGTGTAATATAAGAGATACCTGTTATTAAACAAAAGAATGTAGATGGTAAAAAGTGTATTTAAACATACCTCACATAATTTTATCAGAACTAAGCAGACCCTGATTGAAAAGAATGTTAATTCCATTATTCACTAAAAAAAATCTAAACTACACTAATCAAGTATTTTCAACTTCTTGATAATTTTGTTTGTTTCCATTTTGTAATAATAGTAAATGTTTATATTAAAAATTGCTCAAGAATAATGTGAACAATTGAAGAAATATATGCAATCAATTTTCAAATCTTTATTGTTTCTAATAAAAATTATCTAAATGGTCGAACATATTGTAATATTGGTGACTAACTAGTAAATTAGTATAATGACTTAACCTCATTGTTTGCAAATAGAGATAATGAGCCAAAACATACATCTCACAGGTCCCGTGTTGTATGCGGTACCATACCACTTCGTATAATAAAATGAAATGATACAGTATTAAATTCATAGTTTTGTCACCCATAATTGGAACATATGTATACACATTTTCCCTACTTACTTATTTTCACCACTTAATAACAAGAATAACTTGAAAATGTTATACGAACATGACATTATGTATCAGAATATGGCTGATTGGCTGATTCAGAGAATAATCCTTTAGTAATATGTGATATGACTTTTTTGTCAATCGAATAACTTTCAAAATATGAAAAGAAATTGCTAAATTAGTCTATTATAATTTATAATAATAAAGAACAGTATTAGTGTTACATCAAGTGTTCCAACTTACTTTAGGGTAGTAACCCCAGAAAATATAAAATACCAATCAGTTTATTAATGAACAATCTCCAATACGTCTCTAATAATAAAAACTGAAAATTCTTACTGGTATGGTATAAAAATACAATTAATGATGAAAAAAGGTTCCTCACATGTTATTTTTCATACGATAGCAAATAGATCGCCAACATAAACCTAACAAAATTGTTAACAGAGGAGTTTGAAAGCCTACCTGCACCACTTAGTTTCTTTGTGATTAATTCAAATGATTTTATTAAGGTGAAAAATATCCAGTTGTAAAAATGTGAAATTTTGATATCTTTTGACGTTTTGTTCATTTTTCCCACAGACTTTGGACTACTTTAAAGATTTGCTCGATTCAAACAATCTCAGTCAAGATGTAGTAAAAGAATATCATCAACTCACTAAACTTTGCATGAAACAAAATTACTTCCGATTCAATGTAAGTCTCCTCAAACAACATGAAGAAACAGCAATGGATAACTTTTTGTCATCATTCGTTGCCAATCTTTCTATGAATAGATTGGAAACAGAAGCAAAAGAAGAACTCTAGTATTTCCTTCCCTAGGGTTTGGCTTAGGTGTTTAGATAATACTTTTGTAGTGTGTGATGCTAAAGTCACTGATATTGACAAGTTCGTTTTCAAATTAAACAGCCGTTTCGTGTCAGTTAAATTCATATATGAAATTGGAGACTGAACAACTACCATTTTTAGATAGACTAATAATTAGAAACAGTGAAAAAGTTAAAATTTGATATATACAGAAAAGATACCAGTATCTTGAAATTCTGTACGAACATTTCTGAACACATCTGGAGTCAATAACTGGCATTCTCGAACAATTCTTTCACGTAACTCTTCCAGAAATGCGGCTTTTATTGCAAATACCTTCGATTTCAAATGTCCCCACAGAAAAAAATCCAAGGGAGTTAAATCGGGTGACCTAGTGGGCCACTCCACAAAACCTCTTCTTCCAATCCATCGCTCAGGAAACCGATTATCCAAAAATTGACGGACTGCTATAGCAACATGTGGGGGTGCCGCATCATGTTGCAAAAACAGTTCGCCCTCTAAAAGATTATCGTCTTCTTCGAGGATTTGGGTAATCATTGGGTCGATGTTATTTTCTAACAGATCGAGGTACCTTTCGCCATTTAAATTATCAGGAATAAAAAATGGCCCGACATTGTGATCCCCTAAGATGCCAACCCAAACATTTAGCTTCTGAGGCCTTTGGGTATGAGTTACAATTGTGCATGTTTACCTCTACATTTAACTGAAATGTCGATTCATCAGAAAAACACGCATTGTACAGTAGATTAGCATTACCGTTTAATTGTTCACTAAAAAATCTCACAGAATTCAACCCGACGCTCGGGATCATCCTCGTTTAATTCGTGTACCAATTTAAATTTATATGGATGAAAATTGTGGGCCTTTACAATTTGATGAACACTGCTTCGTGATACACCGGAAGCCTCAGCTATTTTCCTGATCGATTGAGTATTCTCCATCTGCAAATGACCCAGAACTGCCACTTCGACTGCTTCATTCCTAATCGGTCGCTGAGATTCATGATTTTTGTTCTACAGAATCTGTTTCCATAAATTTTGTCAATAATTGTAAAACATACTGAGAACCAACCCTTCTATCTGGGTGATTTCTATTGAATATGCGCTCCGTAGCTCTAGTACAATTATCGCTTTTAAAATAAATGCTGACAATTTCTATTCTCTCCTGAAGGGTATAAACCATTTTGAGAACTCACTCTGGTAAAATGTATCTCGATTTAAAATTGGTTGTGAACAAATTAATGATCAAGGACTATCAAATACTTATGAGTCTTTTATTATTCTAAAACTAAACGGAGAAGGAAAGTGTTTTTTTGTCGAAAAACTCGTGTTGATTTTTTTAAATAAATTTCAATACCCAGTGCCGTGTATTTTAGATTTTTTAAACGATTTCGATTGTGTGTAATCATCAAAAATAAAATAATTTTCCTTAAAAACGAATCGATAAAATTTAAAAAAAAATACAGAGTTATGTAGGGAATTGAAAGACATTTCAAAAGATGTATCACTCGACCCCTTTGTCATTTGAATTTTTTGAGGGGGTGGTCGTGTAGGGTAGAGGGATGATGATAGGTATACAAGTATTACACTAAAATATGCCCCCCTTGGAAACAAGGTCGACGTGTTTCACCAATTTTTTAAATAATTTTTATATCCAAAATTATTCAGGGTGCCTACTTTTGGTTGGGACACCATGTATATATATATATATATATATATATATATATATATATATATATATATATATATATATATATATATATATATATATATATATATATATATATATATATATATATATATATATATATATATATATATATATATATATATATATATATATATATATATATAATTATATTTTACCGATATTTTTCAAGAAAAAAAACATTTTTCTATTAATTACCTTTTCCAAATTTTTCTCCGTTAAAAATTCATTAAATAATATAATTTTAAGTTACGAGGTTTTAAAATTACGCTCAGTTTAGTACAAAAAAGTTTATTGAAAAAAAAGCAAGAAACTTATTACAAAAATATATACTACTATGTATGAATATGAAACTCTAATTTCATGTGAGGGGGGAATATGTTCTTTACACTCAACATTGCATGAATGATTTTTATGTTCTATTTGGTGCGAAAAACAAGAGTCTGACATCATATAAGTATTACTTATTTGCGAAAGGACCAAGTTTCAGTAAGTAATATTTTCATAATAACATTTAGTACCTTTTTGAAGTGACTAACTGATTATTTTGATAACAATAAATTTAGCCAGTGTTCTTTGAACTGGTTTAGTTGTGACTAAACAAACTTAACGCCATCAATAATGTTGAGCACTTGAGTCAGAAAAGTGGAGAGAAGAAAATTTAACAAAAGGTTATGTTGAGCTTTTGTTGGCATTTTTACTATTGCAAACACAAGGACTGATTTTCCGCTGATCTCAAGAATTGTAGTGGAAATGTAAGTAGCCAGAATCTTAAGTGTAGTTGTAAAGTTGTTTTGATGAATGATGAAATAATTGAGTGGAATGAAAAATAATATTAACTGAAAATTTTTCTTTTTTTGCTAATTATTATTTACTAACTTTTTATAAATCTTATCACAGATAAGTATAATATATATCTTTTTAAACAATTATTTTCCAGGCTGTTTGCCAAAACGCTGAAACTTGGATTACAAAAAAGATAATATGCACATTATGTTCAGTACAACTGACTCAATAATGTTATTTTTAATTTCAACACAAGGTACTCACCAGTTGACACTCACTTTAAAAAACTTCAAAATATCTACCGGCACGTGTTTCTGCTTGCATTGCGTCATCAGGGTAGCCAGCACATTTAAAAGATCCAAAGTAATAAAACTTGTAAACCCCAATGTAATAAACATTAATGGCTTCAGAGAACAGAATAATTGAAATTATATAGTGGAAATACCCCTTAGGGTCGAATAAAATAATTTAAAAATAAATTAAGTTCCTTAAGGAACTTAATTTGTTTTTAAATGTAGATGAAATAATTCATAATTTCACATTTTCAAAATCAAATTATTGAACATTTAAAAATGACCCTCCAACTTGGTTTATGTTTTTGAAGAAAATTTCACAATAAAAAATATGCTAAAAATGTTTTAATTTGTTTATTTGTGCGTTTATAGAAGATCTGCTGACTATATGTATCGCATAGGCAAGTTCTGCGTTACCGAAAAAAAATTATTTGTATTCGATAAACCTAACGCATGATAATTAAACTAGTTTAAACTGCGTCAAATCTCATTGAAATATTTTTTTGTCATGCATTAATAAGTATATTATGTATTCATGTAATTGAATAATTTGTCACAATATTAATCCCACCCAGTTTTTTGTCCTAAACTTGATGAACTGATTAAGTATATAAACTACTGGGTTTCGTTGTATCAGTATCATTTGATCTTGTCTCAAGTCAAATAATAAACCTTACAAAATGTTCAAATTGGTAAGTGATATATAGTATTATTAAAAATACTGTTAAAGAAAATATAAGTACTATTATTTATTAATAAATGGTCGGTAGTTATTTAAGGTATAATAACATTTGGCTTCACTGTTATATATTTTCTATGATATTTTAAATATTTTGTATTTAATAAGTTTGGATTTCGTTCGTGGTATGTCTGGAAGGGTTAGTAGGATTGCAAGAAAAATCGAGCTTAAAATATGTTTTAATATTTTAACGAAATAATATACAGGGTGTATCAGTTCTTTATTCCTAAACGTACAGGATCTATTCAAGGACTGAAAGTAAAAAGAAAAGATATGCAAGTTTATTCCCTAACGATTTAGATATGTTTTAAAACTTTGTATTTCCCAACTAAGCATAAACAATTTTGGTATGCGTCGTAACTTGTTATTTTGCATTAAAAATAAGGGCTGAAATGGAGCACGGTATATCAATTTTTACATTTTCTCCACTACTGCATAAATAATGTTCATTATTTTATTTGTTTATGGTCTACATTTAATTAATAAGAAAATTATTCTTTAAACATATTTATAGAAATAGTAGTGTTTGAAGTTATTCAGTTTAAGATATTAAAAGTCATGAAAAATTAAATAACAAACGTTTCGCTAATCCACTTCTTAATTTATTAATTAGCAAAGCTTTATTTTTGTAAAAAACGAAAAAATAGTTATATGTGGAAGGAACTGTTGCTTAAATTCCTTGCATAAAACTTTGACACTCCTCAACATTTCCTCGAATTTCCCCCAAAAAGTCTGCGCTTTTTCTTGTACAGAAAAGTTATCAGTGCCATAGAAAATATTGGCAAAAATAGAAAAGCCGGATCCCGTTTCTGCGCCAACGAATATCAACAACAGTCATTCCAAGAATTAAACATTTTCATACTTTATTGCTAAAAATATAAGTAAATAGTTAACAAAAATAAATTTTTACTTCTTTTTATGTCTCTAGGGAATATTTTATGGTGAAGTTTATACGAAGTTTTTTTTTATTAGTTTTAGGCCGTGAATTCGTCATGCACGTTTGGGAATTAACAGTTAAATCACCTCTTATAATTAAAATGCGAAATTTATTTTTCTCGTTATTATTACTTAATACCACTGTTTGTTTTAATACATGTAAAGTATTCTCATTAAGGCTGCGATTTTTACTAGATATCCACTTAAATTTATAAATCGCTGTTAACATTTTCCCGTTAGCAATATTAACATACAAAAACAATTGAATTATCCTAAATATATAAATCTACAGACAATACTGATGCGTTTTTTTTTATTAATAGGGAATACGATTATTTAGGTTCATAAAATACCACCAAATAAAATATGCGTTCGTATTTCTTATTAATAAAAAAGGATGCATCATTATTGCCTATAATTTTATGAATTAAATCCATATGGTGCTTAGGACAAATTGTTTGTTTCTGTTTTTTGTTAACAGCGATTTAAAGTTTTATATTGGCAATCCTGGCGAGGAGGGCGTGCTAACGCAGCCTAATCTACAGGTAAAATTATGTGAAAAGATCGTTAATCATTATCTAAATTTTACACTAAAATGTTACTCTCATTTATTTTCACATAATTTTTATGATCACTCTGTAGCCGATAATGTGACTGTTACCAGTGCTAGCTACTCAAAGATAAAATTTTGGAAGATACATTTTTTTAACGAATTTTTCTATTATTATGGTTTCGTGCTAGAGCTAACAACATAAAAACCTTCAAGACATATGATCTGGCTCTGCAATTTTAAATTGTTATTTATATTAGGTAAAAAAAAATAATTTTGAGTGAGTTACATTTTAAATATTTGACGAAAAGAGTCCTGCACATTCTTCAAAAATAATTAGCCAAGGTTTCTTAACAATTTATCACTTGTTCGTAACTTTGGATCATATATTTTTGAATAACGGGATTTTTTGATAGTCATAACTTTACTACTATTTCCTACATTTGAAATTAGCATGCTCTAATGAAAATTGTCTTTACAGTTGTTTGTTGTATTATCTGCCCTTTTGGCTTTGGCTGTAGCCATTCCTCAACCAGGTCCAGCACCAGGCCCAGAACCAGCTCCAGCTCCAGCCCCACAACCACTCGTAGCAGCTGTCTACTCTGGTTACCCATATGCCTCTGTAGTTGCTCCATCGGTTTACGGTGCTTATGTCCCTTCAATTTACGGATAAAACTAACTAAATTTTAAAATGTTTTGCTTTTGATAAAAAAAACCTCTTGTGTCATTAACATGTACATTTCTTTTGGTAAAATAAAATTTGTATATCACTATTAATATTATTCTTGGTAATTTACCCCAATTTATTTTGTTGTGTAATTACAGGATGTTTTTATAGTCATCCGTTATTAAAGAGAACACAGAAATCCACAGAAGGAAAGCATAGCTAGTAAATTTAAAGAAACTAGTGAAAATATTGTTGTATTATTTCATTCCTTTCGATCTCGGTAGCGCAATGGGCTAAAGCGTTGAGTGACAAACGTAGCTGGTTTTACTGTCTGTCGACTTAGGGGTTCATTCCCAGCTTTCACCCTGACAAAGTTGAAGGTGGTGGTTGTGTGTCCGTGTTGCTTCAACAGTGTGTCAACGGTATTGTCCAATTTATGTGGTGTGTTTTATGTTTTATAACGGGAAATTTAAATATGCTAATACGATTCTGAAGTGGACTAGAACCTTTATGTGCCGCAACTAACACTGAAATAATTTCAACAGACACCAAAACACTTATACTCAACGCGCTTTTGCCAATCAAGTTGGCATCATCGTGTGATATTAAACTAGACTTTTATTAACTGCGCTGTATATCTTTAGTTTAGTTTTAACGAGGACCCAGTATTCGAATATATGTCAGTGTGATACCACTGCCTTATACACTACCCGGTAAAGTGGACTATTTGAAATATGTTCTCTGGTCTTTACTTATAGTAATTTTTTATCTGAATTTCTAAACTTTCAAATGCATCCAGCTGTCTATTATTTGTTGTATTTTTAATTAATCTTAAACTGCTAACATCTATCTTATAACCATATGTTTTTTAAAGCTAGTTTGAATTGATCATTTTGTTTGCCCAATATACTTATAATCTTTTTTATGTTTTCATCTTCTGATGGTGCCAAATTGGTTGATGAAATACGTGTTGAGTATAGTATTAAGTGTGGTGGTGTTTGTGGAACCTATTTTAGTATTATTGTTAATATGATGAAAATAATCACATACTCCAAATAAATAATAAACTCAACTGAGGGCCAGTCTTTAGAAGAGATACAGGTTCAATTAATTGGGGAAAGTTTTGAAGATTTCGCATCTCCTGAAAACTTTGAAATAATTGAAAAAAACTAACGACGAAGAAATAGCCCTTGATATTTCGTTATGATTAGAACAAACTTCTCAAGTTTCAACGAGACAACTTGCTTAGATGGAAATTTAACTACTCAAAAATATCTGGAACTCTTACAAAACAACGTGATACATGAATTTTATGCATGGGATGTGGCTTCAGCAATATTGTACCCTTCGCAATGTGGGGTTTAATGAGGAAATAATCAATGGTTTCTCCATAGATGGATCCGTAGAGTTACATCAATAGAATGGTATGCTAGGTCTCCCGTTCTGATGTCCCACGAATTATTCTTATAGGAACGCCTCAAGTGTAAGGTATAAAGAAATAGGCCAAAAGGTCGAAGATTTGAGAGCTCAAATAATTGCTGAGAAGAAGCAAATACTGTATATAGCCCTGGAAAATTAATTGCAGAAGGATATTTCAAGATCAACCAGCCTATTGCCAGGCTATCAATAGAGCCCATTTTGAGCATTTATTGTAAATGTAAGTTACCCTGTTTATGTATTTAGTAGAATAATGAATAATTTTACGTAATATCTCCTGTAAAACGTTTTATACTGATTTGTCTGAAAAATAAAATATGTTGCTATTTGAGTGAAATTTAAAATATGTCATAGCAACAGAAGCAACTATTAAGAACAAACAAAGGGCATATAAGTATGAGCTGTAACTAGTTAAAAAAACTTATTTTGACGCCGTTTTTTGATATCAGATAAAACCACGAGGAGGCGAACACGGTATGCGGTATGCGCAATATGCTTCTGTCCGTTGAATATTTGCCGGCTGACGACGACGACTATGTCCCGAGAATTAACCAATCACTTGGCGACAGTAACGTGCAAAGCCAGCTAGATTGCAGTGTCGCATCTGAACTTCTGAACAATGTAAATTTTTCGCATTTTTTCGAAACTAAAAGTTATTTTACAATTATGAAATAGAATACATTCTCTAAAATAATGGTAGATTCAAAAACAATAATAAAAACAGAATATCAAAATAAAAAAATTAATCAAATGTTTAAAAAGTTTCCCTTTAATCCTGATGTTCGATAATATGTTAGGTGCAATATTTTGAAAAACCTTTCAGATTTTCACTCTTAACTCATTTAAAGTACTATGCCTATTTTCAAGGCCATAAGTCGCTAATTTGCAATACCCTCGCAAAAGCAAATCGTTTGGTGTGACATCTGGCCACCTTGATGGCCACAGAATGGTCCCCCTTCCCATTATAAGATGGTTTGGAAAAATATTGTATAAGTATTCTTGAACTAACCGTAATAATGGGCTAGACAACCATTGGAACCAAATGTCACTAAATCTTTCCCCTGCTATCTGACGAATTATCGGAACAATATGTTGCTGCAGTAAATCCAAGTAATTAAACACCCCACATAAATTAGACCTCAAAACCAAAGCCGAAGCCACACGGACAGGGTTACACAGTTGAAAAAAGGCGGACACACAACCAATCCTTTCGACTTTGTCAGAATCGAAACAAGGATTTGAACCTGGGAGTCGATAGGCAATAAACCAGCTACGTCTGTCACTTAACGCTCTGGCCCACTGCGCTCTCGAGGTCGGTTAGGACCAGTTAAAATTGCCTTCTGTGAAGAACGGACCAATCATGTAATCATGTTGTTCCCTAAAATTCCTCCCCAAACATTTAATTTTTGAAGATACTGGTTTCCAATTGTAAAATATCGATGTAAATTTTCCCTTGACCAATGTCTTATTCTGGATAGAATATGGCGACCGAGTAATGGAAATATGCAGTATCTGTGAACACTACGTTTCTAGCGTCTTCGGTTCTGAGACGCTTCTATGGTAGGAGATGAGCTTTCTCGCATTGAGTGACATCCTGACCTTCATTAGAAGATCGGAAAGATTCAACGAAGGAGCAAGAAAAGTACATGGCTGAGAGGACAGCTGGGTGGTTGGTAAAAAGGATCCGTTTGCGGCCTATTTGCTTCCTCCTCAATAAGGAGAGGTTTGAAAAATAAAAGGCATCGATTAAGGATATAGCTGCGAGTAATGGATTTTCTGTAAGTTTAATTGATAAATTAATTGTCACTTCGAAATTCCTCGACCTTTCAAAATGAAAGAAAAAATCTGAAATTTGTAACGATTCTATTTGATCCACGATTCACCTGTGATATTGATAAGACTTTCAATGACAGTGGTTCATTCATCGAAAAATAAACTTCACCGCCTTGAGGCAGTCCAAAAGACATAATTGAAACAAGCGAAAAGTCGGGGATTTACGAAATTAGCTGTAAGAACTGTAAACAAAAGTATGTTGGACAAACTAGACGATAAATTCAAAGTAGATTTAAAAAAGCATATGGCCCATCTCAAATATGGTAGAACAGATAAATCTAGTGTTGCCCAACATGCCCTTTGAGATAACCATTAAAATAGATATTAGCAATTTAAGATTAATTAGAAATTTAACACATACTAGGCAGCTGGATGCATTTGAAAGCTTGGAAATCACGAAGTGTAAAAATAATATGAATTTTGACAGAGGGCCAATCCCAAATAGCCTGATTTCTTGCTTAGTGGGTCACGGTTCACCGTACAGATGATGCCAACCTGGTTGACAAAACGCGTGTTGAGTGAAATATATAGTGTTTTGGTGTTTCGTGGAAAACTACGTCAGTGTTGATTGTAAGAGTTAGAAAATAATAATCAGCAAAAAATTGTTTAACTTTATTGTATTTTATATCATTCCAACTCACGGTATTATTTTAGTGGTGCCATTTAATAATTTGTTTTCTCTCTCGCAACTGGTATACTTCATTATTTTTAGAATGTAAATTTATTACCTGCAGAACGTTCGTGTTCGAGGTTTGAATTATTCGAAGCAAAATGATATTAAAATTTGAAATGATAAACCATGCACAGTGCTTCGCGACTTTGGATATCCTTCCGCTGCCAACAGTCAAATGAAAATTGCGCATACTAATGACCGTGTTCGCCCCTTCGTGATGTTATGTGTAGGCAATATTTACAAAGTTGCGCCACTAGTTCTTTTTCTGCATCCCTTATAAATGTATATCATTTTTGAAATAAATTAATACAAGTAAACACTTATTTATTTATTTATTACTACAGGCATATGCACAGATACGTTAATGACGTACAGCATGTAACACGTGTTTAATAAATATGTTTATGTTCTAGATAGTGGGGACCGAAGTGACCGCCATGGTGGATATCGTGGTGAATATGGTGGATATCGTGGACGACATCATGAACTATACCATGGTGAATAGGTGTATGTTGTTCAGTTATGTGGGGTAAAATGATGGTTCTTTCGATAACGCCAGCCGTAGCAATGGTTATGAAGCCAGCAAGAATTAACTGAAAAAAAGAAAAACATTGAGTTTCTTTTGAAAAATTCTGAAAAGAAAAGATAAATCCTAGCATACTCGATTATTGGGTGTGTGTGTGTGTGTGTGTGTGTCCGTTATTACTAAATATGTATTCTCCTCCCGCACAAGTTACCTCAAAGTACGTTTAGGGATATAAGCCTACGTAACAATTTCAGTTTTAAGATGCTCTATAAGATATCCTCAAAGATTATTTCGAAGACTACTTTTAAACGTAAATAGTCTGAAAGAACTCCATAGAACTGATTTAAAACCATTATAAAAGTATAGGGCCCACCTAGAGAAGGGTTTATATGCCTCTTTTAAAACAGCTATTTTAACTTTAAGTTTTATGAATTGTCCAAATCTTTCCTCGTAGAGTATCTGAAGAGTATTATAAAGCTATACTCGGTTTAGGATAAGTACCATATTAAAACTTAAAAGGCACACACAAATGCTTTGAGCGGACGTTTTGTATTTAATGAAGTAAACATAAACATAAATAAATATAGTGCTACGCTCACTTGATCCACGCACGATATCGTATATGGGCCACATGCATAGTTATAAAATGTACACATGGCGACAACTGAGAATTATTCAGCTAATAGATGGATTACTAAATGAAGTACTGGGCATCTTTCTAGTGGGCTAAAATTTTCAACGACGCTAAGTTAACTGTAAAACGTAGGTTAGATAGTTTTTAAAAAATCGTGCGCTCCCTAAAAACACAAATTTTAAAAAATACATGGTTAATTTTTTTTCGATGACTTAAAAATAAATAAATCGATAGCTTTCCCCCGTAATATGGTTCAGTGTTAGTCAATTGTATTTAGAAAATATTTCCATTAGACACAAATTACGTTATTTTGTTTAATACGGAACATTCCCAATATGGCTGACCGTTATACATCTCATGCAGCGAGAAATAATAACGGTAGCTGGTATAAACCCTAATAGTTTTAAATATTTCTACTTCAAATATGTTTTGTCTTAAAATGTCAATTAAATTACAAATTGCCATAATAAATCTAATAGCTATTTGTATATTAAGAGCGCAAAGTGATATAGTGTCGCTCTGAGCGAGAAGTTTGACGCGCAACGCGTAGCGGAGCATGACCTCTTATGTCCAAAACATAATATTCGTCTGTGCTATGCGAAAGCTTTATAAGTTCATTGAATTGGTAAAAATAGCTATTTCTACCACCTTTAGTAGCACAAAATTGTTAAAAAATAAAAGATGAGTTACTACCAACCAATTTTTGAACTGTTTTCCGTAACTAAAGTTGGTAGTTTGTATTTTATTTAACTCAATAATTTGGGCACCAGTGTGATTTATAGATACTGCGAATTATTTACTAAATATAAATTTTTACGACCTTTAGCATAATGAAAGTTTCCGAAAACGATAGATTACTATAAAAATAGCTAATTTTTTAATACTTTGTGTAACTAAAGTTGGTAAATTGTGGTAATTGTGATTTATGTATATTTGAATGTATTTTATGCTTCTTTTTTGAATTATTTACTAGAAAACATATATTTGTCAAATACCCTCAATGCTTACTTTTGTGTCAAGAGTCGCAGATACACTAGACATTTCTTTATTATAGTGTCCATGGTAACTAAGCTCGGCGAGCGACAAAGTAAAAAAACGCTCGTTCCCCGGAAAAGTGCAACCAGAGACTACATATAGTCTCTGGTACAACTTTGCGCTTTCTTTTGGAAGCGCAAAGTTGCACTTTTCGCTCGGTTGTAGAAAAAAGTTATTTAAACTGTTATTTGGGGGGGGGGTGATGCAGTACCTTTTGTGTTAAATTAAATTAGATTAAACATTTTTATTGGCCTCAAATAATTTTTTAAATTGCAACATTTATTTAGTAGTAGTAGCAGTAAATTAAAACCGGATACCTTAGGTTTTAAAATTCAATAAATGTAACTTATTTCACAGTACTCAAAATTCGAAAGTGAATACATAAGAGTTGACATTTTATTTATGTTTTCATGACCTATGTGCTATATCCTGTTTTTGTATTAATTTTTTGATATAATTTTGAAATATGTCATCATCATCATCTGAAAGAAAATTTGAAACAGCGATGATTATCTGATGAGTCTGAAATTTTTTTATGTTACAGCAAATTATGTGACAAATTAATGTCAGCAATATGAAGATAATTTTAGATCTTCTTGAGTAAACTATTTCTAATTAGATGGTATTTCATAAAATTAAAAAATTGGAAACTAACGTTTTAGGCACAGAAATGTGCAGGTTCTCCTTATTTATTCCATAAGATCAAGAATCCTGACATTTTACACACGGTGGTAGAGGGTGAGCCACTGAAATTTCACACCCCTGGTTTTTCTGTTACTTTTATGGTTGGTACAAAAAATGCATTTATTTAAAGTTTTAGCAGTTTTGGCATAGATTACAAATATGGAACCAAAAAAAACAATTGAAATCAAAAAAAAAGAAGACACAAATATAAATTGTGTTTTTTTCAATTGGAACACTGTATTTTATTGCACTACTCAATTCAGAATTTCATTTTGATTACAACCATACAGTATGGGTATTAAAGTATTAGATATAGTACAGGGTTATTCATTATAAATTACCCACCCCTTATCATCGTTATTATTGCCTATAGAAAAAAAAGTTTTAAATAAAAGTTTTGTGGTTATGATTGAATTTTGTTAAAATGCTATCAAAAGCACAGTAGCGTGCAGATTTCAGGGGATACAAAAAAATATTATATTTTTTTAACTGAAATACTGCAATTTAATAATGTACACATTATTAAATTTTTGAAATGATCCCTTGTTCCTGATTTCAAAAGTTTACCATATGTTACCCCTACCATATACCGTTTTTGAGTTATTAAACGTCGAATATCTTAGTTAAACTAGTTGTTGTAAATATGGAAAAGTTAACATTATTAAAGTGAGCTATGAAAATGACAACTATTGTGTTTGATAAGTGACATTTCTTTAATGAAATAATCAAAATGGTTTACAGTGAGGAAGAAAAAGTACAAATATTTACTTGTTATATACAAAATAGCAAAAATAAACGTGCAGCAAAAAGAGCATATAGGGTGTTGTATCCAAATCGTCCAACACTATCAGAAAATACCTTAAAAATTATATACCGAAAGGTGAATAATACCTCCAGTTTTAGTAGAAAAAAGCGTGTAATTCAAGCAAACCAAGAAGAACAGCTAGATATGCTGTTTCATTTCGAAGGTAAGCCCATCCATATTTATTCGCGAATAGACTTTTTTGAAACATTGTATTATTTTTTAGAAAATTCTGAATATAGTATAAATAATGCAGTCGATCAATTAGGTAAAAGTTATTCCAAAATCCAACATATGTTAAAAAATAACAACTACATACCATATAAAATTTTACAAGTACAAGTTTTAGCAGAGGCTCATAAAAGGAAAAGGCTGGACTTTTGCCGCCAGATGAAAATATTATGGACTGATGAATCATCCTTTTCTACGGCAGGAGTTTTTAATAGGAAATTTCAGAAACAAAATTGTTGGACCTATATTTCATGACTATACTTTAACTGGAGTTACCCATCTGGAAATAATTATTCCAGAAGCAGAAAATATTCTTTTGCATTATTTTCCGGAAGCCGAACTTGATGATATGATTTAGAAGCAGGATGGGGCAACTCCACATAGTGTCCTACCCGTTCGAGATCATTTGAATAATGTATTCCCAATATGGATAGGGAATAATGAACCTATTAAATGGCCACCTAGCAGTCCGGATTTGACCTTTATGGATTCATTTTTTTGGAGATTTCTAAAACACATTGTCAATAATAATAATAGTAATAATAATAATAGTATTCAAGTCATTAAATACAGGATTCGACTTGATATAAATAATCTGAATGTAAATAATGAAGCCATTTCTGGTGCAATTGTCAATATAAGAATACGTTATCAATTATGCATTGACAGTAATGGTGGACACATCGAATATCTTTTATGAGCTATAATTTATTTATGTTTAAATTTCTTAAGTAAATCTTTGTTATCTATTTTGTATAAGTATTTGGTTTTTTTCTTCCTTACTGTAAACCAAAGCTTAAAGCAGCTGGTTGGTAAAAAAGCGGGGAACACGTTCTGCAAAGTTTGAACTGTAATGGAGTAATATATAATAACAACTTGGTGGATGTAGGTATTGAATCAGTATTATGTAGGTAGTATTGAGAGTATTATTATAAGCATAATGACAGATGATGTCGATATTCATATAATTAATGAATCTATACCGGGTGTAAATACTAGCATGACAGCATTTAATGCTATAACCCTACAAGATCTAAACAAAGAAAAAAATATAGCACTGATGAAATTGCACGTGATATCATAAAAAATCTTTTTCGCATAATAGGGTATCCTTTTTTTAAATTTGATTAATTTGAGTTTGGAAAAGGGTGTTATGCCTAAATGTTTTAAAACATCTGTAGTGGTACCTATACCAAAAATACCCAATATGAATATGACCGAACAGTTAAGACCAGTAATTATATTGCCTTTTTGTGAAACAATCTTAGAATTAATAGTTTATGATCAAGTATTCAAGTACATAAATTCAAATAATATTCTATGCACATATTAATCGGAATTTCGTGGTAAACATTCCTGTGAAACGGCTTTGTAATTAGTAATTTCAGATTGAAAGCAGTTGTTGGAGCAGGAGTTGGGATTTGCGCAGTTTTCATTGATCTTAAGCGTGCTTTTGAAACAATTGACCGTAATATACTACCACTAAAACTAAAGAGATATGGATTTGAGAACACCGTTATAGACTGGATTACAAGTTATATAACAAGTAGGTACCAAGTAACAAAAATGATTGGGAATTTATCAGACGCCAAGTTAAACAACTTTGGGGTTCTTCAAGGCAGTGTACTAGGTCCATTATTATTTATTCTTTATATTAATGACCTTGGCAATGTGTTGCAAAAATGTAAAATCCATCTTTTTGCTGATGACACTCTTATTTACTATGAGAGTACAAATTTTGAGGAAATGGTAAGTACTGTTAATATAGAACTAAAATTATTGACAGAAAAATTTAAGATCAATAAACTAAAAGTAAATGAATTAAAATCCAAACTTATGTTCGTAGGTAATAATTATCTATATAAACAGTTTGCTAGTCTAAATCTTGGTATCGAGTTAAATAGTAAAAAAGTTAAAATTGTTCAGGAAATAAAGTATCTAGGCCTAATAATTGATCGTGAACTGAAATTTAACAAACATATAGAATATATATAAAAAAAAATCGGCAAAAAATTCGGATTTTTTAGCAAAGTGGCTCCATTTATATCAACTACTACTAAACTAACTATGTATAATACCTTAATACTACCTCATATTCTCTATTGCTGTTCTGTGTTGTATACAAGTTGTACAAATTTTAGTAGACTCCAAGTTCTCCAAAATAAGGCAATGCGAATAATACTAGAATGCAACAGCTTCACTAGCAGTCAGCTAATGCTTAATACATTAAAGTGGCTTTACATTAAACAGTTCCTCTTCTTCCAAACTATGACATTTATTTGTGAAACATGTGTAACACACGAACGGCTAGTGCAAATAACTATTATGTTAAAATAACTTCTAGGAGTAGTACAAAGAGAAGTCTGTTCCACAGAGGAGTTGTACAATCTTCTTCCTCATGTAATTAAGACTAGTAATACCGTTAACCAATTTAAGAGTCAACTTTTATGTTTTATAAATGATAATGCATATCAGTTAAATTGATGTTGCTTGAGGTTTTTTTTCTCTATATTATATGTCTATATTATGTAAACTAGTACTAGTTTGTAACTATTATTTTTATATCTATTATTTTATTTTATGTGCAGACTATCTGTCTATGGATAAATAAAGAATAACTTATCATATATTACGAGTACATATTATTTAGCGAAAAAAGAAGATATTTTGAATTTCTAACAATAATGTTGTTGACGTTTTAACAAATTTATCTTTAAACCAGTTACTCCTTATAACCTCCTCGCAGTATGGATTTAACTTGAATGGATTTCTTCCTGTGGGGTTATTTCACGAACGAAGTATACGAAAATATGACTTAGAACATTAACGAATTAGCAGGGTTGAATAATAAATGAAATTGCTAACCTAAATAATGTTTGAAGAAGATTTAGTTCTTCCATCGAAGAAAACGGACGTCATGTAGAGCATTGACTGGTATACAATTAAACGTTTTTTTTTCTTCTTTTCGTTTCTTGTAGTTTTATTTTAAGTTAAAGCTTACATATTTTTATCTAATATATTTTAACATTGAAACAACATGAAAAATATAAATATTTCGAAAACTATTTAAAATAAATGTAATAATATGAGTTATACTGTTATAATTAGAATAAAATTCTGAATTTGAATAGTGAAATGAAATACAGGGTGTTCGATTTAAAAAAAATATAAAAGAAATATCAATATTCCATATTTGAATATTGATATTTGATATAATATGTGCTTGAAATTGTATAACAGTAACAAAACAACTTACAATTTTCAATAATAATTATTTTTTATTAATAAGTAATTTTCCTTTTGTTACACCTTTTTACAATAAAATTTTATTAACTGCTAAATTATGTTAAAATAGAAAGTCTTACCAGCTTGAACATTTTGATGTCACTTTGTAGGTTCTATTTAGACTAATGGTTCATTTCATTAAGAATTGATTTTTATACTATTAATACCTCTATTTTTGGAAAATACATGTCATTTAAATTAAATTAATAATCTGTTTACTATGATTGGGTTTTTAAAGATAAGAAAAAAATATTTGTATATATTTTTGTATTTAAAATTACTGCAATTGTGAGTTGTCGTTGTAACAATGCTGACATTTTCAAGGTTTAAATTTGCTAAAGGACTTTTAATAATTTCCAATTTATTTAGAGGGTTGCCGGGACAAGACAAATTAAATTTAAATCAGTTATTTCGCTAACATTTCTTTATATTATTATTAGGTCTTCTTCATAACTCTGAATCATATTTCGTATTCAATATTAGGTATTTTTATTAATTCGGCGCTTCGGCGCTCTGAAGAAAACTTAATAGTAAAGTCGAAATGTAAGCGAATAAACTGGTTTAGAGTTTTCCTTTTCTATCCCAGTGATCTTCTAAGTAAGATAACTAGATATTAAGGACACAAAGACATTTATCATCTAATAATTTCCAACACATACTACCTTCTTAAAAAAATATTTTAAACCGCTATATTTTTAACCAGAGGAATTTACTGTTTCGTAAGATGATCAAAAATTGAGAGGGTCGATTCTGGAATTAGGTCCAATATTCAGTGATATGTAGATAGAGTAGGAGTGTGTTCCAAATTAACCTAGAGCTTTTATATAGGTTTAGGTATACGTATAACGTCACATGACCTTTTAATTACTCCATTTTATGAATGCAAAAGGTAAAGTTTGGTATAAATCAGTTGCTTTTTTTATTGTTTCTGTTTTTGATGTGGCTAACATGCATTTCCTGATATTTTTGCATGGACATTTTTTGAAATGTTAGTTATTGTTTAAATGTCTATCGTTCTGATTACATGTTTTTGAGGTAAAACCTTGAAAATGTAATTTTTTGAAGCCAAGAATAATTGACTATTGCTATAGTCGTTCCTATTTTTATCAATCCAGCTAATGATCTCACAAACTTACTTGCGTTATTCGATACGCTTTCATACAACACTATTTTCCTATTTGAATCTTTCACAACAGAGTGTCTACAGGTTGTAATGTTTTACGTATCGACCACAATTATTTTGTTTTTAAATTTTATTTGAAATTGAAATATTCAATGCCCATTGCAAAAAATATATATTTCAAATATCTTAGCTGAAATCTCATCTACGCATAACGAGTAAAGTTTGACGTGCTCATCGAGGTGGTTAAAGTGGAGTGCACTCGGAGTGTCACACTGACAATTTACAAACGACATTAACATTTACCCAGTTCAAAATTACGCCACTTTTCGAACGGCTAGTGTGCACTCTGTATATTGCTTATGATAATTTCGAACGACATCTAGAAGTAGGTACTAAACTTCTAAGCATGAAATTCTTGATGTCGGTCGGATAGTGGCATTTGGACCATATGAGAAGTTTCACATACCTCTCATCACTACTCAATTTACCTTAGTCAGTATATGACTAGCAGGTTGGCCACTATCATTTGTCTGTTCCATAACCTATGGCATACTGAGGAGAACTAATAAGTTCGAAACCGGTCTATGTCTGGTTAGGAATTGACAAATGATATTGGCTACCGATCTATCATGATTTGAAGGTATAATCCAATGCAGGTCGGGGTATTTGCCCGCCGAGTAGTTGTTTCGTTCAAATCATATTTAATAGCTTTTCACAATTTTAAAAAATGTGTATTGTAATATTATGTCATATTAGGAAATACTCTTTTCGAAAATGAAAACAAGCCTTTGGAGAATTTCGAAAATTATAAGACGACCTTTTGATCATTCGATTTTCAAATTTAAGCTCAAGAAACAAATGTCTTGTATAATGTTATCTACGTAACTTGTTGAATTACAAATATCTATACATTTTATTTTCTAACTTTTCAAATGATAAATAATACGACAAACTGCCTTTTCATGGCTACAGCTCATGTTATTGTTAATTTCTCGTGTATGTGTCCATATACGCAGGGTAGGATATATGATCACAAAACTACTGAGCGCGGGGATGTAGCAAGTCGGGACACTACTTAGCCCAGATAAGTTAATGAGTGTCATGACAAAATTAGACTAGCTCAGAGCAAAGAGCGTTTATACTCAGGTTATCTGAATTTCAATACAATAAAATTATTTACTTAAACTTTGACTCACTATGAATTGATCGTTCTCGATATAAGGTGGTGCTTTAAAATAAAATATCAAATTCAATAACCATGAAACAGGCTATATTCATATAAATTTCATAAAAGAAAATATAAAAACCTATTTACATTACTTTACGATAACTGTGCCTCAAATGTTAATTAAAATACTTACTAAAAACACAACCCTTACTCACAGAGTGTGATTAAGACAAGGTTTTAAATACCTTAAATGTGGCCACACTGAAGGTTCACAGTGTATTTGGTGACATACGAGGTTAAGGTTATCGATATCAAAATTTAACTAAATTAAAAGGGGGTTGGTATTCCCTTATTATGAACATTAAAATAAATACAAAGTTACCAGCTACCAGCGGCACATGAAGGAACTCTCCTCAAATACTTTTCCTCGTCCCCGTGTACCTGAACTTGTAACTTCACACGGTGCTTACGAAGGTACGTAGGCTCTCCAGTCTTACGCTTGCAAAATAATGACAAACCGTGCTTTCGACGTACAGAACGATATAGACTTCGCACCCAGGCTAGCAGAACGATACAGACTTTGTCCCAGGCATGCACTCTAAAAAATATATTTGATTTACACGCTGATCGAACTTTCACCTATTGGAAACTCAATAATATACTTAATACAAAACAAACATTATAGTTCTTCTAACTATTTTTCTCAAACACAGAGGGTACGGTGTCTTTCAATTTCAATTTCTCCAATAGAACTACCAAAATCATAACCTTAAGTAAGCGTTTAGTACAAACCAGAATAGAAAATAAATATATAAACGTGCCATCTTGTGAAAAACTAAATGCCTAAATGAAGCCTTAGCAATGATCACAATTATATCCTGTTTCCAGTAAAAGTTCCCTTCTAAAACAACACTAAATTCATTCAACACTGCGTCCAAAACAAGGGAATTTAAATTTCATCCCTATCGGATGACCGCAGATCAGCCTTATGGAAATTTTCCTTTACGGTCTTGTAGCCGGCGTATTCCACGATGAATGACAAAATACAACACTGGAAGAGTGATGACAATGCCCTACACACTGGAATAGAGAAAGAAAGGTATTATTGGTTGCCTATAGCTCAGGATGATTTTAGGCACAGAATAACAAATAACGAGAGGGTAGCGAGGAATAGTTTTATGAGAATTTAGAATGTAACAATTATCAGTGCCGGTGGCGGGATTCGAACCCGCAGGATCATAGAGAGATTATCTAGTCACACTTGCCATCGCATGCTCTAGCTAACTACTCCACCGAGCCGGTATGTTGGTAATATCCTAATAAAGTTTAAAAGGACAGGCTGACAGTTGAAATAAAAACTATAGTAGATGGGAACAGCTAACTACCTGCCAAATATAATTCAAATCATTATTTTTATTTAACAGATTGACGATTTTAAATGATTTTATTTTCTTATACCTAAGATAAGCAAGTATAGTAATCGTGATTTTTTTCGACCTCGAGATTTTGATTGACGTTTTGAACCCTTCTGAATCCATGCTGACTATATTCCTAATGATGTTTGTCGGTGTGTGTGTGCGTGCGTGCGTGCGTGCGTGCGTGCGTGCGTGCGTGCGTGTGTGTGTGGGCGAGCGCGCGTGTGCGTGAGCGCGCGTGTGTGTGTGTGTGTATACGCGAAACTCAAAAAATACTAACGGGAGACTTTCCAATTTTGGCAGTTGACATTTTAGGTGACACATTAAATTTGGTGAATGTGGTACCACCAGAAGATACATAATGAATGAAAAAAGAAAAAAGGTACAATTTTGGGAAAAATCGAATCTAGACGAATTATAATGAAAAAACATAACTTTATGAAAAGAAAATCTGCCCGCATGTCTGTAGTATCGCGATAGCACCCACAGTTTTTGAGATAAAGCTTTCAAATTTAGTACACTTATTCTAAAGTCCAAAGACAATTAAGAATTCGGTGATGAGCAAAATTGACCAGCTGAAGGGGGTTCCACGGGATCCAAACTCTTTTGTATTTGACTACAAAAAAATATATTCTTGATGAAAAATTATAAATCATGTCTACTATATCAAGCGAATAAAATATATTTTACAAGTACTTAAATAAAGCTGATGTAAACTGTAATATTTTACACATTTGGCGTGATAAAATGGGGTTAGGATAAATTTAGCAGTTTGACGTTTGAAGGATCTAATTTAGTTACAAAAATGTCAATGTCAGCAACAAAAAATTATTAAAATATCATATGTATGACATGAATTATTATTGACAGTATCGAATGACGCTGATAATTAATTATTTAAAAATTTTAATGAAACATTTCAAGGTAAGCTATTAAAATATAATTGACGTAAGTGAAGAATTAAATAGAATGATTTTTTTTAGATCAGGATGATATATACTGGTATAAGAAAGTTACGTGCTAGCCACATCAGATATTTTTAAGTAATACTTTACTATTTTGTGTGATGCTCTATAGCCATTCTGAATGCATATTTGAAATTTTGTCCGCACTCTAGTCATCACTTATTTTAACATACAAAGATTATTACTGGCGTAACCAATTGCGAAATATTCTTGACAATTTTGTTTTTTTCTCCAATCTTAGACTAGAAGAATGTCATGTGTTTGATTAATGCTAGATACATCTGACCTCACTCTTCATTTAAATAAACAAACTATTATTTTTTATTGTTGTGCATTTTTTTATATGGTCATCAAATAAATTATCAAGTATATCTGTTCTAATGACATAATTATAGTAAATTTAACATCTGAAACTAGATTTACGACATTTTTGTGTATCTCAGAAATAAATTACTCTCAACTTCACTTAATGTATGTAAATTGATAAACCGGTATAATGAGACGTGTCAGCGATTACCTTTTTTTTAAATAAATAAGTGATACAAGTTAGCTCATTAATAATATTTCTATAGTTTTGAACTAACTACAAATTAGGTGTTATATTATCGTATATTAAAAACTGCCAAGCAACGAAATAAATAAAAATAATGAAGGAATATTTTTAAATAATAATTCGTATAACCAGAAAAATTTTAAGAATGTTTATTACTCTAATTATTTTTAAAAATTTTGCTATAAATAGAAGACACGTATTCATGATGGGCGAGTCCACTTTGATGATATTTAAAGGAATAGTGGTCCTTTGACTAAAATCTGATTTTCTTTGCTTCAATTTTTCATAACAATTATTTTCATTTTCATTGTAATTAACTCTTAGAGAATTAGTCAATTAATTAAATATCTCAAGATAATGGATTACGATTTCTGAAAATTAATAGTACTAATATTAATAGTTAAGAATATTAGTTGTATACAATTATTGCATGATGAATAGATTTAATTTAACAAAACAGATACAAAAACTGTCGAAACGTAGCGTTTCTTTATGAATAGGTCCATACTTTGTGTGAAATAATTTAAAAGTAGAATAAGTACTTATTATTACCTATTTGGAAAGTAAATAAAGCATAAAACACTCCAAAATAAACAAATATTAGGTAAAAGTGTTAATTAGTCCCTTTTTGCCTAATATATCTATAATAGCCTGCTCAGCAAAAAACATCATCATGCATACAGAATGTTTCAGGTATGCGGTCATTAATTTCTAGGGGCGATTCTACATAAAAAAATATGAAAATAAGTTCATATAAACATGGGTCCGAAAATCCCTCGTAAGGGCGCTGCGGACCTCAAAATTGACATTTTATTTTAGTTTATTTTAGTCGACAGCCAGGGTTCTGTGACGTATTTCGTTGCTCTACCCAAGAGCAGAAGTGTCACTTTGACGCCCAACACTACGGCGGTGCACACGGTACGGATATCTCGGGCGCCAGTTTCTGTTTAGAGTGCAGAAACACCACTTTACTCTATCGGCGGGACGATAGAGGCCGGGCAACTACAGTGAAGATACGGCGAAGCCAGGGGTCGGGAAAAAAAGGGAACTTACATACTACAGTTAAGGAACAGACTCTCATTCAATATATTTACATTTATTCTACACACTAATTATTATTTACACTATATACATCTTCATATTTACAACTTATTCTACAAGCGGTCTTATACTACAAGCGGTCTTATACTACAAGCGGTCTTATACTACAAACTTATACTACAACGGTTTAACTACGGGCGAGCGGGGGGGCAGTAAGCGGCGGTCAAGCGGTGCGATACGGTAATCCGGTGAATGAAGCGGTGAAAAGGTACACAGCAATAAATTAATCGGTCACAAGCAGATGGCGGACGGATACCAGGAGGGGAAGCAAGCGCCAATACAAGCACACTAAGACTATCTATTTACCAAAACTTTATCAAACCTTGCTACCTACTTCCGGATCCTGGGCTGCATCCTCTCTGGAGCGGTCGGGGTTGGCACGTCTGGTCGGTACGGGCGGCAGCAACGGACTGTCCTGGATGCTCTGAAAAATCCTCAAGCTACTAAACTCTGCCAAAAGCAGAAGTAGGATGAGACGCGGTAGTCATGCGCGGAATATATCAATACGTCACCCGAATTCAATTTAAAACAAACCTGTACCTTCATACTCACAACAAGATTACTTACTATGCTGGTCGGCGTGGTTCTTCAGTCAGCAGCTAAACGGCAACTGACTTGTTCGAAAAATCCTCAAGCTACTAAACTCTACCAAAGGCAGAAGTAGGATGAGCGCGGTAGTCATGCGCGGTATATTACAACTACGTCACCCGTTTATTGACTTAGAATAATTCCGCATGAAATTTAAATACCAATATATCCTTATACTCACGAGTTTACTTACTGTGCTGATCGGCGTGGTTCTTCGGTTGGCGGTCGGACGGGAACTAATTTGATTGTTTTCAGTCTCGGGCTCCTTCACGGTAGCGAGGGACACAATGCGCGCTTCGCGTTTCGCGATTTCAATATGTGTACTGCCGGCCACTTGGCATATGTGGAATGTTCATAAAAAAACATATCAATACTATCTATCTATAATTAACAATTAAACTGTTATTAATGATCAGCTGACAATACCACTTATTAAAAGCGCAGTACTACAATGGTTAAGATATTTTTCAAAACAGACAAATAGTACCTAGTTACCTAACTTAATTCTATAAAATAAAATCACTTCGTTACAGTTCTATTGGTACTTCTCTGTGTCATGTAATACAGATTTGTTATTTTAAAAAATTGACTGCCTACGGTCTTTATTCTTATTAAATTATGCAGAAGAGCGAGAAATCATTATCCTTATTTTTGAATCCTAGGCAATGCATGCGTTTCTTTATGTTCAAATTTCTAGAAACTGGTTGGTCCTACGGCGTTATAACAAGAAAAGCTTTTTTTGTGTATTTATAGCCAAGGCACCATATTCCGATGACATTCACAAAAAATTCAAATTAAAAAAATTGTGGGGAGAAGTAAGTCCCCTCATTCCAATTTTGTGCACCCCTGACTGAATTTATCCTTGGTGAATAACATCAGAAAATGACCTTTATTAATATCGAATCACGTGCAAAAACTGGTCACTGTAACTCAAAGGGTTCCTGAGATATTAAATAAAATGTCAATTTTGGGTGCCCCCTTCAGAGGCCCTTAGGAGGGATTGTCGGACCGATTTTTATATGAACTATTTTTCATATTTTTTATGTAGAATCACCGCTAGAAATTAATGACCACATACCTAAAACACCCTGTATAAAAAACTAGGTAGTTTGTTGTTACAAATATTAAAAGTACAGTAGACTTTCTTGCTCAACACCAATAATTTTTCTTAAATTATTTGTTTGGCATTTCAGATTAATTTGTTACTATCATACAGTTACTTTTATGACATTTAGAGATTTTACTTTAATTTCACTCACGCTAGTCACAGATACTGAAACTGGGACGTTATCCACAAACATAATGACGTATCCAGTGGATCATTTACATACAACACAAATAGTTAGGGTGCTAAGGTAGAACTTTGGGGAACTCCAAGCTTAACATTGCGAGTCGTTCAATGATTACAGTTCACTAAATACCTTCCTTCCATATAAGAGTTGCTGCAGTCTAAAGATACCTACTTTTTCATGTGATATTAAGAATCATGACTTTTGCTGTTTCGACATATTCCTTCCCGATCCACTTTTTTTTCGAACCTTTGATTTATCTTATTTCTGTTTTGTAAGTTTCATGAATACTCCTAATTTTACTTTAGAAGAGGGCCACCGACACCAACTTCTGTTTTTTTGGAGAGAGGTTTCTTGAGCTCTATTCATCACTAATCTATCTTAAAAGTGCTATGGACTTATTGTCACAGGCATCTATATTTCTCTTACTCATTTAAAATTTTTTTGATGTAAACTTGCTACTTCGTCTTCCATAGTTTTCTACCTATAAAAATTGTAAATAATATAAACACTGTCGCTACAATATTTCATCAACGCTACAAGAGTTTTCATTTTCTAATAAATTAATTATATTCATGATGTCTAGTTCTCTGATAGGTTCAGGAAATAATTCAGAAACATGTTTTTATTTCATTTCAAGGAGAAATGGACTATATCCATTTAGTTCGCAGAATCTTCATGTGTTACATGATGGTGATATAGAGCTTTGGCCAGATTTTTGTGGATGGTTGTTGGAGAATCGTAACCCAGGCTTTGCAAGCAACATCCTTGATGAATTAACCTTTTTCCATGAAGGTATTATTAATTTGCACAATCTACATTTTTTGGGGTGACAAGAATCTGTATTAATATCGTCAAAGAGGTTTCCAGACGATGGTCAGTAAACTTCTGGTGCGAAACATTTAGTAAGTTAGTAATCGGTCCACACATGTTTCCTGATCGCTTTACTGATTGGGAAGAGTTACCCTCACTACTTGAAGATATTAATATTACTTATTAGGCAGGCTATTTGGCACCAACATGATGGAGTGCTGGCGCATTTTAGTATTCAAATACGTAATTTTCTAAACCAACCCTTTCCACAACAACAGGTTTGAAAGGGGGGTAAATTTGTTGTCCCCTTCGGCCACCTGACATAACACCAATAGACCTCTTTCTTTGGGGATTCATCAAAGAAAAACCGTATCAGTTACCAATTGAAAATCAGGCGGATATGCTTCCCCGAATACAAGAATCAATACCATTAATAGGTGGGTAAATGCTATAGAGAGTTAGAGATTCCTTTTTTAGACGCGCATTCAAGATGGTGGTGGATTATTTGAACATCTTTTTTAATAAATTTAAAGTTACCCTTTAATGGTTTAATTGCTTCTCTTAAATAAAATAATAAAATTCCAAATTATGAATTAATTTTAATTTTACCCTTAAGAACCCTACACTCTGTCAAAATGTTTGACAACTCGATAAAGAAGCGAAACTGAAAATTTCTTGTTTCATTATTTTGACTTAATTTACCCTTATAAAACCATATTTTGCGAATGGGGTGTGACTTATGATACACCCTGTATTTAAATGCATTCTGTTACTATTTCCAGTAACGTTTTTTACCTATCTTTGCAAGTTTATACTTGGTTATGTTGTAAATTTATTTTAATAGGTACCCTTAATACTTTATTGACTTTTGTTATTCGGTCAATGTAAATTAATGTGTTCTAGTGTAAATTTGTATAACAAGGTGAATATTGGCACTGTGCTAGAATTCGTAATTAGCCGATACGAGCAGCGATATTATGTAATTTTAGAAATCATTTAAAAGTGAAATCAGATAAAATCATATTACAAAACTGTAATCGGAAAGAAAGTACCTATTCAGGGCCCTCTTTAGAGGCGGACAACTCGGATCCCTGTCGGGGGCGGCGAACCTGAGAGCGGCAGTTTCGCCCCCTTGAATGTTAACCAAATATTGATAAATTAATTATTCTCAATTAATATGAATTTACACTAAAACTAAGTACTATGCAATTTACATTTGATCTTTGTGGTTTCTTATGTATTAAAGCTAGAAAAATATTAAAACACCTTTTTAAAAAAAGCTTATTTATCTTTGAAATAAAACAAGACGTATAGTTAAAAGACGCGCATGCTCTGCATGAACTTGTAGGTATATAGACACTTGTTTAAAATGGGAACTGCAAGACATAACATGCATGGACATGTTTTCGCTCCTTACTATATAAAGTCATCTAAGCGCAATTGTGATATTATTGCAAATGCGTCGGCGCCGGTGATAACATATCCTTGAAGTAAGTTTGTTAATGTTAAAAATATTTAACAGTTTAGTTCGAGATAGTAACTTTTTTGTATTTTATCAATTTCTAAAGGTAAGTACTTCTACAAATACCTGTATTGTGTTAAAGAATTATTTTCAAAAATATTTTCCACAATACGTACTTACATTTTTAAATAGTTTCTGTATGTTTGTTATGATGAATTTTTATTAATTTAATTGGGGTTTTCGTAGCGAAAAAAGAGAAACAAGAAATCCATTTAAAAATTCAAACATTTTAGATAGGTATCTATTTTAAATATTTAGTTTTTATATGTTCGTTGTGGTGGTTCGCAATTTGTCCATTTTGTTGGGATCCACAACACCTAAAAAAATCTTTGTAAAAAATCCTACTAATTAATAAATTATAATTTTGTGTAGTAATAAGCCTATGCGTTGCATAAAAAGATAAAAGAAGAAAAATCTTTTAATACGATTAGTCGGTGATGGTGGCTTAATCTGTCCCACAGTTTAAAGATATTGAAAATCCTAGTTTTAATTACTAAAAGTATTAACTGTCTTTTTCCAAAAGGGGGGTTGAAAATTAACCTGAAACGTTTTTATATTTAAAAATGGAGTTTAAGTAGGTAATTAAAACTAGGTATTTTATTTTTCACAAGTGTGACAGATTAAGTCACTGACTAATTGGATTTAAAGATTTTTCCAATTTTTATTTTAAGCAACGCCGTGGCATATTTTAACTGGCGTATTTTGTATTGTTTAATTTGTTGTTTTAGAATGTCTGACGCGCAAAGAAAATTATCCGGCCACCAGTACAAAAAGCGAAGGCTAGAGAAGGAAACCCAAAAGAAAAAGAAGCTGGTGCTCTACACAATTATTTACAGGGTATGTCCGGTAGTGCCATTAGTACCAAAACAAATATCTCCAAAAATTCAGATAAAACAGGGTATGTCCGGTAGTGCCATTAGTACCAAAACAAATATCTCCAAAAATTCAGATGAAAAGGAAAACACGGAATCATTAGAGAGTGTTGGTGACCAAGACCAATCAATACACGATATTTCTAAACCAACTTTGTCACCAAATAAAAGCAGTCTACCAACTAACACCGCCTTGGCCCTTACAGAAGGCACCCTGAATAGCACTAGTAGCACTCTACCTCTATAAACTGACCCCACCCTACCACCCACGGAATGCACTGTACAAACTTTAGATACAGATCCAGCATTGTGGCCCAGAAATTTAGAAGATGCCGAAAGAAGTTTTTTAGTACGACAAGGTCCACCTAAACCATTGTTTAATTACAAATTTCCATATGATAGCACTGATCGAAAATTTAGCATAAATTACTATTCTCGAATTCTAAGAAATGGAGAGCAAGTTATAAGAGACTGGCTAGTGTACTCAACTTCAGAAAACTGCATATATTACTTTTGCTGCAAAATTTACAGCCGTGTGTCAAGTTCCTTTTCAATAGAAGGTTTTAAAAGCTGAAAATACATCGTTGAAACTTTAAAGAATTACGAAATTTCTAAAAATCATATTCAGGCTCAAACATCCTGGCTAGAACTCAGTCAAAGGTTAAAGGATTGTAGCAATTACTAAAATGCTCGGTAAAAGTTGTTTAGCTTTTCAAGGTACAAGCGACAAGCTATTTGAGCATAATAACGGCAACTTTTTAAAAATAGTTGAATTGCTACCTGAATTTGATCCCGTCATGGAGGAACACGTGCGTAGAGTGCTTAAAAAAGAGGAAACCAAAGCTCACTATCTTGAAAAAAAACATTCAAAACGATATAACATACTTGCTTCACGAAAGTGTAAAATCGCATATTATTGTTGAAATAAAAAAAGCGAAATACCGTTCCATAATAATAGATTGCACTCCCAACGTCAGTAAGGTGGAGCAAATGACCCTGATAATTAGATATCTTTCCATCAATAAGTCTGATTCTGATTCAAACGATGTCGAAATAAAAATCTACGAAAGTTTTTAGGTTTCTTATCTGTGGAAAGATCTACAGGAACACAACTATATGAAATTATAATTGAGGATCTTCATGAAATGGGACTTGATGTGCAAGATATAAGAGGGCAGGGATATGATAACGGGGCTAACATGAAGGGCAATCTAGAATTAGGAATTTAAATCCACGAGCATACTATGGTCAGTGTAGTAGCCACTCGCTCAATCTAGTGATAAATGATATGACAAAAGCATTCTTCGAAGCAGCAAATTTTTTTAAAAGGGTCCAAAAATTATATTTATTTTTTTCTACTTCTACTTTTCGATGGGCAATATTTTTAAAACATGTCCAATGATTAACATTAAAACCTTTCAGTGGCACTCATTGGGAAAGCAGGATAGAAGCTTTATCACCCTTAAGATGTCAACTTGGTAAAATATACGACGCTTTGCTAAGCATTTATGAAAACCAAGACATCGATATCTTAATAAGAGACGAAGCTTCGTGTTTGCTAAGATGCATTAAACAATTTAAATTTTTATGTTCAATAGTCATATGGTATAAAATTTTAAACTGTATTAATCCAATAAGAAAACTTATGCAAACAAAAGATTTACTTTGAAAAAAGCACTTGATCTTCTAGAGAGCTGCAAAAATTTTTTTAAAAATCTTAGATCAGATAAGTTTTTCAATGAAATTATTGTTGACGCAAGAGAATTGGCTGATGAAATTAACATTGAAGCCAATTTTGAATCAACAACGCAACGCCGCGACACTGCGTAAGAAGAAAAAAGGCCAATTTTTCATATGACGCAAGAGACGAACCAATCGAAGATCCCAAAGAAAAATACAAAATAGAATTTTTCTTCTATATTATTGAACAAGCATTAAACGCACTAGATAGCCGATTTGAACAGCTGAATCACCATAGTACCCATTTTCAATTTCTATATAATATATATGATTTGAAAACTTTGCCTAAATAGACACTGATAAAGATTTGCAAAGATTTGGAAAATATTTTGTCTGAATAAATCAGCTGACATTAACAGTTTAGAATTAGTAGAAGGAATTTCTGCAGTTTGTGCACTTTTGGGCAAAAAAGAAAGTGATGTTCTTAAAATAATAACAATGCTAAATTTTGCTCCAAATCTTAGTATTGCCTTAAGAATACTACTGACTATTCATCAGTAGCAAGTGGAGAAAGAAGTTTTTCCAAATTAAAATTAGTCAAAACCTTTTTACGCTCTACTACTATGCAAAATCGACTATATGGCTTGACCATTTTAGCAATTGAACATGAAATTGCTGAACAAATAAACTTAAAAGAGGTAATAAAAAAACTTGCAGAATTAAAAGTGAGAAAAAAATATTCTTCTGATTATAACTCAGACAAACAATGTATTACTGTGGTTCTATCTACCTTTTGTTTTCTATTTAGGTTTTAGATATAATTAAGAAAAAAACCTAAATCGTAATAGCGGTAAAATTGCACCCTGTATGTTTAAAACTAAGTAAATATTTTTAAAATATAACAACTAGGTATCTATAGGTACTGCAACTCTAATTTATTTTAATTTTATACTGTCTTGTACCAAATGTTAAGTTTTAGTACTTGTTTCTTTTTAAATATATGTTTTTATTGCAAATTAAAACCATCTTTTATTAAGAAAAAATAACTTTAAATCAACTCTTATGAAAATATTTAAGAAAACATTTTTAATCTTTTCATTTGAGTCACTTCCTAGGCCTAGCATAAGCTTTTAAAACTTCATTCAAAGATAAAACGTTAAATAATTTTCCATATTTCAAATTAAGAAATAATTAAGTGTATGTAAAAAATATTATTTAAATGTACAGTTACTAACCTCACATAAATATGAAGTATTTGTAGGATTACAAAAAACTAGATTTAGGGCTCTAATTATAGCTTGTATTCATCTTAGTAGGTTTTCAAAGAGATTGTGTATATAAATCTCATCAATATTATTCCAAATCACGTTCAATTTATTTTGAAGTTCATTCAAGCTTTCAACGCAGAACTTGATCTTGCTTAATCAGCCATCCCAAATTGTTCCGTACGATATCTATAGGATAGTACAAAATTTTGGCCTATGAAAGGATCATATGGCATCACATGAGGTTTTAGAATCTCTCTTATGTAACGATCGATCCTTTCGTCACTGACCGCCACTAACTCCGTGTGCCCAAAACTAGATACACTGGAAATGACCCTTACTTGGCCTTCTGTACACTGGCATACGTCTATTTGAGAAATACAGGCAAAATCTCGATTCATCCATGAAGAATATGTTGGGCCATTCTTCAAGACCCCAGTTTGTGCTCCCTAGATAATTGGAACTGAGCAACTCGGTGTGTCCTGATAATACGTGGACCTATAGCTGGAACCATTTGGTTGTCAATTCTGTTCCCGGGGACGGTTTCTAATTGTTTACATTTTCAGCTGCCAAGAGTGTGGTTTGAAGTATTGAGGTGATGCAATGTAGAATTCTTAAGTCTGTTACTGTTAAAAGACGATGATTTACCTCTGCAGTAATTCTCCTACATCATTGTCGCTTGGAATACTGTCCAATCTCCTTATAACGCTTGATAAATCTTGGAATGGTACTCTGTTGATCTCCAATTAAGTAAGCCACGTACCTTTGACTTGTTGTTACTGGCTGTTACTCTTAAAAAACAATGATTTACCTCTGCAGTAACTCTTCTACGCCCTTGTCGCTTGGAATACTGTCCAGTCTCCTTATAACGCTTGCTAAATCTTGGAATGGTACTCCGTTGAACACCAATTAAGTTAGCCCCGTACCTATGAGTTTGCCTATCTTCAATCAGAGCAGTTGCACTTATGACCTCTTCATCAGTTAAATGATGTATTATATGTTGTTGAGCATTCATAATGCTATAATTTATCACACAATTTAAATTAACGATAGAACCACAGCAAAGATTATAAAAATCTAACACTACAATTTGCACAACAAACTGACCCAATGTAAATTAATGACATTACTTTTAATCTCTTGTTTTCCATAGTCTGCTACTTATTTCAGTACGCATATAAATTAATGTGAAGGGAAACCTGTTGTGCTATAAAACTGACTCATTTGACAATAAAGATATTAAAGTGACCAAAAAGGGATGCGATATTACTTGTGGGATGTGTATATCAATGTAAGTTTGTAATGAATGTTATATTTTTATCTACGTAATTTGATAACTCCATTAATAGTGTTTCGAACTTGGATATCGGTAATCGTAAAATACAAGATGTTTCTTTCATTACACAATAAATACAACTTACATCACTGGAGACAAAAACATGTTTAAACAAAAATGTTATAATTTCATCACCAATAATTTATTAATATTATAACACATACTTAAATATTTTATTAAACTATTACAGTATATGGAGAATACGCCACATAGTCAGCAGTATATGCATATGGTGATACATAACTAGCATAAGCCAATGGGGCACTGTAGGCTGCGGTATATGCTACAGCGGGACTGGTGACTATAGGAGCCGTAAGTGCTGCAGCTACTAGATGAGGCTTTGGTGATGGTTTTGCTATAGGAGCTGGTGCAGGTAATGCACAGGCGACGGCCAGTGTGATAGCGAAGACAAGCTAAAAAAAAATACCTACGTAAATAATGTTTTCTCTTTCGATATGTTCAGAATAATTTTTTATTTTGTAAGTAACATATATACAATTCTATGATAAATTACTATTTTATACGGTTCTCCAATAAAGATAGAAAGTTGCATGCAGTTAGTATGTGTGAATTTTATTTCATTTTCTGCTTTACGCTTATGGATATATACATATAATAATAAGAATAATAATTTTACTCAGTTATTATATTCATTCATTGTAAAGAAAACATAAAAATAATATAACCAATTGTAAACCGGCAAAGTTAGTATCGCAATCATTACACAGCCACATAAAAAAAATTCTGATCTGGGGGTCTGACCATGTTTACTACATGTTTTTGGGGTTGCTGAATCCGAATCCGAGGTCTATGTAACCCCATCACATCAGGATTTTGCCATAACCTCAAAAGAAGCATAATTTCAGCTATTAAATG
Organism: Rhamnusium bicolor; assembly: GCA_029963845.1. Taxonomy (NCBI): domain Eukaryota; kingdom Metazoa; phylum Arthropoda; class Insecta; order Coleoptera; family Cerambycidae; genus Rhamnusium; species Rhamnusium bicolor. The sequence goes on along the minus strand of JANEYF010001822.1, from coordinate 245,133 downwards.
CATATAACCCTAACAATGAAGTTGTAATCTGAAAACCTAAGCTCATAAACCCTATAACCTCATAACCCACTTAACCAAAAATCTGTCAACTCCAATAACCACGTATGTCAGACATTTAACTTGATATATACGAGTGTATCTGTCAGTTCTCCAAAAATGCTCTAATTTTATGCACATTCATTCATCTTTGTATATTAATGAAAAATATCATTGATAAATCCCCGTATTTTGTTACGTTGTTCTAGAAATTATTTTATTTCAAAGAATTCAAAGCTCAGGTTCTATTCAGAGCGATTATATCTTGCATGCATCTGCATCCAGGGTACCTCCACGTGGTGACAGTGGGCAACCTACCCGCAGTGTACATCGGGTAGCGCCAATGCCGACGGTATAATGATTTGAAAAACTAACATTAGTTGAATAAACGTAAAAATATAGACTTTTAGGGTCAAGGTATTTTTAGGACACAACAGTATGTTTCGGGTTCATGAGACAAAACAAAAATTGTGCGAGAAAAGTTGCAATGACCAGAGTTATGCGGTTATTAAAATAACATACATATCAAGTTAAATGTCTGACGTATGTGGTTATTGGAGTTGATAGATTTTTGGTTAAGTGGATTATGGGGTTATGGGGTTTAAGAGCTTGGGTTTTCAGATTACAACTTCATTCTTAGGGTTATATGCATTTAATAGCTGAAATTATGATTTTTTTGAGGTTATGGCAATATCCTGATGAGATGAGGTTAAATAGACCTCGGATTCGGATTCAGCGACCCCAAAAATATATAGCAAACATGGTCAGACCCCCAGATCAGAAAAAAAGTTTTTTTGTGTGGCTGTGTTATTAGTAGTTTTTCAATTAATTTGTATTAGAAAAACTCTTTACTTACTGTACGGAACATTTTGATACTAGTTTAATTACTGCTTTGATAACACTAACTGATGTTTATCTGTTGCAAGTAACATCTATTTATATTAACAATATAAATGGATTATTACATATTGTTAAAAAGGAAAGGTCAGTTATGTTAGTGACCTCTGTTATTGAAATTGGTCAATGTCAAACCTAATTTGTCTGGTGTAAAATGCTTGTGAAATATTAATAAATGTATATATGTACTATCGTTGAATTCATAATCGTCTTAGGAAAGAATGACACTTATGTGTTTACAGATTTTATTAATTATTGTTCAAAATAACTTTCTAACCTATTATTTACAATAAAATTTAATTTTACTAAAGAATTTATTGCATTAGTTACAGAATAAAAATAATTTTATTTTGCCTTTCCATATAACTACATCATGTGGTGTAATAAAACTGAAAACAGTTACTGCATATGATAAATTAAACATCACTTAAAGCGAATTGTAGTCTTTAAATGCTGGTTAATTTATCATAAAGCGAATTGTAGTCTTTATTACATTGTTTAATAAGCTTAAATCAGGGTGGCGAACCGAATATATTCTGCTTGGGTTTATGCTATTTTGACACAACATCACACAAAACATTTAACAGGTAGATTTTATTTTATAAGGGAACACTTTAATTCACTATTTTCATTGGTACCACCTCAACCCCTAAACGAGAATGATATTTACCCCCAAATTCCTAATGGTAAGAGGGGTCAAACCTAATTTTAAAGTCTATTACATTTTCTATATTCAAAATGTCCCCAATCCCACCAACTTCCATAAAATAAAGCTTTATTAAAAATATTGTCGGATGTGCCTACTGCAACATTTCTGGAGTAGTTTAACAGATATCCTGCAGTAATCATTTTCGTAAACAAAGAAAGGTTTAGTGCCATATCCCCAAAAAAACAATTATGTAGCTACGGACACGTGTTTCGGAGTTATTGCCCCTCATCAGCGTAGCGTAGCTAAGAAATTGGATCTAGGATGGGATAGATCAGGAACGAGAACTAAAATGTGGCTGGAAAGTACACCCAATTAATACCTTCATGTTCCCATGTGCCACAAATGAGTCCTCGATGAGCACAGTCAACACATAGAGCTCTATGTGTACTGATCGTTTCCATCTGGCACATACAAACAAAACTAGATAGATTTATTGGGGTTCAGAATAAAACAAAAAAGGTTTAGTGTCATATCCCAAAAAAAAAAAAAATTATGCAGCTACGTACCCACACGTGTTTCGGAGTTATTGCCACTCATCAGCGTAGCGTAGCTTAGGAATTGGATCTAGGATTGGATAGATCAGGAACAAGAACTAAAATAAGGCTGGAAAGTACAGTACACACTACTCAATTAGTACCTTTATGTTCCCATGTGCCACAAAATTTAGTTCTTGTTCCTGATCTATAGCTCTGTGAATAATGTGATTCAATGCACAACTGTTAATAAACTTCTAAACAGCCAATTGGGCTATTTTGAATTTAGAAGTTTTTTGCCTACACCTCTTCTTTCTGATTCTGCTTAACCAGTTTTCGCAAAACTTTTCGTAATATGTGATTTTTGTAATAATCAATATTTTTAAAAAAAGATTACTGACAAACAAGATTATTCTGTTTTAAAGAGTTCCTCACAATACATTTTGTATAAGCAATTTCTGCTTTTTTATTTAATTTTTCGGACGACGACGTTTGCATTGTTTAACATTGCAATATTTTAAGATAAGCGATTCTTGTAAATTTTTTTCTGTTGCATAAAATGCATCGTGAAATTCTTTAATTTCTTTCATAGTTAACAATGAGCATTGATATGCCATCATTTTATGCCTGCAAGTTGGATATTGTGGTAACTATTTTGAGGAATATCTGTAAAATAATGTATATTTTAATTACACTATATACTTTTATATGATTCTTTGCACACAAAAACATTTCTTACTAGTTAACAAACATTTACCTAATCTTGCGTATATTACAATGCCATGTAGTTGGATCACGTATTCTTTTTCAAGCTTTATTTCTGTCAACAGGAGGTGCACACGATTCCACTACGTCTTTAATAAAAAGTAAGCAACGGATTCAAGATGACTTACAACAATGAGAAGCACTAACCAAATCATGGTAAATGAATAAAATTACTGTACGTGTACGTGTACGTGAACATAACCTGGATTCTAATTGGGTGATATCGAGATTTCCCGTTTAGATTCTGAAAATTGTATGGAGATTGCCGGTTTTGTTTTTGAGTACAAGTTTTCAAGCTGATTTTACATATGATATTTCCACTTTCCATTTTGATTCTAGACCCCTCAGAGGAGCAAATCAAAATAAAAAAATGTTTGCTGAAAAGTATTCAAATTGTATTCATTTTAAATTGAATAGTCGAATACCAGTTTCAATACTCGACACTCTTTCTGAAAAATATTCAAAATACGGAAGTATTCTAAATACTTTTTGCATGAGGTATTCTGTATTCAATATTCGAATAATTCTAATTGTAAGTAGATGACCAAATTAGATATACGAGTTGCTGTCTATTTACAAAAAATTAGGTCAATATGATAAAAATAATGAAAATCATCAATGCATATTCAGTTGAATTGGAGTAAAATGTTGAAAAATTTTAATGATTTATTTAGTATTAATGCCTAATTATCTACAACATGCATCATTTATGTTACAAATCATTGCTATCTATCCGTTTACACATCTAATTTATTAAATTAATTTCTAGAAATATAATATTAATATTAACCATATGCCATGGCCAAGGTGAGGAAGGTATTTATGTAAATAAATTAATTCAATAAATATGTGGATCTCTTCAATTAATCGAGTTTTTGCATTTCGTAGAATATGTATATTAAGAGTGTTGATATTTATATTGCTACTAAAATAATCTGTGACGCCTAATTTTTTTATAATGTATTTACAGCTAGACACTCGTATATGCAAAGTATCTCTAATAGTTGTTTTCTCGCGTGTTGGATCTATCAGTAAAAAAGTAATTCTCTTTTTAATAAAAAAGAAGCTACATTTTTAATTTTCTTGTCTGGTTAGAATATTTAACATTTTTTATTTTACATTTCTATGTTCATAAACTCTATAATATGCATAGACATTTAAAATTGCTTCTGCAAGTCGAAACAAAGCACAAATGGTCCGAAAATGATGGCGACAGACTTAAAAAATGGCATCGGTGTCTGATCTTACTTCAGCTTATATCCGAATTTTACGGTAGTTTCTACATGTACGAATGATTTATTAACAGCTACCGTACGTAAACATTTTTAAGTTCAATGTTAAATTAAATAGTTGAATAGTTTTCAAAATGTCAATAAAAGATTCTGTTAACAAATTTTCCTCGTCAATGTTGACGCATTTGCCTCTGTTTTCATTAGTCTTAGAATCTATGTTGTCGTTCAGTGCATCTTTGATTTATCGTCCAATAAAAATCGACGATGTCTGGAGAGCGAGCAGACCATTGTATTGGACTTCGATTATTAATCGACCGTCCAGGATAGGTTATACAGAAAAATCTCTTGTCTTCTATAGTGAGAATTCCTATGGAAATGTAGTGTTATGTCAAATTTTTTGACAAATTTTCTGCAGTTTGAAATTGGATCATTTGGTGAAAATCAGTATTGGTGTTTTCTACCCAAATGTTGGAAGATTGGAAGCCTATTTATTATAAGTAGCATATAATTATTTGTGAAGTAAAAATTAGTAAAAATTACTGTATGTAGTCATGTTCCTCTATTTGTTATATAAAATTAAGGGAACGAATACCAGGATGGGGGTACATTTATATTTAGAATAATTTTTAAAGATCAGTTACAGAAATGTAGAAACAATTATTACTGTAAGCTACTACCAAAGGATTTATCAAAGTTCTAGTAAAGGTTACACTTGTCCAAATTGTTTTACAACATTTTGTTGCAAATCACTGACTTATGTTGGTCAAAATTTAATAGAACTAGACACTGCATTACTGGTAGGTTACACATTAACAAGATGCATTCAATATTATAATTTTCATAAGATAATGTCTTTCTAATAAATTAATAACAACAAATTTTATTAACGGAATAAAATGGTATCTTTGTTAGTTAGTTACATGGTAACGATGACTCTTGCTAAAGGAAGAACTAATTTTGCTCTTTTTATATTTATATACAATTCTGAGAATTGATCCAAAAACAGGTAAAGTTATATTTACCTATATAACCTCAAACTTTTGATGACACGTATGAACAATGAGTATAAATAGTCTTCCTTATACCAAATAAGGAACAAAGATCAAATGAAATGGAAAATAAAACTAAATTTTTGATTTATAGTAAATTATTTTCCTTGGACAACATTAAACTAAATATTAAAATTTAAGAATTATACATATATGTATAAGACGTCCTTTTTCAGTTACATCGGCGATAATAAATCAATGAAATTTAAGAAGTCGTTTGATGCATATTAAACAGCTGTATTTTATATACTATATATTAATTTTAAATAGAATTCCTAATAATATTTCAAGGTATTAGCAATTGTATATAAAGGAATGAAAAAAATGCATAACAATCAGTTTGTGAAGTAATAAACATATAATTATACGAAAATGTGCAAGCTAGTAAGTATCAAAAGAATTTGATAAATCAATTTTTCTGATTAGGCATACCAGTAGTTTATATTCTTCTCTAAAATATAATTGAAATTTTGATATCTATTAAAACATTATAATTAACTATTAAGTTGACCAAAAATTGTTTCTGTAGTAATTTGTATTTCATATTATGTAATACCAAACACCATCTATAATACAAGAACTAATTATAATACAGTCTGGGTCATTTTGGTGTAATTTGACAACTTACTCAGTACTGAAAAAAAATTAACCATCAGTTACTAAAATAGTATTGATAGAATTGAAACAAAATTAATAAAAACCAGCAATTAAGCAAATTGCAATTATTTCAGTTGAGGTTTTCAGTATTATTTATTGTTATTGTTCTCACCAAAAGTAACGATAACATGATCGCAACCCAAATGCAAAGCGATACTGCGCCAATGACTCCGAGTTGGGTTGCGATCGCATTGGGTTCAGTAAAAATAGACAGATTTAGATATTATCGTAGTTTTGTAGTTGGGTTATAATCCTCATTACCAATTCCAATTCGTGCCGTTGTTAGTTGCTCTTGGTGAGTGAAATTTTGTCAAAAGTTTCTTTATCAGTTTTGTTGCCATTTCAATAAATGTCAACAAATGATTCAGGAAAACATAAAATCATAATATTTTTTATTTCCAATATAATAGAGATATCAGGGTGTATTATACCAGATAATACCGAATAGTATGCAATAGCGCATAGCTTAAAATTCGATGTGCATCAAATGAACACCAAAAGTGGTCCATATCATCCACACCATAATACCACAATGGTGTATAATAATTAACATCAGTCCGACTTCAAGTGTTAATTCTTACACTCTTTTGATGTAGTAATTTAGACTATTTTGTAAGTAATAATAATATCTACGGTATATACAGTGTGTCCCAGGTTGATGTTACATGAAGTAAAAGTGACTAAACATTTTTGAATTTCGGATTTGATATAACTATCGTTATTTTCTAGGTCACTATTGTCGCAATTTTGTCAATAGCGTTTACCAATGCCTTACCAGTTCCGAATCCTAAAGCAGACCCACAACCAACATTCTTCTCTGGCCATATTCATTATGCAGAGCCAATTATAGCTTATGAATCAGCTCCTGTGGTCTATGAAAGTTATGTTGTCCCTGAAGTCTATGCTGAAGAATATATTGATCACTACCATCATCACCATGACTATATATTTTAGAGCTGTTTCTAGAGAGAGATTTGAACATAGCAACAGAAATTACTATGAAACTGTATTTATTAAAATTAATTGAATTTTCTTAAAAATGTGTATTTTCTTATATTAATGCTTGTAATTTGTCCAACCTTCAACTACTGAATCACTCATATTCTCTCTTATATCCCTACTTCCAAAATTGTATTTGTTTCTTTTGAGCAATTCTAATCCAAAGAAATAAACGACATTTACTGATACCAACAATATATGTTTGCGAAATTTAGACCTAACTAGTTAAGGCTCTCGGGAACTACTACTATACTATTGATTAGCATATTCTCACGTTGTAGAAAAATTTAAAAAAAAATACTCATTACTCCCTGACATAGTGAGTGATAGACATCACGGATGTCTTAGTGACTGATAGCGATCTGCAAAGCAGGTACCAACCCTGGTGGACTAAACTATATACTGAATAAGATTTAGAGGAAACAACTACTTAGCGGACAAAAGCCCCGACCTACGTTGAATTAAACCTGCAAGTCTGGTTTGGTAGCTAAGATCATCTGTTAATTCCTCACTAGACATAGACCGGTTTCGAACTTGTTATGTTCTCGTCAGTATGCCATAAGTAATGAAAAAGACAAATAATAGCAAACCAGTCTAAAGCAGACTAACCTATCTGTAAAAATCAATAAATACTGATTCCGATGACGTGTGAATTCGCGCGGCTGTAGATGTCTTAAAATTTTAACATGCACTTCTCTCTCTGTAGTTATGTTGCTATTTGGTACTAAAAAAAATAAGCATTTTGTTACAATTTTCATAAAGAGTAGTTTTTTATTTGATCAAATTAACCCTAAATCTTATATTTGTCTGTAGAACCAAAACTAATAAAGAGAAAAAAATTAAGAAAACGTTCTTAAAAATGGAGTTACTTTCATAATCTGTACAAAACAATGCTGAGATCAAAGTATCCCCAAATGTGCTATAATATTGAACAAGTTATTTTCATTTTTCTTTCAAAATTTTTACCTCATAAAAATGTGATATTCACAGTACGTGCAAAGAAGAATACGTTTTTTTTTCCAATTATTTAAATCAAAAGTAGAGGAGATATTCAAATTTTTATTTTCATTTTTGATCAAAGTATCCTCATTTTACAGTGACTGGACGGCTTGCAGCTATAAAAAAAATAATTGCTTACTGTTCGAACGGACTTACTGCTCTATGTTGAAGAAAAGTACAACAATGACTTCGAAGTATACTGTCATATAAATCATTTAAACAACTTGGTTTTTGATAAACATGTTTTTGTCTACCCAAAAAATGTTTCACACCTAAAACATAATAACCTAATTTCCTTGATTAAAGATTGTCTTTTTTTATCAATATCAAACATGACGGTTTTTTGTTTATATATTACCATAGACTAATCCTTTTGGCGCTGCGATTTATTTAACAATTTTTTTTAAATAATGTATAGAACAGTGATAATATCCAAAGAAGTTGAGATGAAACATTATAGGATAACTAAAATAACTAAATTTATTTATTTATTTATTTATTTCAGATACACCATTCAACAGTATTTGCATACTAATTATAGGATGGCAATACAGCATAATTAAAAAAAAAAAAAAGTGATAATAATAATTACAAAAAAGAAAAATAAAAATAAGATTAATTACAAAAAAAAAAAAAAATTGGCAATTGAAAATTGATAATTATTACAATGCATTTCCAGCAGCAAAAAAAGAAATACATAAAACAGCACTTACATTACTTTTTGCATATAACTTTTTGATCGAGTTAATGCTACAGATAAAAATATCCAAATTATCTTGAAAATAAAGGTGAAAATTTAAGTAATATGGTCCTTGGGGTTGGTAAATAGAAAGTGACAATGTGCCTAGTTGCGATTGAAGTAATATTAAAATTAAGTTGACTTAAAATAGAAGGGCAGTCAATCTTATTATGAATAATATTACGTAAGAATATAAGAGAATGTATTTCCCTTCTATCTTTTAGACTCAACATATTATGCGTTGTTCATGTGGCGCTCCAATAATTGGGTAAATGCCATAAATCTTAAAGGATAGGTACTTAAAAAATTTGCGTTGAATATTTTCTAAATTATTACTATATGTTTGATACCCAGGATTCCAAATTATACTAGCATATTCTATCTTAGACAGAACAAAAGAATTAAATAGTAAAAATAAAACGTCAGTGTCATTAAACCCTTGTGAATGCCTTATAACGAAACCAAGGTTTTTGTAACTAGAAAGTACAACAGCATTATTATGAAGATTAAAGCTCAGCTTTGAATCAAAAATAACTCCTAAGTCTTTAAATTCAGTTACTCTATTTAGAGACATATTATTGAGTGTATAATTGTAAATATACGGTTCAGTTTTTTTTGTGAAAGACAGAACGTTACACTTTTGCACATTCAGTGCCAAGTTATTTTATACACACCAGTCATTAATTTTATTCAAATTTATTTGCAATTTAAGGGAATCGCAGATAGAATTAATATCACAATAAATTTTCAAATCATCTGCATACAGAAGACAATTGACGTCAATCATATCTACAATGTCGTTGATAATAATAACGAAAAGAAGAGGCCCAAGTATGGAACCCTAAAGATATACATACTTTTACTCTTGTGATTGCTAGTTAAAAATACATGTATGTGTTAGTGTTACATTCACTAATACTTTCAGCCCTCTTTGAATGTTACCAAATTCGCCAAAATAACCACAAGGTATATGCATCAAAATTTTTACGCGGTGACATGTCATCTAGCATCAACCTTGGAATTGACGGCATTTATTGCTAACTCCCGATCTATACATGAATGATTGTAATTATTTAAATTGTCATATAGTAATTAATAAATTATGAATTATAAATAACAAACATTTTTTCTCACTTGGTTGTTCCCAGCGAATATTGAATATTTGTTATGGAATTCTCGTACTTAATATTACATTTCTTAGAAAATAAATGATAAAAAAAATAAATGTCTTCGCATGTTATTTTGGACATTCGCTCTGGTAGCAGCAATTTAGAAAGCCGTTGCCTCTTATTGAATTTTCTTGCATTCAAGTTTAAGAGATTCATCATAACCAGCTCTAACCTAAATGATAAAAAATGTGAGGGTTAATAAGAAAAACGTATTATTTCTGCTATTTTATTTTTATTTTATTATGCTTTTCCATTATTAATAGATATAAGGTGAAGAGTAGGCATACGGTTGGTAGGCGCTGTATGCAGGGTAGATTGATGGTGCGACGTAGCTCTGATAGGCCAAAGGAGCAGAGTAAGTAAGAGCAGGTGCAGCGGCAACAATTGGAGCAGAATAAGCAAGCACGCCAGGTTTAGGTGCAGGCTTAGGCTCTGGAGCTGGAGCGGCCAAGACAATAGTCAAGACAACGGCAAAAATGCACTGTAAATAACAAAATAATAAATAATAAAAAATAATAATAAATCTATAATAATAAAATACTGCCTGGAAAAATGTGTAAAAAATACATTATTTTTGTGCATTTATATGGTTATTAAAAATTACATTTTTTCTGTCGAGGGAAGATATTCCCCAATAAAATCAGAGATGCTTTTAGTTCATTATTTATTGTTTCTGGTGGACTAATAATCAAAATAACTTATTAATTTTATGTTTTTGGATGTGGCACTAACTTTGCATTAGTTTCTACAAACATCAAAGCACAGTGCACTATACACGTTGCATGTATCTTCAACCAAGTTGGCATCGTTTGGAGACGATTAGAAATTTAAACATAATGATAATGTCAACTTAATTGGTGAAACTGTCGTTAAATAATGTATTGTTCAGGGCAACTCACATAAGTCATAACTGCTTGTTATTTTTGTTATTTTTAACCCAAATAGTTCGTCCAAACAATGAAATTGAATGATTTTTATGTTGATATGCATTTGTCAACATTTTTCTAAACGTCTGTAAAATATACAGGGTGAAACAAAAAGTATGATTTTTTAAAATGGATAACTCTGTATTGATTAACAAGTGAATTAGAAAATAAATAGAAAATCGGTGATGATTTGTATAACAAAACATAAAACAATGAACGGTAGCTACAACAAAATGAATTTATCAAACGAACAACACTATCATATTTGTGTAACATAACAGATAAAATAGTATTCCAATTATATCACATTATCTTGAACATAACTCCCATTATTTTCTATGCATTTGAAACACCTCCTCAAGAAATTGGATCTGAGCACTTTAATCACCGCCTGATCCTCATTAAACAAATTTATTGCCTCCCTTATAGGATGTAAAAGTTCTTCAGTGTCGCCTGAAAGCTCTTTACTATAAATACTATTTTTGAAAGCACCCCAAAGAAAAAAATCTAGGCGATTTAAATCGGGATTCTCTGCGGGCCAATGAATAGTTTTTATTTAAATAATCCATGAAGGGTCGGACATTATGCGGAGGAACTCCGTCTTGCCGCCAGACTGTTCTTAGGTTTAATGAAATTGACGAACTATTTAGGTTAAGTACAACAAAATTAACAGGAGGGTTAACATTTATGTGACACCCTGTATAGTGTTTTGGTATTTATGGATTTAATATATTCTTCAAAAAGCTTTACTTGTTCAAATTACATATAGATAATAAGGTCTCAGAACCCAAATTTACAGCAATTTAAAAACAAATTAACTAGAGACATCAGGAAACATAAATAATGTTAACGAAACATCGAGAGCAGTGTTAAACAATAAAATTTAACTGATAGTAAATTCCTATAACAGTAAGGTAATCGACAGTTTATCCAGTTAAACAGGAAGATGCAGTTTAAAAACTGCATGTTTATTCACAAACTCGGGTCATTGACAATTTCAAACCAGTCTCTGTTATAAGTTATTAGTGCTACATATTTTATCACGCAAAGTGTTTTAAGGAAGTTTTATAAACTACTTACTTGTAATGAAACTTTTCGACATTCTCTAGCAAATAGAAAGTATAAGTAAGTATAAGTATAACAACAAATATCGAATTTTGATGTTTCAGCTTACCCATCACGCGTCCATCGTCCTTCGTTACTGAGATACAGGATGTTTTAGTTATCCTTCTTTGATCATAACTCTGGAACCACTTTGTATAATCGGTTTTTGATTTCTTAAAAAACAGTACCCTGTATAGCATAAATTTGAATCTTAAAATTTAAAAAGGTCATAAAAAATAAGCCAAATGGGGCACTTTTTGTAGTTCTACTGTTTCTAAATACAGCTCAGTTTTTAATATAAAGGGAAATTATTAAAAAATACTATAAGATTCATTTTGTTAAAAAATTATTTTAGTTCTTAAAATCGACAAATATTCAATTTTTAGGGAAAATATAATTTAAGTTTTTATTATTGCTACGACCGGCATTTGCCAGATGCCACAACTGAAACGGAGAGATGGTGACTAGCAGTATTCTCTGCCACAAAATAATGCCTTAGTCAACTGTGATACGTCTCGGTATTTTAAAAACACTATACATCCATACCCTACCCACGAATCGAATCCAGATCCCTTTGGTATTAAGTCTAAGAGACTGAGACATTTAGGAATTCAATAATAAATTTGAAAAATTTGATTAACGTTAATTATTTTTTACCTCAAAGGTATTTAAATTTATAAAAAGAATTGATTGTTACTATTTATTAATATCAAAAGGGCAAGTGTCAATTTTATTTTTTCGAATGACAAAAATCAACAGAAATATTAAAAACTTAATATTTCTTTTCTATAAAAATAGAATGTTTGGCAAATTATAAACATTTTTTTAGTAAAATGAGGGCTTTATTTATCTGTCTTTTCAAAAACAATATATTTTTTTAAATCCCGACATGGATTTTGATTTATGGAGTTTTGCCAAGTAAAATAAGTAAAATATACGTAACAAATATGAACCAATTAGACAAGCTGGTTTAAAAGAAAATTTGACCTCGAATTTGGCCAAAATCAATAAAAGTTCTTGTATCTTAGTAAGCAATGATGACGGACTTATTAATGATGGATATTTGAAAATACCAAAGTTCCTTCTATCCACAGTTAACGTATATACCAGGTGTAACAGGATCATGGTACACCCCCTTTCTCCTTTAGTTTTGAAGATAGTTGATTGAAATTTGGGATATCCTATATACATAATAAGCGGCACTTTTTGACATACAAGTGTTTTTTTTTCACTTCCGGTTTCGCCGGAAGTGACACTAATATCGATATTTAAATGGAACGCCCTGTACATTATTGCATTTTTGAATTCTGCATAATTTTCTGAATCCAACGATATCAAATAAGTGACATTTCAAACGTCAGTATTTTTTATAATATAATTTTTAGTTTTCCATTTAAGTGTGCTATGATGGTTCCGATTTATTCTAAATGACCCGTGTAATGCTAGAAAAATCAAAATTTATTCACATGTCGTATTAAAATGTGCGATAACTACAAACAAAATTACTGCTAAAAGAAAATAAGAAAATATAATTTTGTTCTAATTACCTTTTTATACATAAGGTGGCTTTGGAATACAAAAAATGAACACAAAACATTACAACAGTTGTTCAAAATGCTGTTCATTAACATCAATGCACTTGTGACCTCACATAGCTGTTTCTCGAAGAATGTTAGCCAATTGCTGGGCCGTTATGCTATCAACTGCGCGTTTTACTCGCAGCTCCAGGTCATCAGGGGTTGTAACGGCGGTTGCGTAGACAATATTTTTTAAAATACCCCAAACAAAGAAATCAAGGGGTGTTAAATCAGGTGACCTTGGAGACCACCTCACAGGACCATTCGTCGAAATTATGTTTTCTCCGAATCTTCGTTGAAGGTAATCAATTACTCTCCTTGAATTACGGGGAGGAGCGCCATATTGTTGGAAATACATTCCGTGTCGTAAATGGATAGGTAATTCAGCGAAACTGCCCTCAATTTCATTTTGCAGAAATCTCAAGTATCTGGCACTAGTCAGGGGTCCTTCAAATATTGTTGGACCAATGATTCTACTACCGATTATTCCAAGCCAAACATTGAAACCGAACCGCACTTGAAAGTTACCCTCCCGTAATAAATTTTGATTTTCTTGTGACCAATATTTTGTATTTTGTCGGTTAAATAATCCCAAATTTGTAAACTTAGACTCGTCCGAAAATAAAAATCATTCTCAAAAAAGCATTGTTTGGCTGCAAGTTATTCTGCTAAATCCAATTGCAATATTCCATACTACGTTCGTAATCATTTTCATACAAGTGCTGGTGCAATTGCTATTTAAAAGATTTATAGTGGTATTTGTGCAAAATTCGGCTTATTGTTTAGTGACTGATTTCCAATTCAAACCCAATTTGCCTTAAAGACACAGTCTTATCAATTTCTACTCGAGCCAAAACATTAATTTCTGTTCCTACGTCAAGAATGAAAATGTCTTCGGGATCATTGTTGGGCTCACTTCGGAATTGATTTTCAATACGATTAAAATATTTTCTCGCTGGACATTGTCTATCAGGATATCGTTCAGCATAAAGGTCTAGCCGCAACGGCATTTTTTCTACATTCCCATAAATTAACATGTCCACTTTTTCATCTCTTGTATAAATTTGCGGCATTTTGAACGCAATTAACAAGAATTTTAAACAATAGAAACACCGGTTAACCAACAAATGTCTGACAAGCTGAATATTTCATTGTTTTCAAAGCCACCTTAGTTACTTCTTAACATTTAATTAGAACAATTTTGTTTGTATTTATCACACATTTTAATATGACATATGAATAAATTCCTTATTAATAGTGCTAATAAATGGTTTCGTTTGAAAAAATTGAGTTTTTCCCCAAAAACCATTTTGTGAACTTTATTTCTCATAAATCACATAATTTAGTATTTTTAACGAGATTTCGATTTTTCTAGCATTACATGGGTCATTTAGAATAAATCGAAACCGTCATGGCACACTTACATGGAAAATTAAAAAATTATATTATAAAAAACATTGATGTTTGAAATGTCACTTATTTGGTATCGTTGGATTCAGAAAATTATGCAGAATTCAAAAATGCAATAATATACGTGGTATGCCGTTTAAAAATCGAAAGTTAGTGTCACTTCCGGCGAAACCGGAAGTGAAAAAAATAACCTGTATGTCAAAAAGTGACGCTTATTGTGTATATCGGATATCTCAAATTTCAATCAATTATCTTCGAAACTAAAGGAGAAAAGGGGGTGTACCATGATCCTGTTACACCCGGTATGTATACGTTTAATTTTGAAACATACTGTATAATTTTAATAATATGTTAAAAAAGTTTCCTATTTACGAACAAAAAAAACATCAAATTTGACAAACAGAAGGATTTATTTTAATTTTGAAACAATGCAAATGAATTTTCAGTAGATAAATATATTAAAAATTAGTTTTGTAGGTTAAGTCCAGTTGATTTCATTACAAATCAATATGCTAAACCACAGGCAGCCTGAGGCTTTGGAGATCGGTTAATTCGTAAATAAATCATCATAATTATGTACAATATCAATATATTAAAAGCGAATACTATTTATATTATTATTATGTAGGTACTTACAAGTTTGAACATTTTGGATGATAGTAGATAGTAGTTGCTTTCAGTTAATAAACGATGAACTGATGATTGCTCTGAAATTGTAGCTTGTATTTATACCATAGGGTTTGGAATCTCTAAGGTCACATTTAATGAAGCCGGCAGAATTTGAAACATTTGAACAAGACAGACAAGAAATAATTTATTATGTTGAAAAAGTTTGCATTAACCAACTTTCCGGTCTGCAAAGACAAACGCAAAATATACTCCGAACGATCGATGATTCAGTCAATCGATTGTTACAATGCTTCATAATAAACCAGTATTTTGAAAAAAATTTAACTCAAAAAAATTTAAATATGAAATTAATAAATGGTTTAAAACTTACCCATTTCAAATACTGCACTCTTTTATTGACACTGGTGCGTTTCCTATTGGTTAAATATTGCAGTATCTATCCTAAAAAAGAATAAAAAAAAAGGAAAATTATATTTATACAAATTCGATACTCACTGATTAAATGATACTTACTCCCAATAATAATTAATGCTATAAATTAATACCCTATGGTTTCCATAAAAAAGATTGTTCTCTTCAAGAACACGGTTGTAAATAAGAATTGGAGATATTACGTTTTATTAGCTTTGCTCGTAAAGTCTACATTACTACACTTTTTGAAATTAAGTGTAACTAAATAAAGATAGCATTATCAAATCAAGGTATGTTGAAGTGAGATAATAATATTCAATTATTGCAAAAAGTGTGATAGCGTCGAGTTTACGAACAAAGCCATTATTAGATTGGTTTTAGTATCTTGTAAATCCGTTGTCTGTCGCACTATTAATAAATTACAGATTCTGAGGAAGGCATGTTATACTGCAGAAATCTGTTAATCCAAATAAAGAAGAATATTTTTCTTTGTCCTACTACCTACGAATAGTTTCATGGAAAAAATGTTTTGTATTTCTTTTTGTTGTATTCTAGAATAAGTACACTATACCAGTTTTCTACAGGTTGATATTGTCGGAACTAAGACAATAGGTTAAAATAAAACGATATCTTGCCTACGTTTCGTTTAATATGCTTAAACTTCTTCAGGGCTCAATAGCCAAATAATGATGTAAAATTCCACAATTTTTTTTAAAAAAACCACGTCTGTAGGCATAACAATTACAAGACCAATCAATTTGAAAGTCAATAACATATACATATATGTAGACATTAGACACACAACAGATTAAAATTTAACAATGTTCTTAGCCAAAGACCGAAATAAAAAAAAATCAATATTTTTTTCATTTTATTTCTTTTTGATTTCGGTCATTGGCTAAGAACATTGTTAAATTTTAATCTGTTGTGTGTCTAATGACTGCATATATGTATATTTTATTGACTTTCTAATTGATTGGTCTTGTAATTGTTATGCCTACAGACGTGGTTTTTAAAAAAAATTTCTGTTGTGGAATTTTACATAATTATTTGGCTATTGAGCCCTGAAGAAGTTTAAGCATATTAAACGAAACGTAGGCAAGGTAGCGTTTTATTTTAACCTAGTTAAAAAGTCCTAGTTCCGACAATTTCAACCTGTAGAAGATTTTTCAAGGACACAAATTTCACTTTTTTATACCAGTTTTTCTACAAATGGATAAAGTATAATACCCATGTTGTCAAAGACCAAAAATAAATTATTTATCGGCATATATTAGATTAGGAGTACCCAGATAGCAAGTACTGCCAAGATGGCTATCTTAACCTGGGCTGAAAGGCAAACTCTCCAGTATTGGCAAGAGTTACCAGGATTAGTTCATTCGAAGGCGTTTATAAAATACCCTTTGAAATCGAGAGCTAAGAAACTTTTAGAGTTAAATAGGATAAACCTGAAAACTCTAACAGGCCTATATACCGGGCACTGCCGACTAAACTATCATCTGCATAAACTCGGCCTAGCGGAAAACGCCGAGTGCCGTCTATGCCTGGAGGATGATGAGAAGGTAGACCACATCTTATGTATCTGTGCCGCTGTGGAGAGGATCTTATTCTCAATATTTGGCAAAGGGCAACTGCTGCCAGAGGATCTGGACACATTCTCACCCAATAAAGTTATCAGTTTCATTAAGAGACTGAACTTATTGGGTGAAATATAATTAGGCGTGAGCCACAATAGGCCTGCTGATGGCCGCAGTGGAGAGTCTACTGAGACACACTCACAACAAATCTAACCTAACCTAACCTAACTCAGATAGCATTTGAGATATATAGATATACCTCATATATACCTCACATATCCACAATATGTACATTTTTGAAGGTATGTATTAAGAATACATATTTTATATACATAGCTGAACATACATAAAATGTATTAACCAAAAACGTACTTAGAAGGACATTCATTTTTTGTGTACATTCTAAGGATGTACATCTATGGAATCTTCCGCATGTTCTTATCAGGTATGTACCTGACTGACACATTCATTAAATTCATATTGACATGGCTTCATTACTTCTTCGCGTAATTTGACTTGTTTCAATACTTATTTACTGTATAAGTCTCATAATTCAGCGGACACAGATATCACAAATTTTTAGGGATAAAATTGTTAAAAGTTCCCTCTAATACAAGCCGACCCTTGACGCCTTACGACAGAACAAGGCATTTTCGTATGTAGGCGAGTTCGACTTATTTTACCCCAAACAATCTGCTTCCACGGAATTTTGGAATATCCTGTACCTATATAGTATAAACAAAAATATTAAGCACACTGTCGAAAAAGAAATACATTGGCACACAGACAATTCTAGTATTTGTTACAATGGTTATATTGCAATTGCACCAGCGGTAATAAGCCCATCGAGAGAAGCAAATAAATTATAACGAATGGTAGAGTCCCTTAATTTTATTTAAAAATTAGCTCGTAGTTTATTTATAAATAAGTTATTTAGTTCTTCAGTAGATGGCACTCGGCTTATACAAGTAATATATTTTATTGTTGTCCATAAAAAATACCTTAATGTTCTATGATAGAACATAAAGGTATTTTTTATGGACAACAATAAAATAGAAGATAGAATTTATATCTTCAACAAGACGTTGTCTTGTCATATCAACTTGTGCTATACCTCGCAACCTTCTCTTTTATTTGTTACTGTGTCGTTCTGTACTCTACTGCGCAAGGCATTGTCATCACACATCCGTTCCCGTATCTTGTTATTCATTCTGGAATAAGCCAGATGTTAAATCATAAAGGACAATTTTCCATGAGACTGATCTACGATCATCCGAGAGGGATATCAGGAATTTGTTCTAAAATTAAAGTTCCCTTGTTTTGGACGCAGTGTAGAATGCATTAGTATTGGTAGGGGTACAAGGATAGAAAGGGTAGCAAACTAACTTATGAATTCATTGTGTTAGCTTAAAAAATATTGTACCTGTGTTTCCACCAATGATAAATACCTTTTATTAATAATTATTAGTAAAATGTTTTATCACTGATGACACCACATGTACAAAAAGTAACGCCGTCACAGAAAGTGCGTGCGTGTCATGCCACATGTTGACGGAGTGAGCTGAGGCACACAGGAGGCATGAATTTCTTAATATAATCATTAATTCGTGGCTGGAGGTGACGAAGTGAAAATGTGAAAATCGCATGGTGTTGAATATTTAATTGTTTGGTTGTTTTTATATTACAGTTCTGTGGTTTTTGTTTTGTCGTTGATGGTGCATTTTGAGGGAGGATGTTATCAATAAAAATTAATATAAACAAGTGGTTCTGTGCTTTCATCATTTTATTTTGTTAAACATATAATACAATCTGAAAATAGTATCACTCAAATGAAATACTTAACTGAAAAGCATAACAGTTAATATAATACTAAAGAATTTCAACCTTGTTTCTGTGTTTTTTTAAGTTCTGCATCAAAAGAATCTTTTTGTGAAACGTCTGTTAATATAAATTTAATTGTATAACCTGCCTTAATATAAAACTGATTGTTTTGAGTGAATCATTTAAATTCCTCGCTTCATTCTTTAATTGAAAAACTTTTGAGTATCGATGGCTTAGAATCAATACCTCATATTTGAATGCCTTTTACATATTCACATACGAGGTATTGATTTAAGTTATAATGTACATATACAGTATTGTTGAATGTAAGACAAAATTCTCTATGTAGTCTTAAAAACTTTCATTTGTTATTTGAAAAATACATAAAGATTTTATGACCTAATTTTTTTATTGACAATTTACATACCATCTTTTTGATTTTCCCTCCTAACTCAAATATATAGTGCTGAAATCACGTGAGTCACTGAAAATGATCAGCCTGTAGGTACAATATATTTTTTTTCTTAGGAAACATTTTTTAATTTAGGTCTTGGAGATTGAATCGGAGAATTGAGGTGTAGTGATGTAGTGATATATAAATACATATATCAAAATAAAGATTTTTGTATTTTTATTGAACTGTGAATAAATGATGATTTTGTTTCTGAAAAATAGTTTTATTATCTTCTTATTCTTTGTTTTTACTTAACTTTTTCTATTTCAGTAGGGAAGAGCGAAAATTAATGTCTCCAAAAATGCAGAATTAAGAGATAATTTAATTGCACCTGATTAAGTGACAATTCAAATGAAGATATGTTTAATTTGTATAAAAACTCCGAAAGGTGCAATACAGAATGTACGGGATATTCTAAATTTGGGGGGATTGGGTAAATGTTTCCCATTTACTTGATATAAAAGGGCTCAATTTTTAATGTCATATTTTCGAGAAAAAATAAATGATCAGAAATTATCGTTTTTGAGATGCAGATCAAAACTTTTTCTACCATCTAATTTATTTGCAAATATTAATATTTTATTAACACAAAAAAATATAATAAAAAAAATTAACTTTTTTCTAGATTAGTAGTTTCTCATTTTTTAAAAAATTCGGCATTTTTTCACAAATATACAGAAATGAGTTTTTTAGCGTCAAAGAAATTGTATATTAATATTTACAAGGAAATGACAACATTTTGGTGTACCTTTCAGAAAAGGTAATATCAAATTTAATTTATGACATCGTCTATTGTTACTTATTTGTGGCATCCTATAATGTTTCTTTACAACTTCGTTGGGTATTAAGCCACTGTCCTAAAATATTTAAAAAAAATTTTGACCTCGAAAATATGCCTTTTTTTATTTGGTACATAAATGGGTGACATCTACAATCTCCATCAATTTGGGGCACCAATTTAGTGGCGGCTGGTGAAATTTAGGATATATATCTTAGTATTGGAGCATGGAGCCCAAGCGACACTTTAAGGCATAACTATCAAGACTAAATAAAGAAGCTTTTCAGAAGAAAAATTGCGATTGAAATTTGCGAAAACAGTTGAAAAAATTGTATGCTCATCAGGTTATTTTTTAAACAATTTATAAAATATTTCCAAAACCTTTTTTTTTTCAGAATTAGACAGAAAACTGACATTTCAAAAAATATTGCTTCTTTTATACAAAAGATACCGTTGAAATTTTATTTTAGATTAATTTTTCACTGCAAATTTCAAAAAAGTGTAACTAAAAGATCTATATTTTTTTATGAAATTTGATGTCAATATATTTTCCACCTTTCTGAAAAAAAGTTTTGCAAAATTCTACAAATTGTTTAAAAAATAACCTGGTGAAGCACACAATTTTTTCAACTTTTATTCGCAAATTTCTCTCTGCAAAACTTCTTTATTTAGTTTAGATAGTTGTCTTAAAGTAACACTTGGGTCCTATATATGCTCTAATACTAAGATATGGCATAACCTAAATTTTATTAGCCACCACTGGGACCATGTACCAGCTTAGTATGTCCCATGTATAGCCTATGGATGTACCTAGTATAGCCTGTATACATCAGAAAATATCTTTAAATATTAACTGTATATACATAAGCCATACCTAATAGAATGTTCCCTGAGGTACGTGTAATGCATGTATGTAAGATATACACAGGGATATATATATATATATATATATATATATATATATATATATATATATATATATATATATATATATATATATATATATATATATATATATATATATATATATATATATATATATTGTTAAATTCGTTTTCCGGGTATACTCCCGCGTAGGTGATAGGCCCGAGAGGGACCGTGGTTGTCTGAACGACGTTTCGGCAGAATCTCATCTGCCATCTTCAGGTTCTAACAGATAACTGCTTACTGCGGCTTCCTGGTAACTCGAACTGAAAATTTTCAGTTCGAGTTACCAGAAGCCGCAGTAAGCAGTTATCTGTTAGAACCTGAAGATGGCAGATGAGACCCTGCCGAAACGTCGTTCAGACAACCACGGTCCCTCTCGGGGCCTATCACCCACGCGGGAGTATACCCGGAAAACGAATTTAACATTCACCACCCGCGAAAACCTGAAAAAACAATATATATATATATATATATATATATATATATATATATATATATATATATATATATATATATATATATATATATATATATATATATATATATATATATATATATATATATATATCAATTATATATATATCAATTATATATATATGTATATATATATATATAATTGATGCATGCACATGGTACATACCAGAAGGAATATACCTTGAGATATATCTGCTGTATATACATAAGATATAAATATGTAAACACATAGGATATGCTATAGGACATCAAACAGGTGGACTGTTTTCATAAGATGTGATTCTTATATATACAATGGTAAATATGTCTGTTTCTGGTACATACATGTACAGAAAATGTACATTTAAATTATATACATAGCATGTCAAAATGCTATCTGGGTAGTAACAAATTGAAACATCAAAGTTATTTAAAATGTATGCAATTTTATTTTGTTAGCATTTAACATTTTTAATAGTAATAAGGAGAGTTGTATGGGTAGTAGCCTCCGTAGCCAGAGTAGACCGATGGGACGTATCTGTTGTAAGCGAAAGGAGCAGAGTAACTATAGACAGATGGAGTAACAATTGGAGCGGAGTAACTAAGAGCAGATGGAGAGACAATTGGAGCGGAGTAACTAAGAGCAGGTGCAGCAACAAATGGAGCAGTATAACCAACGCTACGTTTGGCTGCTTTTGGCTCTTCTACTGCTGGAGCGGCCAATGCTACGGCCAGGATAACTGCGAATACGCACTGAAAATAAAAAGAAATTGTAAAAGTTTTATATCAGAGAAAGAGTGAATTTAAAGATAAAAATGTAGGATAGTGTGTCTTGCATTCTAGAAAACATCACTAGAATATCAGAATATCAGAAGAGAAATGTATAATATTTATACTTCTTTTTACGGTCACAAACCATACCATACAAATGATACATTTATTTCGACTGTAAATTTAGATACCTATTCGTTTTCACCTTTAATCACATGTGACCATTTATTTATACGTACGTGAGTCCGCCTGTGCGTCCTACATATGTCCGCCCGCTACCGTTGTCATTTTGTATTAATTAATTACAATTATTAAATAATGACTAACAAGAAATTAATTTTTAATAATAATATGAGTTAGATATTAAATTTAGTGACAACACACTATTACGTGATATAAAATAGTATTTTATTTCATGTGATTTCCATTTTTTGCAAATACTTATCTTAAGGCTGCATTTTCACCAGTTATCCAACTTAAATCTATAAATCCCTGTTAAAATTTTTCTGTTAGTAATAAGTAAAAACTGAAATAAATGTTTTATCCTGAACATCTCATAGATTTAATATATAAAATTACAGGCAATACCGATGTGTATTTTTTTGTTAATAGGAAATACGATTATTTAGTTTCATAAATGACACCAAATAAAATATCTGTATTTCTTATTAATAAAAAAATAGGCATCAGTATTGCTTGTAATTTTATATATCAAATCCATATGATATTTAAGATGAATTTGTTTCCATTTTTCGTTCTCATCAGTAGAAAAATTTTAACAGTAATTTATTTTAATACACTCTAATAATTAATTATGTGAAATACATTATTATAATATATTATTAATAATAATATAATCAAATAGAGGGGTATTAAACTTCTGATGTAATTAAAATATTTCAGATGTCTAATATTTAATTAAAAAAGGCATTGTGCTTATGAGCACATAAGCAGGTCAGATTTACAAACATTTTACATACTGTATAAGTTATAAGTTGAAAAACTGGAATTAGTAATAACTGTTTTCTTAAAATGTTTTCTTATGATGTTTTGTTAACCACCTCTTATGTCACCGAAGTAACTCCTGGGATTCTGTGTCAGATAAAAAGAGACGAGGCCCTACAGTTAATTGTGGAGTGCAAACCATTGAGGACAATTCGACAATTCTCTCTCCAAGCTTAATCTGATATAATTAAAAGTAAAATTTTTAACTTGCTCCAGAATGGAATCGAACAATCGACCTTCGGTATCGAGTAAATCGCTGTAAGTATTTTACCCACTCAGCTACCATCCCAAGTGGGTAAATATAATAGGAAACATGTATACTTTGGTACAAATTTTTAAAATGTTTCACGATTTATAAGAAAGACCGTAGCAGTACGCCAACAGAATTTCCTGTGCTTGTTTTTAAAAAATTATAAAATTGTATACACCAATTAACCATAATAAAATTGAAAAATCTCTTCAAAAATATCGCTATTGTCTGTGTTTACAAGAAATGATAATCGTGTTACCTTTTTTAATTTGCCCAAATTTCTCGTGAAAATAATAAGACACAAACTGTGATATATCAAAGTATTTTATAATTTAGTTAAATGGTTCGTATTAATAAATGTTTAATTTTATATAAATTCAATTTTTTCGTGTCCACAATATAATTTGCAACAAGAAGGTTTGTGGGTAATTTGGACATAAAATATCAACTACTATTTATCTACATTGACCAATTTCTGCATTTAATATATGCCTTCACCAGGCATATATTAAATGTAGAAACCGGTCAATGTAGATGAATAGTAGTTGTTATTTTATGTCCAAATTATTCACAAACCTTGTTGTTTAATTTCATGTACTAATTTTGCTTATATAAAACAAAACTATTAAACTTTTTTTCACTTATTAACATCGGCGTATTTCCACAAGCAAGGCCAGGAGATAAACTGATCAGTGATCACTGTTGGTGTAAATACAAAACCCCTAACGTGAAATATTTTCCGAACTCACACTTTTGTTTTGAAAAATGATGGCGTTAGCAAGCTCGCCATCGACCCAATCACAAGCAGTCGGGGTAGAAGGATGTATCACTGTCTTTCCTACCCAGCTGATAAGCTCAAACTCAATATTTTTTAATTAAAAGGAGTAAAATTTTTAAAAAAGATTAAAAATAATATTAATTCAAGATTAGTTTCAAGAAAGTTTTTCGCTAAATATCTAAATAATATTTCATTCAATTACAAGATTTTCTTAAAGTAGAATTTTTGCAGATATGTTATTCTTGACTTAAGTCCTGTGATAGGCTGAATGAATTTAAATTTGGTTTTATCAGAAAGTTTTTTTATACTACCTATGTATATTACATATAAGACCATTAAATTCAGATTCAGATTATTCAGATTACCTTTATTTTACTTTTATATAACATATACCTGTTCATAAGTAAGAAACAAATCATTATAAATACATTTTAATTTTTTTCTATATATCCAGCAATTATAAAGAGGAATTTTTGCTAAAATTGCAAATGCAATTTGAGTGCAAATATCCCTCTTTAAATACAAGATGACAGTAAAGAAGGTAGGTAAGAGGCCAATAGTTATCCCTTCAGAAAATATTCAAGTTTAGTATTTGAATAAAACGGTTTTTTTTTGTTTTAATTATTATTATTATTATTAATGCTATCAATATTGTCATTACTGTTTTAAAGTTAAGCTAAAATAGATATTTTTAGCAGTTAAATTCTGACTTGAATGAGAAAAATATTTAAATTTTGATGAACATACTTCTTAATTTCTCTTTTGTAAATGTTATGTGGCAACGCTTTTATCTGGAGAGGCAGTAAATTGTAAAATTTTGGTGCAAAGTAAGATACATGTCTTTGAATATGAGATTTTTTATAGAATGGTATAGTTAGTGAATTATTTGTAATTGTTTTTGTTAATTATGAGTTACTGTTTGGCATGTGAGCATGTTAAACCCTATAACGGTCGAATATTGTATAACGTTTTATGTTATTCTGAAGCACTTTTCATCCAAAAAAGAGAGAAGAAACTAATAAACTATGTTAATTCTTATTGTGATTATTAGCATAGGCGAAAATCTAGTTGCATCTTTGGAAAGCGACTGTATTTTCATAGTAACAGGTAACAAGTGTTATTAATTTCAGTGAGGTATTATTATTGTTAAATTGAAAACCGTTTTTGCCTTTAAAAATGGATATTCCGTGTGAAATCTTAGAAGAAGCAGAGGAAACTAGTGGGTTTTTATAAATGTAATTGTCAAATTTCTCGTATTTTAAATGACACCTGTGTTTTTATATGCAACGATGGTGGCGATTGTTGAAATAAAAATCAAAATATATCGGTAAAAATTTTTACTGGTCTAGCCTGTTATGAACATTTTTACCAGTAAAGGGTGATTATTGTAAACAGTATGTACAGTTCAGGAAAACATAAAAAAATTAAATTTTAACATTTAAATTTATCCAAAAGTTGAGTCGAAAAAAATCATGGTCGCAGGTATAGTTCTATATATAGGTACTTACCAATTTGAACATTTTTGTTGGCAGTTGGTTTTTTAGTTAACAAACGATGAACTGATAATGATTCTTCTGAAATTGTAGCTTGTATTTATATGATGGGGTTTGGAATCTGTAAGGTCAACTTTTTAATTAAGTGGGCAGAATTTTAAGCATTTGAACAAGATAGACTAGAAATAATTTATTATATTGAAAAAGGTACCTATTAGCTATTATAACATAATTATGGAAACACGGTGTCTGAGTTAAGCAGACGGATTTTCATATTCAATCAATTTGAGAATATTAATATATTCTTTAGTATTTACATACTGCGATAATAATTTATGAAATATATGTATGTGATGTAGCAATTTTTGTGAAACAGTTCTACTTGGATGTCAATTTTCGTCCTCCGTGAATTAATTAATAATGTTTTATTGAAATTGTATTTTACAGGTGTGCTCGTCTAAATTATTTTTTATTTTGCCTCTAATTTTCATATACCTGAACACTGAGATAAGGGCATTATGACCTCAAACATGAATAACTTAGATATTAAATTTTTGGAGCATATTTTGTTTTCTTCTTTTCTGAAAAGTGCATTGTTGTTATTACCTAGATAAATACCAATAGAGATCATCCTCAAAAATACATATGCATGAGAAGCATATATTATGTTAAATGTTATTACACTTAAAAACTTGACATAATATCGTCACCATTTCTTGAAAGTTTAATGACTAAAGCTGGCCGAGGTGGCTGGAGTACAGCCACGGTCTTGCGCTGGCGTCACACGTGCCGATTTAGAAGTGATTTACGCTGCAGTCTTATTTGAAAGGTTAATGCGTGAGGTTGTACCTATAAATTATACATAATGTCAAACGCGCCAAAGGGTAAAAAACGACCGTACGCGGACACAGTGAATAAATTTGTCGGTAAATTTCTGGATTTATTCTATGACGGATGCAAAATAATTTGTAAAGTTTGCAATCAAGACTTAATGTGCTGGCACAGAACAGATTGTCGTCGTCATATCAATACCGTGCAACATCAAAATAAAAAAATGGCATGCCTTTGACAACTCAGTTTATGTTTGATTTATTGTTAAAGTTAATAGCCTGTAATATTCCGCTACGCATACTGGATAAACATCCATTTCGGGAGTTTTGGAATAAATACATCCCCAGGTGAACTTACCAAGTCGTACATCGTTACGTAGATATATTCCAGCTGTTCGTGAAGACATTGTAAATAGGATTAAATGTGGATTAAAAAATACACGGCTCTGGTTATGTATTGACGAGACGACAGATTGTAAAAAAAAATTCTATTTTAAATATTGTAGTACGTGTACTGGACCAACATTTCCACTTTTACTAGCTAGTAAAAGACTAACTGCGTGTACTGGCGAAATAATTACGCGTGTGGTGTTGGAGACATTCGAAAAATTTGAACTTTCAACAAGTCAAGTATTTATATTTGTGACTGATGGTGCCGCAACAATGCGCGTGGTAGGCCGTTCTCTTCAAAGAGACAATTGTAGGTTTTTACATGTTACGTGTAAAGTGCATGCGTTACATCTTGTGGCAGAAACGATTCGAAAATGTTTTCCAGAGGTAGATGCATTAATAGCAAATACAAAAAAAGCATTTCTCAAATCTCCTAAATGGCTTCGAGCATTTCACAGACAGTGTCCTGGTATCTCTGAACCACCAGAGCCGATTCTTACACGTTGGGGAACGTGGTTGAAAGCGGCTTTTTATTATGCTGAATATTTTCAACAAATAAAAGCTGTGATACTACAGTTCAACCCTAACGAGACTGCAGCTATTAGGGAAAGCCAGACAAGCTTTCAAGACGTTTCCCTTGAAACAGATTTAAAAATTATTAATAACAATTTTAGAGGACTACACGACGCAATAGAAAAATTACAAATTACTTATGCCTGTATTACATCCGTAGATGTCGAACGGTCATTTTCAAAATACAAACATATTTTTTCACCAAAGCGAACATCGCCGACGGACACAGCTGTAGAAACATACCTGATGCTATTTATACTATAGATCTTCCCCACTTTGTGATGACGACAACCAAACTACTTCATAAATCTGCTTAAAAGGGTGAGTTTTATACAAATTTTTATAAAATGTAACATTATTGTTAAAATTTATTTCCATTTATTGTACTTATTCAAGTATTATGATATGATGTAAACATATGAGTCATATGACGGCTCTGTCGGCCAGGTGACCTAGGCCAGCTTTATTAATGACTCACCTGTTGTATATTAATATTATAACTTAATGGATATATGTCATTTAAAACCTATTATAATTGACCTGTTTCCACTAAGTTGTAATATTAATAAAATTTTCAGTTATTTTAAATGACAAAAGTTGAGTTTATTGAAGATGGACCGTGTTCATCTTATACATCCAGAGTACTTTTATATTTTTTTATTCATTAGTTATCTACTATGTTTTTATGGGTTCCCGCTTAATCAGCTATCAAAGAATATATTTAGTTCTACTTTATTTGAAACGAGTTTTTCATTGTGGTATTATTCTGATCATATCCCTCGTCGTTTTGTTGATACCGCTACAGTTCCACAGATTAAATTAAAATTCACATGTGAAGAAAATAATGCACGTTTAGGGATGCTGTAAATCTTAATTTCATCGACATTAAGTGGCATTGCAAACAAACTAGAATATTCAGGAATTGAAAACTACCCTTTAAGTACTTAATCCCAATTTTCAGCAACTCCTGTTTTTCGAATACTTTTGATTTTAAGATAATATTTTGGACTTTATCGCAGGATCCATGAAAGAATACAAAAATTATATAAAAATTTGACAAATGTGTGTAAGCTAATGTGGGGTAAGTGCAAATTCGTGGCTAGTGTAAACATGAAAGACAGAAATTATTTCTGGATTTACAAATAAATTCGCTTCAAGTGCAATCTGAAGCTCTATGGTTTATGTTTCATGTCCGCTGCTAACTTCAAGTTGATCGCCATTATTTCAATTTGACATTTACCAGATGTTTCATCAGCTGTGTGTTAGTGCAAGTGAAAGTTATTTCCTTTAAATTAGGTGATGATATAAGTATTGGATAATCATCATTATTTTTGTTTATTGGGGTCAAAACAAAATAAAGAAGGTTTAGTGCCATATCTCCAAAAAAAAACCAATTATGCAGCTACCGACACGTGTTTCGGAGTTATTGCCCCTCATCAGCGTAGCGTAGCTAAAGAATTGAATCTAGGATGGGATAGATCAGGAACAAGAACTAAAATAAAGCTGGAAAGTACAGTACACAGTACTCAATTAGTGTCTTCATGTTCCCGTGTGTCATAAATCTATATTATTTTGTTTGTATGTGCCAGGTGGCAACGGGCAGTACACATAGAGCTTTGTGTGTCGACTGTGCTCATCGAGGCCCCAATTGTGGCACATGGGAACATGAAGGCACTAATTGCTTTATGCTTAAAGACTGTGTTTTAGCACTTGCTCATCCGCTAACCATTATATTTAATTTAATTTTAAAAACGTCCAAATTTCCAAGCATATGGAAAGTTTCACGACTCTGTCCCGTTTTTAAAAATGGGAGTAGGGATGATGTTTGTAACTATCGCCCTATTGCCATTTTATGCAATTCTTGTAAGGTCTTGGAAATTCTTTTACACTGTTATATATATGATCATGTAAAAAATATAATTGATATAAATCAACATGGATTCATGAATGCTAGGTCAACTATAACTAATTTGGTCTGTATAACGCAATATATTTCAGACATTTTAGATAGTCAAGGACAAGTTGATGTTGTTTATACGGATTTCTCCAAGGCCTTTGATCGCCTAGACCATTCAGTTTTAATAAATCGCTTAGACCAATATGGAATATCGTCAGATGTCATAAATCTATTTAGCTCGTATCTCTCCAAGAGAGTACAATATGTGCAGTATCATGGTTATAAGTCTAACAATATAGTTGTACTTTCAGGAGTCCCGCAAGGTTCCATTCTTGGTCCCGTTCTATTTAATATATTTATTGATGACATAACATTCTCTCTTAAAATCAGATTTCTAATGTATGCTGACGACATGAAATTGTATTCTAAAATTTTTTCTGTTTTTTTAGTATTATTTTGTTTGTATGTGCCAGGTGGAAACGGGCAGTACACATAGAGCTCTGTGTGGACTGTGCTCATCGAGGCCCCAATTGTGGCACATGGGAACATGAAGGTACTAATTGAGTACTGTGTACTGTACGTTCCAGCTTTATTTTAGTTTTTGTTCCTGATCTATCCCATCCTAGATTCAATTCTTTAGCTACGCTACGCTGATGAGGGGCAATAACTCCGAAACACGTGCCCGTAACTGCATAATTGTTTTTTTTTTGGGATATGGCATTAAACCTTCTTTATATTATATTATTTTTGTTGTATGTAGCTATATTTAGGCATGTAGTTTTAAGTAATAATTAAAAATTTTCGTTATTTTACTTCTAACCTAAATTCGCACCGGTTTTTACACTTGCCTCTCTTAAATCTATAAACGGAGCTAGTGTGAAGAGTTGAAGAAGGGTAACTGTGAACAGATATTTTATGTTACAAACCTGTTGTTAAGTAGGGTTTGAGCATACATAAGGAAGATCCAGCGTGCATCCTACTCAAAGAAATTCCTGGAAAATGCCTTAACCGATATAAGCAATCATACAATGTGCACATTCTACGGAATCCCAAAAGCGACATTGTCAATGCACATCTGGAAAAAGGAGCCTAAAAAGCAAATCTCAAGGCAGATGTGCATGAATTCCAGAAAATATATAATGTGTCATAACTTACTAACAGATAATATACATCTGCTCCGATAGCCCGGCTGCTCTAAAGGCGGTGTGCTCCCCCAGGACGAGATCAGTTCTCGTCCAGGAGTGTGGGGATGCTCTAGAAGAGTTGGCTAGGCATAAACACGTGAGATTGGTATGGGTCCCGGGACATATGGGAGTTTCAGGCAACGAGAAGGCCGATGAATTGGCTAGACTCGGAGCCGAGGAACCCTGTCACGGGTCTGAGCCTATGTTAGGTATTTCAAGAAGGCAGGTCACAACGGCCCTCAATGAGTGAGCCCACGAGACACTGAGGACGTACTGAGGACCAACAGGGCCTGCAGGCAAACCCGAGATTTTGTGACGGGGCCGAACAAATCGAGATCGGCCTGGTTGCTGGGACGGAGTCGGAAAACTCTGAATCTCTTAATCTGTGTTCTGACAGGCCACTGCAGACTTAGGAGGCATCTATCATTGATAGGTATTGAGGAAGACCCTACATGTCCAAGATGCAGGAGTGATGAAGAAACATCTCACCACTTCCTGGGACAATGTGAAGCGTTTGGGCACCTGAGACACAGTATCTTCGGTTCTGAAGCGCTTCTGAGTGACATCCTGACCTTCATCAGAAGGTCGGAAAGATTCGATGAGGGAACAAGAGAAGCACATGGCTGAGGGGACAGCTGAGGGTTGGTAAAAAGGGCCCGTCTGTGGCCTACTTGCCAGGCGTCAGCCTCCCCCACCATTACCATTACCATTAAGTATATTAGCATTGTTCATAGAGTGGTTGAAATAGTTGGAAACCGATCGGAAACAATTGCCCGGCTAATTTTAACAACGTCGAAGTGAATAAAAGGTACAAAATTAGCTGGACGACCACTTCTGATCAATTCCAACCGTATCAAATGTTCTACGAACAAAGCTAATATAAATATTTAAGTACTTACTTAACATGTTTAGAATGCATTTTTATGTTATTTTTATTAAGATGTTGTGTGTAAATTTTCATGTAAACGTTTGCATCGTAAAAAATAAAAAAACTAAAAAAAATTTGTGACAATTTTTTTTTACATTAATGGTTCATTTACACTTACCCCACAATAATGTATCTATAAAACTAAGGAGAACTGTAGGCCTGTTTACATTTGCCTCTAAAATGCGGGGCAAGTGCGAACACCTGCCAAGTTAAAAAAAAATATATCTAACATTTTTTTTCATAATGTTTAGGATTTCGTGAATGTGCCAGTTGGAAAGAACACACCTTGTTGCTTATGTAGTCATACTTTGAAGTATTAAATTGTTTGAAGCATTTGTACTTTATGAATTTCAAAATCAACTATTGATTTTATACCGAGCAATCATGTTATTGCAGAAGGCCTCTATTTTAACTAAAAATACATATATTGTATCTGTACTGTTATCCCCGTTGAAGCGTATCAAAAAAGTCCAATCATAAGCACTACGGTAAGAAAGTGTTCTAAATCCACATATTTTTGTAAATGATAAATTGGAATTTAAATTATCTTTGCAGAGACGTCTAATTCAGCACAAGTAGGTTAGGATATGCATATTAAGTGTTTTACCAATTAATAATCTTTAGCCTTGCTATGCAATCAATTATAGACAAAATTATATTATTAATCCATTTTATGAGATAGTGATCTTTGTTATCAAATTCGAAGAAAGTATTTCATTGATGTTTTGATAAGATATGACACATATCCTATTTATTCAATTCTTTATTTTATTTCTTTGCTTTGTGATATACTGTAATCAAAATTTATCGTAGACGGTTTTAAGTAGTTTTACACTTTCTAATGTTTTACTGATATTGATTAAAGTTTCTTATTTCTAAGATTTTAATTATATTGTGGGATACAGGTTGCTTGATAAATTAGTACAAATATTTTATTGGGAGATTCTATTATCAAAAGCAAAGTATTCAATAAACAAAG
Organism: Rhamnusium bicolor; assembly: GCA_029963845.1. NCBI lineage: Eukaryota > Metazoa > Arthropoda > Insecta > Coleoptera > Cerambycidae > Rhamnusium > Rhamnusium bicolor. The sequence goes on along the minus strand of JANEYF010001822.1, from coordinate 212,263 downwards.
TTTTAATCTCCTAACTCCTAAAAGGAATCCAGCTGCTAAATTGAAAAAAAGAACACATTTTTTTTATTAAAATTACTCTTGAAATGAATATATAGCAATCGTGTCTAAATGGCTTTAATTTTCACTAAAACATCTTTTCTATCACCACCTAGTTTTCGGACACCCTCAAAAAAATTGGGACACCACTGATAATAGGAATAAAAGCTATGACTTTTTTATTCTAGGATTAATTTCAAAGGAAAAAGATCTGTTTGCATAGGATGGGCTAAATTCGATGCTTTTGGGGGATTAAGAGGTAGACGAAAAGTAACTAAGGTGTCTCTTTCTCGATTTTTGGGCTAAATTTAATGGCGCAAACGGCATTCCGATATCTTCATTCGTTTAAAGGTGTCTTATTTTTACCTATTTTCTATAATATCCCATAACTTTGTTGTTTGTGAAAATTTTAATTTCAGCAAAAACGTTCTGTATTCAGTTTTTTTAGGTACAAGTAGCAGAGTTGATGTTTTTTTAAGTCTTCGTTTTTGAGTTTTAACATCAACTGTTTTTTTAAATAGCACATTCAATATTTCATTTTTAAAATCTGCATAAAATTTCCTTTAAAACGAAATATAATAACACTGGGATTTTGTGTAGTATTAAGTCTACGCCAACTATTTCTAAGCTCAACAACGAGGTCGACGCGTCATTGGCGAAATTGAGCAGCAATTATGTGAAAATGTAATTGGAAATTTTATCAAAAGAGCAAGAGTGAGCTAGCAGAGTCTTGGCGGTCATTTGTCTAACATTTTGCTTCACACTTAATCGCCATCAAGTCTAGGACCGAAGTAATATTTTGTGTGAATGTTTCTAAATATTTAACGTTCTCTATTTTTTTTAATTATTTTAAGTTATATTTCGCACCTTGTACAACTATAACGATGACACAGCTGGAACTAATACGTCAGGAATACATCATAACTGCTATTTTGAGCAGAGTTTACAAATGTGTATAATATTATGTATTCAGGTGGTTATAATCTGGTTTTGATGATGTACCATAATATTCTAAGGAAACAGACTAGTTATAATAAATTAAGGACAACCTTGAACTATTCGATGACAAGGATGATATATTAAACTTTCATAAAATTCTTTTAAATCAAGACGCAGAGTGCAGACGTCGCAGCAGACACAAAAAAATTTATGTGACAGAGGACTACCTGAAAAGGTTATGTTTAATGACGTTTATCTTTTAAATAAATGTATCTGGGGGGTTTATATCGAAATTTGAGCGGATTTTACGACGATGTTTCAGAAAACCTATTAGCATTTTAACATAACGCAGGTCTGTATCAACTACGAATAGCACACAGTGCAATAAATAGACAACAATTTTTTTTCTCTAATATCTCATGGAAATTAGAATTAATAGAAATTTAAAAAAATAACGAAAATAACAGTAATTTTTTCAACGTCCGCCTATTTCTGCTACTAAGGCTAATCACTGACACCCGGAAGTAGGTTCATCAGTACTTGTGTAAACATTGGCAGCAAACAGACCTTTTATTTATTTATTTACTTTCTGACGAGAAAACCCAATCAATTAAGTTTAATTCACAATAAAGTGCGGGAAAATTAGCTTTTTTAAAATTGAAATTGAAAGATGTATGGCTAGATAAAGGAAAGTTATTTGCTTTTTGTTTCTGTATAAGAATTCTGATACTGAGTGCAGGGTGATGCAAATCTTCTGTTAATAAGATTGAGGTTGCTTTCTCAACACTGCATGGCACATTGCACAAAATTAGATCCAACAGCCTATTGTTATTATTAATTATTTTATTGTGCTGTTATAACAATTAATAAACTGTTGCAGAGAATTAGTCTTTCTACTGGGTGTTTTTAAAATATGTATATTGCGATATATTAAAATCTCCTATAATTAAAATATTGGATCCGGACATATTGTAAAGTGACTCAATATTATTGAACAAAGCTTCGTAATCGTCATAAGCACTTTTTAGGAGGAATATACAGTGAGCACGTAAAGGTTGGAATAAATTCCGTAAAATCGTTACAAAGCAAGTGACAAAAATTCGCTCAGACACGTCGATTTTTAAATTCATTTCTTTATTTGTTTATTTAAAAAAAAATTTTTACATACTTTTTTTTAAAAAGTTATGACGTCATCGGCAATTTTTTTAAATGGCAACCCCCATTTTTAAAAATTTCATTTGAAAGAGCACATTTTTCTGCATACAGTACGCTAAATTCTAAGGCATGTTGCACGACGAAATTATCGAAAAAAAAAATCTTAACTACTTTTAACAGTTTAATAAAACAGAAATACAAGAAATAAAAAATCCAGCAAAAAATAATTAAATTAAATGTTCAAATTGCGTACCATCTACTTCCTGACAATGCCCAAGCCGAAATTCAAATTCTCGCAAAACGTTAGTAATTGTTTCGGGTCCAATTCTGCCACATTCGTACCTAATTCTGTCTTTTAAGTCCTCAATGTTATTCGGTCTATTAAAATACACTTTGGATTTAAGGTAACCCCATAAAAATAATCCAATGGAGTTAGGTCCGGAGATCTAGCTGGCCATTCTAATGAACCGCGTCTACCAATCCATCTGTCTAGGAAAATTTCGCTTAAATAATTACGCACTATTACCGAATAATGCGGTGGTGCGCCATCTTGTTGAAACCATATGGAGTTCTCCGGTACATTAGAGTTTTCGCCATTTGGATACAGTGCGGCAAGTCCCAGTATTATGTTTTGTTGGAGCAACTCCAAATATTTTACACCATTTAATGACCCGTCAATAAAAAATGGACCCAAAATTGTAGTCCCAATAATTCCAGCCTACACGTTTACTTTCTGTGGAAACTGGGTATGTCCCTCCATCATCCAGTGTGGATATTCATGTGACCAATATCGACAATTTTGCCTATTTACAGCGCCATTTAAGCAGAAGGTGGCCTCATCAGAGAAAAGTACTCGACTTAAGAAATGTGGATTGGTATTACATCGTTCCATCATGGTTTCGCAAAACTGTACTCTGCGGTCGAAATCATCTTCGTTAAGCTCGTGAACTAAGTTACTTTATATGGGTACCATTTATTCTTTTTCAAATATTTTAAAACAGTCGACTGACTAATTGACTGCTCTGCTGCGACTTGGTTTGTAAGAATTGTCCTCCATTGTCAGTAAAACATCTAACTGTTTATTTTCTGAAATTGCAGGACGACCTCTCGTATAATTATCTCTTACATGACCACACTCTTGGAACTTATTTTCTATTTTGCTAACAGTTGATTGTGTAATCGGTCGATCAGGGTATTTATCGTTAAATAATTCAGTAACCCGAGTTTGTGTTCGGGACATCTCTCTACAACCAATTATCACCAAACTCTCAATTCGCTGTCTCTCACTTAAACGTTCCATTATTAAAACTTTAAATAATGTGACAACTGAATGTGAGTAAATGTGAACTAACGTGACAGCCAGGTCCGCGTTTCTACGTAAATGAAAAAAAGCGTAAACATGAGAAAAGTGTAAGTCGTAAAACAGTTCCTCTACCAGGGTTCGACCATAAGTAAAACACGTGTGTGCTATTAATGTTAAATTGTTTTTTTCTCGATAATTTCATCATGCAACATGCTTTAGAATTTAACGTACTGTATGCAGAAAAATGTGCTCTTTCAAATGAAATTTTTAAAAATGGGGGTTGCCATTTAAAAAAATTGCCGATGACGTCATAACTTTTTAAAAAAAGTATGTAAAAAATTTTTTTTAAATAAAAAAATTAAGAAATGAATTTAAAAATCGACGTGTCTGAGCGAATTTTTGTCACTTGCTTTGTAACGATTTTACGGAATTTATTCCAACCTTTACGTGCTCACTGTATAATGTAAGAATAAAAAGGTAATTATCACACATTTTTGTTTTTACATCCAGTATATCAATAAAGTTAAGATGACTAAAACCGGGACATAGCGAGTAGATATAGATATCGAAAAAACATGCATTGAACTTCTTATTCAGTGCCAACAGGACTCCACCTTCACGTGTTTTATTAGTTGCCTGAAAATGTCTATCCGTGCGAAATACATCGTATAAATGCAAGTCAAGCAACTCATTTGATATGCCCGGTGAGCCCAGGTTTCAGTCAAAGCAATACAGTCGCATGGATCGACGTATGTATGTGTTAATAAATAATTCCTTTATTTTCGTGCCTAATCTGCGCACACTCTGATAGTAGAAAAAACATAGAATAAAAATTCCATGCTGTTATCAGTTCAGTATTTATAGATAGTTTTTTGGGCACATTGACGGAGATTGTGGGGTTTGGTTTCTACTATATACCTAGAACATTATTCTTGAATTTTTTAAGGTTTGTGATGATAACCCTTATATTTATGTGTACCCATCAATTTGAATAAAACTTTCCTGGCCGCTATAGTCCCCACTTCGGCAGGACTATCTGTTCTAAATGTCGTAGCCATTGGCGGATTAGGACTTAGCATGAGCGAAATATACCGTGTGTAAAACGGCTAATGTGGCCAACTGTTGACAAAAACTGATTGAACTAGCGAGATGGACGTAACAGTGTGAGTGTATTGTAGCTGGCTAGTGGGGCATAGACTGAGCCTGTCCCTCTGTTCGCTGGGTGTGTCTTATTCTATCCACGGTTTCCGCTTCATTTGTACAGAAGAGACTCATTATTATGTCGTTTTCAGCTTTGTCCTCTGAGATTGTATCTCAGTTAGCAATGACCTGTGAGAAGGCCTGTTAATATCCTTAACTCTTTTTTGTTTTGCTAAGTTCGAGTAGCTCTCTAGCTTTATTTTTGCGACAATAAGATTTGCAGGAAACAACTACTCAGCGGACAAAAGCCCCGACCTGCATTGAATTAAACCTGCAAATCTTGTTTGGTAGCTAAGATCATTGATCAATTCCTCCCTAGACATAGATCGGTTTCGAACTTTTATGTTCTCGTCAGTATGCCATAAGTAATGGAAAAGACAAATAATAATAGCAAACTAGGCTAGCCTAAAGCAGACTAAGCAAAACAGACATAGTGAATGATTAGTGTATCCCTCTGGTGGTCAGTGCTACTACCAGCCAGACATCACTGATCGTGACCTGCAAAGCAGGTACCAATAGCTTCGACCTCTAACCATGGTGGGCTAAACTATATACTGAATAAGATTTGCAGGAAACAACTACTCAGCGGATAAAAGCCCCGTGATGTCTGACTGGTAGTAGCACTGGCCACCAGAGGGACGCATTTATCACTCACTATGTTTATTTTTGCGAGTAGATTATAAAGTTATTTGCTTGTCTTTGACCCATCCTGATTCTCAAACCAGGCAAGAATCCCATCCATCCCTCTAGTTATAGGCCCATCAGCTTACTGCCGGCGATGAGCAAAGTAGCCGAAAGGATAATCTTAGCCAGACTGCAGGAGTACTTCGAGGAACTACAAGTCATACAGGACGACAGTTCGCTTACAAGAAAGGACACTCGACCGAGCTGCAAATACTCCGCCTGGTGGAGTATGCAGTGGGTGGTTTCAACAGGAACCAGTCCACGGGAGCGATCCTACTGAACGTCGCCAAGGCGTTCGACATAGTCTGGCATGCCAGACTCCTAGCCAAACTGATAGATGCAGGATACCCGGCAGCAGTCGTCAAGCTAACCAAGTCATACCTTCGGGGAAGGCAACTTCGCGCAAAGGTAGACGGGGAGCTGTCGACCTACAGACCCATGGAAGCAGGAGTACCGCAGGGCACAGTACTTTCGCCACATCTGTTCACCATATACGCCTCAGATCTGCCAAGGACAGCAGGAACAGCCTTGGCACTCCACGCAGACGACACAGCTCTAGTCGCCAGATCCTGGCAGGCAGCGCAAGTGACTCGTCACCTCCAGGAAGCAGCATCCCGCCTGGAGGAATGGTGCAACAGATGGAAAGTACTGATTAACGCAGAGAAAAGCAGTGCGATCCTGTTCAGGAAGAAGAGGACTCAAATCCCGGCGGGACATGTTACCATGAACGGCCAACCGATCCAGTGGACCGACACCGCCACGTACCTAGGTGTCGTGCTGGATAGAGGGCTGACATGGAAACATAACACCGAAGAAATGATCAGGAAGGCAAAAGCGGTGAGGACCAGACTCTACCCAATGGTGGGTAGAACTAGTCAACTCAACCTGAGGAACAAACTACTCCTACTCAGGACCGTACTCAGGCCGCAGCTGACGTACGCGTCAGTGGCCTGGGGGTATGCCGCCAAATCGCACAAGAAGAGGATACAAGCCGTGGAAAACGTGGCGCTGAGATACGCTGTGGATGCACCATGGTTTGTAAGAAACACCGACATCTTCAGAGACCTGGAATACACCCCAGTGTCGAAGATCATCCAGGATCGGGCCAAGAAGATCTTCGTACGAGAGGAGACCCATGCGAATCCTCTTATCAGACGAGCTGTCGATTATGATCCGGCAGAGGCTCCGCGGTACAAGAGACCGAGGCTACAGATCCTGGACAACGGCTAACAGAGGCAGAAACCTCTTCAGCCTAGCCGAGAAGATGGACCACTCCGAAGAGACAATGACGTAACCCACCACCCTTCACCGACCACGCGGCACTGAAAACCTGCCGACTGCCGGATCGGTGTCACGCTCCTTAGCCTTCGAGTGGGCCCAAAGCGCTAAAGAAGCGCTTAGGCCCTGCGCGATCCTGAGCTACATAGCTCCTCCTCCCCACACGCCACTGCCGGTAGACACCGGCAGGAACGTGATCACCAAACCGCCCGACAAACTCCCAGGGCAGGACGGCAACAGTCGCCCTGCCCGCGACACGACGACGCTCCCGGGAGCCGACAGCCGACGAAGAAACCAGAAACAAGAAGAGCGCCAGAAGAGAAAGGCCCAAGTCGGCTGGGTCCAACAAACTAGGACCGGGGGAGGTCTGCCAAAACGACCACACCGTTCGCATCAGCGGACGGGGTTGCCGGTGGAGCAGGCCCGCCCCTTACGAGGTTGGTCCAGGCCTACAGCGATGCGTTAGGGGCAAAGGAAAGTAAAACTTCCGACCCCTGCCATCCAAGGTCATCGTCAAGCCAAAGAATATTGGCGCGTGACCTGGAGTTAACTTCCAGTAAGCGCATTTATATTCCTTTTCACATTTTCTGATCCAGTCTGTAGTATGGCTTTTAGATATTCCACAAAACTGTTTTGGTCCGATGAATGATAATCCTGCACCAATCTCCTTATCTTCTATTCCTTCTTGCTCTGGCACCCACATCAAGGTAAACTTGTTCCTTGTCAGTTGCATTGTAGGAATCTGCAACTTACTCATGTTGCAAATTCATGGAACCCAAAATGTTACATCCCTTTTGAGAGTTGGTGTTGCGAGCGAAAAACCATTCAGTGTTGGAGCCGTTTTATCTATCTTTCAAACATATTCGTGGAACAGCGTAGAATAGGTATTTTTGCTCAGCCCAACATCATTATTTCCATTATTAACAGTTGATAAGTTAAGTTGTTAATTTAGTGCAAGCAATGAGAGATTGCGTCAATAAAATGTAAATAAATTTAAAGTCGAAATATAAATGTTTATTTTAGTAATATTTCTGCAGACTAAGAAAAATAACATTAATGTCTGCCCTACCCCTTACATGAAATTGCACTTATTGTAAGTTATTGTTTATTAATTTTTAGATTTCTGATAACTTTGTTCTCGCCGTCAATCAGCAGTTATCAATTAAATCGCGTTAATTAGAGAAAAAATATTTTTTGATAAAATTTGTTTTTAATTTTCAGTACCTACTATAAAAACGAGCACTACAACTACGATAGATTAAGTTAGTACATATTAATTCAGAAACATGGTCGATTTTAAACTTATGTTGGCAGTAATTGCTTTTGTGGCAGTCTCTTGCAATGGAGCTGTTATAGTTCCTCGCATAAGTGATACTCACAATATTGATGAATGCGACATGACTACTCCGTAAGTACAATTTTTATAGTTTAGCTAACTTTAAGATTAATATATATGTATATATATATATATATATATATATATATATATATATATATATATATATATATATATATATATATATATATATATATATATATATATATATATATATATATATATATATATATATATATATATATATATATATATATATATATATATATGTTATTAAATATGATTTGAAGGAAACAACTACTCAGCGGGCAAATCACCGACCTGCATTGAATTACACCTTCAAATCATGATAGATCGATAGCCAATATCATTTGTCAATTCCTAACCAGACATAGATCGATTTCGAACTTATCAGTGTCATTCGATACTGTCAATAATAATTCAGGTCATATATTATAATAATTTCTATATTTTAATAACTTTTTGTTATTGACATTGACATTTTTGTAACTAAATTGGACATTTCAAATGCCAAACTGTTAAATTTATCCTAACCCCATTTTATGACGTCAAATGTGTAAAAAATTTCAGTTTACTTCAGCTTTATTTAAGTACCTGGAAAATATATTTTATTGGCTTGATATAGCAGAAATGGTTTATAATCTTTCATCAAGAATACATATTTTTCTAAAAGCAAATACAAACAAGTTTGGGTCCCGTTGACCTCCTTTCAGCTGGCCAATTTAGCTCATCGCCGAATTTTTCGTTGTCTTTGGCCTTTAGAACATGTGTACTAAATTTGAAAGCCTTACCTTAAAAACTGTGGCTGCTATCGCGATACTACAGACATGGCTGCTCTTGCGATACTACAGACATGCGAACAGATTTTTTTTACAAAGTTATGTTTTTTCATTATAATTTGTCGAGATTCGTCCAGAAAAGATATAAAATTTTTTAATTTTTGTACCTTTTTTTTCTTTCATTCCTTATGCTCTCCTGGTGATACCACATTCACCAAATTTAATATGTCACCTAATATGTTATTGAAAATCCTAACTGCCAAATTTGGGAAGTCTCCCATTCGTATTTTTTGAGTTTTCGCGAATACACACACATATACACACACACACAGACACACATACGCACCGACAGACATCATTCGTAAAATAGTCAGAATGGATTCAGGAGGGTTCAAAACTTATATATTAATCAAAATCTCGAGCTCAAAAAAAATCACGATTACTATACTTCCTTATATTAGGGATAAGAAAGTAAAAGAAATCAGTTACTACTTATGCAGATGATAATAATATATCAAAATTGCAACACGATTTTACTTTACCTATAAAAGAAAAAAATCAAGTTAAGAATATGGGCATACTTTCCGATAGAGTTTTGTAAACTATGAGAAATTTTTTATTACGAGTCATTTCTGAATTATCCGTTATAAAAAAATGAAATTCTTTTTCGATATCCACACAAACATTTGTTTGCAAGAATAGATATAAAGAAAACTCAGAAACAATAATTTTGACGTGCACAGCTCTGATGAAATATCTGGATTAATATTTCCCCAAATATATTGTCTCGGCCACCATTTTTTCAACGATTCACAAATTACTTTCTTAATTTAAAAAATTATAAACACTTTTTATTACTTGTCTAATTTTCACTTTATTTCTTATTTTTACAACTAGTTTCATCCTATTCGGACATTTTCAAGTAAACTAAAATAGACACAAATTTTACTTTCATTTAAATATAAACTGAAGTGAATAGAAGGATGGGTCACTTTATGGTTGATTATATAATTCAAATTTGTACAAATGTTATGTCTTTAAATTTAGGGTTTTTTCAAGATAGTAAATTATATTATGGTGTGATTTTTATTAGGTTAGGTTAGGTTAGGTTTGTTGTGAGTGGGTCTCAGTAGACCCTCCACTGCAACCATCAGCAGGCCTATTGTGGCTCACGCCTAATTATATTTCACCCAATAAGTTCAGTCTCTTAATGAAACTGATAACTTTATTGGGTGAGAATGTGTCCAGATCCTCTGGCAGCAGTTGCCCTTTGCCAAATATTGAGAATCGGATCCTCTCCACAGCGGGACAGGTGCATAAGATGTGGTCTGCCTTCTCATCATCCTCCAGGCATAGACGGCACTCGGCGTTTTCCGCTAGGCCGAGTTTATGCAGATGATAGTTTAGTCGACAGTGCCCGGTATATAGGCCTGTTAGAGTTTTCAGGTTTATCCTGTTTAACTCTAAAAGTTTCTTAGTTCTCGATTTCAAAGGGTATTTTATGAACGCCTTCGAATGAACTAATCCTGGTAACTCTTGCCAATACTGGAGAGTTTGCCTTACAGCCCAGGTTGAGATAGCCATCTTGGCCGTACTTGAAGATATGCCAAGTATTGGTTCTGGTCCGATGAATCGTGATCCCGCTCCTTCTCTGGCTAAGGAGTCCGCTATTTCGTTACCTTCCATACCAGAGTGGCCGGGATTTTTATTAACAGCATTAGGTTATCTGAACAATTTTAATAACGGAGAATTATTTAAATCTATTTGGTCGTTTAATATGTTGTAATTTTTATTCCTATTTAATTTATTTATTTCTAGCGCTTCTAATAGATTAAGTTTTTTACTTTTCCCACGAATATGTAATATTTTAGGTTGATGGTCATCAGTTATTGTATAACCAGAATCTATTAGGTGTTTATAAAAGCTGGAATGTTGTTTTTGTATATGAATATGTTCTCTATATCTTGCCCCAAACGATCTACCTGTTTGACCTACATATGAGGCGTTACATTCTGGGCAATCTAACCGATATACACCACATTTTTTAGAGATATTAATTTTTTTGTTTTGCATTGAAAAGATATCTGCCTATATTTTCGTTACAACTAAATGATGTTTTAATATTAAATTTGGAAAAATTATTGCTAATTGAATAAGAGAGTTGACTTGGATATGGTAATGAAATGTATGCTTGAACTTTTTTCTCGTTAATAGTGGGATAAAGTTCTTTTAAGAGGGACTTATTTTGTTTTTATAGATTAGATTATTGATTATATTTTGAGGGTACCCGTTATTATGTGCTATAAGTCTTAATGTATCTAATTCTTCTTTAAATCTGTCTCAGATAGAGGTAAGCTGAAGGCTCGGTGTGTCATAGATTGATATGCGGCTAATTTGTGGAAGAGAGGGTTATAGGAATTAAAGGGGATAGTGGCGTCTGTAAAAGCTGGTTTGCGGTAAATATTACAGGAAAATGATATTTTATGTCTTTCTATAGTTAAATCGAGAAAATTTATTTTCGTTCTTTGTTTCTAAGGTAAAAGATATATTATTATGTGTGTTATTGATAAAATCGAGAAGTAATTTTAATTGCCTGTCTGTCCCTTTGGAACCTATTAGGATGTCATCAACGTACCTGTACCAAAAGATAATATGTTTTTTGATATTGGAGAATCCATCTTTCCAACTCTCAGCCAGTGATTGTGTGTTATAAAGTGTTTGAATCAAAAGTTTATTTACACAGGAAACTTCCACAAGGTATGTATTTTCATGTTGTATATACATATGAGACAAACTTAAATGAGTCTATACATAGAGATAAAATAAGTATATAGTTGATTTTATTGAAGATTTTATGTTATAATTTAAATTTATGTTAAGCCATAAAAATTACCAGGCCAGATCCGGCTTGAACTAAATAACTAAAAAATAGCTTGAAGATTTTCTAATAACATACTAAAATTTAATAGGCGCGTTCAAGTGTCTTTTTAAGATATTTCGATTTCACTTAGGTCTTGTTCATGAATATGCACCAATCGTAACGAACGCATGGATTCTGAAATCGTAACTGCACATTTTATTTTATAATTTGATGTAAAATCTACTGATTTCTATTCCATTTTTGCGATATTTCATTTGACTTGACAGAAAATCAAGTTAGCCTATAACTAATGCCGGTTCTGGTCTTTAGTTTTGTCTTCAGATTTATTTTTATTCTCTTTTGTAGTGTACCAATTTATTTAGACTGAAAATAGTGACCAGAAGGCAACTTTCTGACGTCTTTTATGAAAAGGATGGTTTAGATCGTTCAAATCGAATGGAGTATCTATTCAATTATTTGTTGGGACACTATAAAATCGAGTGTGATGAAGACGCCATGTTAAAAATGAAAAATACCAATTCAAAGTTTTACAGCGCCGTTTATTCGAAGTTTGATCAATACGCAAGAAAAATGAATAGATTTTTGGAGAAAAATAAGGAGTGGTTAAGTGTTCAATTTGTATTTGAAAAAAACCATGAAGAAATTGATCCGGATGTTGAGCCACAATCAGGAACCTCATCTGGAGGTGAAAGGAGCCGTGCTCGTGGTCGTCCAGCTTTAGAATTTTCTGCGAGCAGTGAAAGAACCATACATCGAAAGACTGCAACACTGTCATCGATGTTCGAAAGCGAGGAGCTAACTTTGGTTGTAAGCAAAAAACTTAAGAACGAAGGGAAAAGAGGCTGTCGCAAAACTTGTGTCAGAAGCAATTTTGACCACTCCGACTCGATCCAGCAAAACGAGGAAAGCTTGGCAAAAGAGTCAGAAGTCAAAAGAAATAATTCCGCTTACCCCAGGTGAAGCTCTGTCAGTAATAATTGAAGCGAAATATAGCAAACACATTTTGTTCAGAGATGGACAGCAATAGAACATTTTGCCGATATCTATTCTTTCTATCCGGGAAGCAAAATACGTTGCTATCCCCTAAAAGAAGGACGAATCGTCTGCGGAAATTTTATTACAAGATCTCTTGGATTATGCAGTAAAACGGGTGCTACAATTGCAGAAACCGGTTCTTCCTTCATTATCAAGTGATCTTCTGATGAAATTGAAATTACTGAAAAAATTGGAAGTGATGGATGCACAGGTCACTAACAATACAAACAAATGTTCACCAAGGTTGGTTTTGGTGGTGGCGATTTGTTTCTAATGTCCATAGTGCCATTACAACTGTATGTGGAGCAACATAGGAAAGATAAAATGATTGTGTGGCAAAATCTCCGTCCAACGTCAACTCGATTTTGTAGACCTGTACGTTTCCAATTCAAGAAAGAAACGAAAGAACTGACAGCATACATAGAAAATCAAATATCGGAACTTCGACTGACTACTGATATGTTAGGTAAAAGAAGAAATTGCAGTTTCTCATGTTTGTGTGATGACGATGATTACCGGCAAAGTGTGTGATGCAATTACGGAAACAACTTCTTCACAAACATGCTATATATGTAAAGCAACTCCCGAAAATATGAATGCCATCGAAAAAGTATTAAAAAGAACAGTTGTCCAGGAAAATTTGAAATTTGGATTTTCAAGTCTATATGGCTGGATCACGTATTTTGAATGTTTGCTGCACATTTCAAACAGATTAATAGTTTGGCAAATTCGAGGAACTGAAGATATAGCATTTTCGATAACAAGAAACGTACCATACAGCAGAACCTCAGAGATAGATTAGGATTACTCGTGGATATACCTAAAAGTGGAGATAGCGGAACCGCTAATGATGGCAATACGGCTCGACGATTTCTTGTTAACCCCTCACTTTTCAGTGAATTTACGGGTATAGATGAAGAAGTTATTACGCAATTTGATGTGATATTACGCACCTTGTCTTGTGGTTATGCAATCGAAGTGAGAGCGTTTGAGGACTATGCTTTGGAAACCACAAAATTGTATGTCGCTAAATATCCGTGGTATTATATGCCCGCTAGCGTACATAAAATATTACTTCATGGAGCCATAATAATCAAAGAAACTATTCTACCTATCGGTCAATTGTTAGAAGAATCAAGAAATAACGATCTCAAAAGTTGTAGAGAAAAACACACTCGAAAAATTTCCCATACAATAGGAAACCAAGATTTGCTGAGCAGACTCTTTATAACTTTCGATCCAGTAATTTCATCTTTTGCGGCAGTGCCCACCACGAAAATATTCGAATATATCTCCTAAAGTTATTTCATTATTAGAGGCACCTCTCTAGAATCAACGGAATCAGAGTCTCCTAGAGTTCCACAGCCTGAGACGCGGAGCAGCGAAATTTCTTTATTCGACGAGGAAGACAAGGACGTCAGTGATATAGATTTTTAGTATTAATCTTAATATTAATAATACTGTATTTAATAGTAGGTAACGTATTTTATTAGGACACAATTATTTTTGTTAGTATCTCATTGGTTGTAAATAGTTTATTGCACAATGATCAAAAAGTCTAGTAAATTCAGTTAATAACCTTATACCCCCTAAAAGTTGCCCCCGGGTAATTTAATTTTTTTAATTATTTTTTTTCCATGTAAAGTCTAGGATTCTAAAGCCCTTTATACCATTTTCAGATTTTTGATCGCTTTCCGAATTTTCTAGCCCTCTGTGCATAGATTTGATTTAACATACCTTGTACAATAATTAGCCAGATGTAGTGTTTTTTTACTTAGTGTGAAATAGTTTAAGTTTTAAATAAGTAGTTATTGTTAGCTATTTGTAAAATATATAAAACGAAACAATCCAAAAGTTAGTACGTAATACTATTTATTATAAATAAATAGACCCATCATGATACAAAAGTAACAAATAACTTGTGGGGCTAAAATTATTAAGATTAGTACTACTAATATTAGTCGATTATTAAAATATCTCTATTAATAATAACGACTGCTGAAATATCTCGATAATTCCCTTCATTAGCAGGCACTGATAAACCGTGCAGATAGTGTTCACGAATTTTACACATTGTTTTGTATCCCAGGTTAGCGGACCATATGCCAAACACCGCTCCGCGAAAATAACTGTACGCGATCGTGTCGCTGAGGAACAAGAGAATAATTACGTATAATACTATACATGTTTATCCCGGTTTCTCGCCTCACCACTGGTTGTACACATTACAAGTATATAAATAAACGCATAGGTATCAATGATATATCAATTAATTCAATTATATAAAGGCTCTTTAAAAAATAGGTATCTTTATATAACTGCCGATCTTGAAAAATGGTAAATATTTCCAATATCCAGCTATGAATTAAACAAAATTTATAAGCTGTCGCTGTCAATTACGCGTTATTAAATGAAATTAAAAAACAATGCTTTGTTTTTAATTTTTCAGATTCTTCAGTTCTAAGCATTTTTAAATTCCTTGTAAATCCTATACATAGGTATATCTTATATTCTTCGTATTCATAATATTATGTACTTCATCTGTCTCAAATTTAACACTATCTTCACAGACTCTTACGCATATGAAGAGTAGTTGCGGACTAATAAAAATGAACTTTATGTGGAAGAACATTGGAATTACAACCAGTGGGGTCCAATGACTAATGGTCACTGAAAGAAGCCGTTTAAGACATACGTTTATATGAAGTTTTTGACTAATTTTTCATCAAAAAATAATGCTTTAAAATTTGGCGGCAATCTCATAAATTTTGACATAATTCCTACACTTTTTATAGTTAATAACTATATGCTTAAGTTTATTGAATTGCATGTTTCTAAGAAACAAAACATGTATTTATCAGAGAAATTATATGTACGATTTCTATTAGTGTATTAAAATGTGTTTTTTCGTATATAATTTTTTTCATGCATTTGTAATAAGAATATTTTCTTGCAGGTTAGAAATTTCTCTTCTACAAACAAACATCTACGAAACAGCAAAACTCTTGCAAACTGTAAAAAGGACTGTTACATTCACGGAATCACCAGCTAACCCAGAAAGAATAAAATGTGTTAAGGTATATTCTTTTATTTATTATTTATACTACAGGTGGATTTATGCAGACACATTTATCATTTATCATTTAAGATTTAACATTTAGCATTTAATATTTATGAGTTAAAGTCTCATAATGTAATGAACCAATTTATACAGCACATTTATCATATAGCATTTTACATTTTACATTTAAGAGTTGGCCAACTTTTAACTTTTAGATTAAATGTTAAATGAAACTCGTACTGCGCATGCATAAACCTGTGAGGTTAGGTTACAAATCCCTAATTAAATTATTTATTGATTGTCATCATCTGGACAGGAACAGAAACCTTAAATTTGATTGGATGTTTCTTAAATGATAAGTTATAAATAAATTGTGCATAAATACATATTGGCATTCTTAAATCTCCCATTTGTTAAATCTTAAATGATTAGTGTTAAATCTGTCTTCGTAAATCCACCTTTAAAAACCTTAAGTGTAGTAACCACCAGGAAAAGACTATTTTTCTGAAACCGTCCGGTTACTGGTTTAGCCCGGTAAAGTAATATAAGGGATCGGTAAAGTCTTTACCGAAGTGTCTTTACTAGGCTCACTGGCTTTCATGGCTAGCTAGAGCTCGCTCTGGAAATTGCCAGCTACCCCAGTAAAAAATCACTTACGGTCTTGTTACGTAGATAACTATTAAGTATACCAAAATAATTTGTTGCTACGTAGCCACGTTTTAAAATTACTAAATAATACTGGCATTAGTATTATGTAATGAATTATACTGCGACTGGTGGGTGATAGGCGAAATATAGGACACCATTTATAAACTTAGAAACCTTTTTCGTTGTTTTGCTTCATAAAAAGTAATAACAAGCAGAATATTTGGATGTTATTAATTGTCAGTAGTGCCCAAATAAATATAAAGTTAAAGGACCCACCATCATAACTTTAAATTTGTTAAATCAAAATAAATAATTTGTAACTTGTAATACAATATCAATAAATTGCTATTATTATTAATAATGAAAATACTTAATTCATAAATGTAAGATGATGCCTATATTACTATTACAAAATATCACAAGCTATTAGATGGTACTAAACAATACCTCACGGTTACTACATCGCCTCGTAGGGTGGTGGTCAATTTACTACAGAAATGACTATTACCTCGCCTTCTCTCAGGAAAGATACCATAAACACAAACAATTTTGCTCAATACTACTATAAGCAGGACTAATTAACGAATATCTTGCAATATTTACTAAAAACGCACGAAATTAGGACGGTAAATTTGAAGTTCGGAAAGATTACAAGAAAGTAGAAAATTTTAATATTTCATCTGATTCAGATTTTCCTGAAGATAAATAAAAATCATCATAACTGAATAGTCTACTAATTTCTTAAGTAAAGTAATCTGATCCATAACAATGTTAATTACAGGTAACAAATTTGGATACCAGCACCAATGGTGGATATCCCAGATTAGTCAAAGGAGGTGTTGGTGCTTATGATGCCGAGATCCTCTTAACTTCACAACTGGGCAAAGCTTTGAACTTCAGAATTGAAATTTGGGCATAAAAGTGATCTAGTGAATAAAGTATATTTCTAAAAATATATGAAAATATATATTTATAATAATAATTGTAAATATGTGGAAAATAAAATGTTAACTAAAAAATTACTATTTTTAAATATATATATATATATATATATATATATATATATATATATATATATATATATATATATATATATATATATATATATATATATATATATATATATATATATATATATATATATATATATATATATATATATATATATATATATATATATATATATATATATATATATATATATGTATATATATAGTGGTGTAACAGCAGGTAGATAGAAATCTGGTGAGGCAATGACCAGCTGGCGAACAAATCGAAGCGAGCCGTGAGACTAATCCATTGTTGTATGTCGGTGCGAGACAGACCTGATGTGCTGGGATAAATATGGTTGTAGATGTCACGTAAATCCTGTGCAGCATAAACTAACAAAAATTGCGTGCCCTCGAAAACACAGTTTATTTTCGATTTACTGTTAATGCTGATTGCTTGTGATGTTCCGCTGCACAAACAACCATTTCGGGAGTTCTGGAATAAATACAATCCCCCAAGTTGCACAACGTTGCGCACCTATGTACCAACTGTACGCGAAGACATTGTAAATAAGATCACATATGTATTAAAAAATACACATCTGTGGTTATGTGTTGACGAGACGACAGATCGTAAAAAAAATTCTATTGTAAATGTTATAGTACGTGTACTGGACCCTCTTAAACCGACATTTCCACTATTACTAGCTAGCAAAAGGTTAACTGAGTGTACTGGCAAAACAAGTACAAGGATGGTGCTGGAGATGTTAGAAAAATTTGTAGTGTCAACAAGTGAAGTGTTGAAGTTTGTGACCGCGACAATGCGTTTGGTAGGCCGTTTTCTTCAAGAACACGGTTGTAGGTTGGTACATGTTACGTGTAAAGTGCACTTGTGGCAGAAACTATTCGACAAGGTTTTCCAGAGGTAGATGCATTAATAGCAAGTACAAAAAAAAGTGTTCTTTAAATCTCTTAAACGTCTTCGCGTATTTCACAGCAAGTGTCCCGGTGTTCCCGTACCACCACGCTGGGGAACGTGGTTGAAGGCAGCTTTTTATTATGCTGAATATTTACAACAAATAAAAACTGTGATAATACGATTCAATCCTGACGAGGCTGCACCTATTAAATATAGCCAAAAAAAATTCGAAAATATTTCCGTAGAAACAGCTTTAAAAATTATTCACAAGAATTATAAAATACCACATGACGCCATGCAAAAGTTACAAAACAGTGCGTTGTCGTTAGCGGAGTCACTGCAAATAGTGGACGAAGTAAATCGACTACTACACTCTATAGGTGACGCAAAAAATGAGCCCGTTAGAGAAACGTTCGCACGTGTCTTAAAGCAAAACACCGGTTTTACCAGATTAAGACAAATTTGAGGTGGTACTGATGGTGTAACCCCAAATCCGTTAGGAGAACCATAGAAACATATCTGATGCTGCAAAGTTTTTATAGATCTTTTCCAGTTTGTGATAATCAGACTAGTTCATTAAGCTAGTTAAGAGGGTAAGTTGTGCATACATTGTAAATTGTAATAGTTTATTGCGTTTGTTACTAGTTAACTTCCTTTATTACGCTTATTATGATGCGTATTACTATGTCCTGCTGCACATTTTTACGAACTCTAGTCATAATAACTTCAGGCGGAATTGACAAAGCAAAGCGGGTACACAAAATCGAAGATAGAATTCGGTCGGCAGACAGCACTCATCTCGAGTCCTGAGTTTTGTGGAATAATAACATCAGGATAGGCATTTACACATAGAGTCCATCGTATAGCAGCCGGACTAAAACTAGTCTAAATTTAAAAGTGTTGCATACTATCAAGCAAAACTGTCAAGATAGGATTTGAGCGTTTACAGCTATTAAAAAATTGCTGAAAGTCCCGTCTGTTTCAAGAACCATACAGATTGTCGACATTCTGTCAACTGTAGAGGATGCCAAAATCTTCTGGAAATAAATATTTGAAGCGACGTGTTCTTTCAATGCACACTTCGAGGCCTTCTACCATAGACACCTCTAAGAGCCAGAAGAAGTGCTGCCTCAGACCCAGACATCTAAAATTGCGAATCAGATATACCGAATAGGGAAACTTGTTGCCTTACATCCCTGGAGACATTGAGCCTGTTGTCGAAAACAAGAAATGTCGTATTTATTGAAACTAGTCGTTCCCGACTGTCAATCTAATAAGTCTGACATAATTTTTCTCGACCATCAAACCAAGATAATATATGTCACCGAGTTTTCGGCCCCTGCCAAATAGAACATCACTTCGAAGAAAAAGGAAAAGTGGAGCAAATTTTGCTCGATCAAGATAGTCGTCCTAATAATCGATATAGTCGGAGAGATAAGGCCTATATTGCTCTCGGAATTGAAGACAATACCGCCCGGCCAAAATTCAGCCGCTTGCAGGCCAAATCCATTCTAGGTTATCTGCGTCTTTTGGGATCTACAGCTACTAACCCTGAGGGATGTAGGAAATGGCTGTAGGTAATTTGCTGGTTGAAAATCCTGGGCAAACTCCATTTAAGAATAATATGCCAGATGATGGGTGGTACGAGATATTTTTGAAAAGATACCCTGGCTCAACCAGAAAAACTGACATACAGAAATGCCAGGGTAAGTTTAAAAGATATAAGAGGTTTGTATAATAAATTTGAGTTATTTAAAGGATAAAATTTTTTTATCTGAAATTAACATACCTGAAAAATTTTAGATAATGTTGATTTATAATTAATATGGGCAAGTACCCACAGACAATTAAAGTAAATGAAATACTATAGATGCGATAGATGAAGGAGTTTAGGTTAAAATGGATGAAAGGGATACTGATGAAAGAGAAATATATGTAAATATTATCGAAGAAGACAATGAAACTAATAGCAATAAGTTTTGGAATAAGTATAATATTTACAATGTTCTGAAACTTATTTCTGGTTGGACAGGAAATAGAAACACAAAATGAGGACGTTATCCGTTACAAAAAACCAGGGATCTAATCTTTGCAATTTCAGGAGCAGAAATAAATACAACATTCGACGTGACGGTGTTGAGTGGTCGATTTGTTTTTTTTTTAGCTATTATCATTTTTGCATTGTGATCTAGGATTTACACGTTTATTTGTTTATGGTGCCTACTTGATTTTATTTTAATTTTTTATTTAAATAATAATAAACGAACATAACATTTCTAATAAAGAAAATTAATGATTACTACATCAGCTCTCTAAAATAACACATAATCTGTATATCTTTAAATATCTTATCAATGTTAAGGGTGAATCGAGGATTGTATGGAATCAATGCAAATTTTGAATTTCCACATCATTTTGAGAAGTTGAGGAATTTCGAGGTGTATCTTTAAATTTACATTTCCTAATTAAACATCCTTACGAAATTTATTTTTCATTACATACAGTCAATAATCATTGGAGTTATTTTCGTGGTTTTTATCATTGCAAAAACTACATTAATAACTACGCCAAATTCTTAAACGGTCAATCAACATGTAACACACCCCAATTGGTTATCAATGATGTCATCAGATTTGTTAATTAAGTCTAATCACCACAGTTGCCTAGATTTTACTTATAGCTCCTATTAAATAGACACTGTTAAAACTACATTAATATTGTATCTGACAGTATTCCTAATTTTTTTTTAAATATTATTATTCATTTAGCAACTATTTGCTGCTTTAGATTAAACTGAATTATTAAAATGACATAAACATACAAAATACATATTTCATTTATATTGAAATATTTTTTGTAGTTAGTAAATAATTTTAAACTATTATAAAACATTAATATTTCCACATTGTTTTAAAACAATATTTAAAATATTTGTATTTTATCATAAAATGAAGTAGTCATGATTGAATCAAATTGTGTCTTTGATATTTTGTATTACACTAAATAATGAAAACAAAACAAGGTAGATTAAATACAGAGTGTACCGACCAAAAGTAGGCACCCTGAATAACTTTGGAGATAACAATTTTTTGAAAAATTGGTGAAACACGTCGACCTTGTTTCCAAGGGGGACATATTTTAATGTAATACTTGTATACCTATCATCATCCCTCTACCCTACACGGTCACCCCCTCAAAAAATTCAAATGGCAAGGGGGTTGAGTGATACACCTTTTGAAAGGTCTTTTAATTCCCTACATAATTGTGTATTTTTTTTTTAACTTTTATCGATTCGTTCTTAAGGAAAATAATTTTATTTTTGATGATTACCCACAATCGAAATCGTTTAAAAAATCTGAAATACACGGCACTGGGTATTGGAATTTATAAAAAAACTAAATTTTTTAGTGTTCTCAAATCAACACGAGTTTTTTCCACAAAAAACACGTTCCTTGCCCGTTTAGTTTTAGAATAATAAAAGACTCATAAGTATTTGAAAGTCCTTGAACATTAATTTGTTCACAGCCAATTTTAAATCGAGATACATTTTACCAGAGTGAGTACTCAAAATGGTTTATATCCTTCAGGAGAGAATAGAAATTGTCAGCATTTATTTTAAAAACGATAATTGTGCTGGAGCTACGTAGCGGATATTCAATAGAAATCACCCAGATAGAAGGGTTGGTTCTCAGTACGTTCTACAATTATTGACAAAATTTATGGAAACAGGTTTTGTAGGAAACAAAAAGCATGAACCTCAGCGACCGATTAGGAATGAAGCAGTCGAAGTGGAAGTTCTGGTTCATTTGCAGATGCATAATACTCAATCGATCAGCAAAGTAGCTGAGGCTTCTGGTGTATCATAAAGCAGTGTTCATCGAATTGTAAAGACCCACAAATTTCATTCATATAAATTTAAATTGGTACACGAATTAAACGAAGATTATCCCGATCGTCGGCTTGAATCTTGTGAGATTTTTAGTAAACAATTAAACGGTAATGCCAATACGTGTTTTTCTGATGAATCGACATTTCAGTTAAATAGGGAGGTAAACAGGCACAATTGTAGGTATTGGAGTGAAACCAATTCACATTTGTTCATGAAAACTCATACCCAAAGGCCCCAGAAGTTAAATGTTTGGGCTGGCATCTTAGGGCATCACATTGTCGGGCTGTTTTTTATTCCTGACAATTTAAATGGCGAAAGGTACCTCGATCTATTAGAAAATAACATCGACTCAATGATTACCCAAATCCTCGAAATAGACGATAATCTTTTAGAGGATGAACTGTTTTTTCAACTGGATGGGGCACCCCCACATTTTGCTATAGCAGTTCGTCAATTTTTGGATAATCGGTTTCCTGAGCGATGGATTGGAAGAAGAGGTCCTGTGGAGTGGCCCGCTAGGTCACCCGATTTAACTTTCTTGGATTTCTTTCTGTGGGGATATTTGAAATCGAAGGTATTTGCAACAAACCCGCATCTCTGGAAGAGTTACGTGAAAGAATTGTTCGAGAATGCCGTTTATTGACTCCAGATGTGTTTAGAAATGTTCGTACAGAATTTCAAGACAGATTATACTACTGTATGGATGTCGGTGGGGGTCATTTTGAACAATGCATACGATAATTTAAACTGCTTCTTTTATTTTTATTTCCCGAACCTAAAATAATGAAACAATTATTTCTCAAGAATGAATCGATAAAAGTTTAAAAAAATACACAGTTATGTAGAGAACTGAAAGATCTTTCAAAAGATCACTCGACCCTCTTTGCCATTTGAAGTTTTTGAGGGGGTGGCCGTGTAGGATATAGGGATGATGATAGGTAACAAGTATTACATTAAAATATGTCCCCCTTGGGAACAAGGTCGACGTGTTTCACCAATTTTTCAAACAATTCTTATCTCCAAAGTTATTCAGGGTGCCAACTTTTGGTTGGGACACCCTGTATAGTATAATAATTTTTGATCAGCAAATATGAAATTTTGTAAATTTTGTCACATTCGTGGTTGAGTGAGCTATATACAAATCTAAAAAAAGGAAAGAAAAAAACCATTTTGCTTAAGAAAATGAAAATTTAAGTGAAGAGGCATCTAACCAATTCATAAAATTAACCTGTTTTATTTCATTAATATAAAATTTTAATCTGAGCATAATATTACAAATAAGAATAAACAATTTAATCGTTACAAAGAAACAATTTTTTTTTAACAAATTTCCGCAAAATAAAATTATTTATAATTAAAAAAAAAATCATATGTTGGAGGAAAAACATTTTTGCATATAAGAAATCTTTATATTTTTTCTAGAAAGTGAACATTCTGTCAATGTTAGACAATTTCATAATAAACTTACGGGCAATTGTAAACAATATTTGTCTTGCATATTAATTACTATCAGATAGTTATGGTTAGTTTTGACATATTTTTCACCCTACCAAATTAATGAGACCTTCATGCACACACATATAATACATGCGATTGGTTTTCAGAATTAAGTTATCACAGTGTTACGACGTAAAATCCAAAAACATGTTCAAGCTCGTAAGTGCATTCAGTTAAAATACTTTGGATAGTCATAATAGTTTTTGTAGACATTTTTATACTGGTGTTTAAAAAATATAAAATGTTATTGTCTAGTTAATAAAATCATGATGGTAATCATTACTAGTAACAAATTAAAAACACAAAAACCATCGTAGTAAATTGAAAACATGATAAGTTGTTATGTTATAACAATATTGTTAAACAATATTAACTGAAAACTTTTTGTCAATTATTATTTACTAACTTTTACAAATCTTATCACAGATAATTACAACATATATCTTTTAAACAATTATTTTTCCGGCTAATTTGCCAAAACGCTGAAACTTGGATTACAAAAAGATAATATGCACATTATGTTCAGTACTACTGACTCAATAATGTTATTTTTAATTTCAACTATTCTGTCTAGTAAAACCAAAAATAAATAAAACACAAGATACTCGCCAGTTGACACTCACTTTAAAAAACTTTAAAATATCTACCGACACGTGTTTCTGCTTGCCATAGCGTTATCAGGGTAGCCAGCACATTTAAAGAATCCAAAGTAAGGAAACTTTCCGCTCAATTATTCTGTTCTCTGAAGCCATTAATGTTTATTACATTGGGGTTTACAAGTTTCCTTACTTTGGATTCTTTAAACGTGCTGGCTACCCTGATGACGCTATGGCAAGCAGAAACACGTGTGGGTAGATATTTTAAAGTTTTTTAAAGTGAGTGTCAACTGGTGAGTACCTTGTGTTTTATTTATTTTTGGTTTTACTAGACAGAATAGTTGAAATTAAAAAATAACATTATTGAGTCAGTAGTACTGAACATAATGTGCATATTATCTTTTTTGTAATCCAAGTTTCAGCGTTTTGGCAAATTAGCCGGGAAAATAATTGTTTAAAAAGATATATGTTATACTTATCTGTGATAAGATTTGTAAAAGTTAGTAAATAATAATTAACAAAAATTTTCAGTTAATATTATTTTTCATTCCACTCTATATTTTAACTTTTATCAAGAAGAGGAACTTAATTTGTTTTTAAATATTGTTAAGTTATAACAACTAACGTTTTTGTCTTTCGGTAACACAAATATTATGTTTTCGGGGATTTAGTAAAATATTTCAGTGTTGTTTACAAATTATTATTTATTTAGAAGCCAGACAGAATACATTTCTAAAAAAGATATGTATTCTACCACTAATCTAATTTACGACTTATGTAAAACCATTATTTTTAGATTTTAACCTTGCAAAAGTCCGAAAACTCGGACGAAACGTAGGATAAATTGTTTATGTATCTGACTGGAAGTCCTCTAAAAATAAAAATTTTTTTTCTGTTTTTTATTGAAGAAATAATATATTAATATTGTGTTGTAAGACAGAAGCTACATATCTTTCTTTTAACATCTAAAATTTTTAAACGATTTGATCAAAATGATGTGTTATTTTTCGAATATTGTTTAAATGTTGTTTGTGGTATCTTTCCATTTTCTTTCTCCAACGAGATTACATCCTCTAAGATTTAATAAAATAAAAAAATAAATGGCTTAACTCTGAATTGCAAAGAAGAATTCAGGATTGAATTGTTTTATAATATATTTTTTTAATTTTGAAAATAGTGTTACTTAGACATTTGTCCCCGGTTAAGTTATTATTTAGATGCGTCCAATTTAAATTTATGTGATGTATGTATGTTATATGGTGTTTTTATATGCGTTAAGTTTTGTAGTATCATTTTCTTTTAAAGGGAACCACTATTTTTTTTATATTATTAAAGTGTAGACGAGAGAAAATTTTTACTAAATAATTAATTTTACTTATTCACTATTGAGGGCTATTCATTTTGAAAAATTATTTCCAGAAATACATTTACCATTTGTTCGTAATTATTTGTTACAACAACTTTTTTTAATTTTCAGTATATTTTTGCCGTTGTCTTGGCTGTTGCATTTGCTGCACCTGCTCCGGAACCTAAACCAAAACCTGCACCAAAACCTAGCTTCGTTGCCGCTGCGTACACCACACCTATCGTAGCCGCCCCTGCTGTAGCTTACACAGCAGCTTACACTGCTCCATTGGCTAGCTACTTAGCTCCATCATTTTACAGTGCTGGATATACTGCATATTCTCCCTATACAGGATCTTATGTACTTGTGTAAAATGTTTATTGTGTGTAAATTATTTTATTTAGTGCGTAAATAAAAATAACTGTTGTTAAAAGTATGACCTTTTCACTATTTTAGTGAAATTTTGACTGTTATGCAGACGTTGTTCGAGTTGATAATAATTTTTTTTTAAAATAACTTTAAAAAAATCATGTATTGTTGATAGTTATTACTTAAATAAATAATACAAAAATTTGGAAAAAGTTTATTACGTGTATACCTATCTTCCAGTAGAAAAGCTTTCCAATTATTATAATTATTATTACCGATTGAAAATAGTAAAGGGACGAATCCTATTTAGCTCAAAATAAAAATAATACAAATGATATATAAGAAAAGTGCAAATCATGAATTAGCATATTAAATATGAATTTTGTAGTTATAAAAAAAGACAGTGTAGAGCTGATGCTACTAAATAATAAAAAAAATATATATCAATCAGTAGTACGTCAAAAGAAAGTGTTCCTCAAAATGTTCTCAGCATTGTAGAAAATCATTTCTCACTGTCGCTTGATAAAGCAGAAATTGATCTCCTTAACAAGAGATTAAATTTTGCTTTACCTGCCTCTGAATGCATTCTAGATGAGATTATTGCAAATGTTGAAAGTTCAATTCAATACCTTCTTGATTCCTCTAAAGGATTTAGCAGAGAAGCTTGAAGAAATCAAATCTCGACAAATATTGTCACTAAAGTAAATAGAAAGTTAAAATCTACAAAAGACAGAAAAATTATCAAACGGTTGCGTGAAAAAGATTGTTTTTATTTAAAAACTGATAAGGGCAATAAGTTTGTTATTTTAGATAAAGAGGACTATTATGAAAGGGTTAGACAATTTGATAGGAATGGTCCTTATAAAAAACTTTCTAGAAATCCATTACCAAAAATGATTATTCTACTTAAATTCTGCAATAACCTTATGATTCCAGCTCTAACTAGGAGGTCACTGTATCTAATCCAAGTATACCTAGATTGTACTGCTTGCGTAAGATACATAAAAAAGGGAAAGTCGGTACGTTCTATTGTTTCAGCAATCGGATCGCCATCTTACCACCTATCAAAATAGTTAACAGAAGAGTTAAAAAATTTACCAATTGCACCACCTAGTTACTACGTGATTAATTCCAATGATTTCATTAATAAGGTGAAAAATATTCATTTGCAAGAAGGTGAAATTTTGATCTCCTTTGACGTTTGTTCATTGTTTCCAAGTGTTCTGATACCACAGACCTTGGACTACCTTAAGGATCTACTCGAATTAAACAATCTTAGTCAAGATATATTAAAAGAATATATTCAACTTACTAAACTTTGCATGAAACAAAATTGTTTTCGATTCAATGATAATTCTTCGAATAACATGAAGCAAAAGCAATGGGTAACTCTTTGTCACCATTCATTGCCAGTCTTTTCATGAACAGATTCGAGACAGAACCAAAAGAAGAATTCGAGTAATTCCCCAGGGTTTGGCTTAGGTACGTGGATGATATTTTTGCAGTGTTTGATACAAAAGTCGCTGATATTGACAACTTTGTTTCTAAGTTAAATAGTCGCCTCTCGTCAATTAAATTCATATATGAAAATGAAAACTCTGGATTCCTACCATTTTTAGAAGTATTAATAATTAGACGTAGTTAAAATAAGTTAGAATTTGACATATACAGAAAAGAGTATTCTAAGACATATCCCTAAAGACACTCACCATTGTGCTCAACACAAAATTGCGTGTTTTAACATTCTAGTCCATCGTCTATTAAGCCTCCCCCCTTAATAAGGAAAGGTTTGAAAAAGAAAAGGCATTGATTAAGGATATAGCTGTGAGTAATGGATATTCTGTAAGTTTAATTGATAAAATAATTAGGAAACGAACATTTAAAGAGTCGCTTCTAATACCTCGATCTTTCAAAATTAAAGAGAAAATCCGAAATTTGTATTGATTCCATTCGATCCTCAATTTACCCGTAGTATTGGTAAGATGTTTAATGATGTAGGTATGACAGTGGTTCATTCATCGGGAAACAAACTACAATAACTTTTAGGCAATTCAAAAGACAAAATTGAAACCCACGAAAAGTCGGGGATTTACTAAATTGGCTGTAAGGAGTGTAATCAAAAATATGTTGGACAGAGTAGACGATCAATTCAAAATTCATAATATTACCCAGAGGTAGGCAAATATGGCGTTCCACAAAGAACAATTTTAGGTCCGCACTTAATTTTATTTTATATAAATGACATGCTAGAATTAGATATAAGAGGCGATACCATAGAATATGCTGATGACATTGCATTAATATTTTATGGCACAGATTGTTCTGACGTTGTTAACAACAGTGAAAAGGGGTTGTATAAAATCAAATGCTGGATGGACAATAATCTATTAAGCCTTAATTACTCAAAAACAAAGTTTGTTACTTTTAGTAACAGGTCGAGGATGCTACCTGGAATTGAATTGAATTGAATTGAAAATATCATTCAGAATGTGTCTTAATAAACTGTACTTGCCAAAATGTAATTCATAATACTACAGATGTGAAATATCTGGGTCTTTTAATAACCGAAACTTTTAAATGGAATAGTCACGCCGAATGACTTACCACAAAATTAAGAAATCTTGTTTATGTGTTCTATAAACTACGTAATACTCTTTCATTTAATATATTAAAAATGGCATATAAATTATTAGTAGAATCTATACTTACCTATGGTATCATAATATCGGGCGGAACATATAATAATCAGTTAAAAAATCTAAAAATTACTTAAAAATCGATACTTAAAGTTTAACTTCACAAAAACCAAAGATATTCTACAGAACAACTTTTTCTGGATAGTGTAAATGGATTATATATTTTTAATGTAGTCAAATAAATTCATAAAAACACGGAATTGGGCATAGTAATTAATCACGAATACAAGACAAAAGAACACAAGGCTCTTAGTATACCACGAGCTAACTCAAGTTTACACAACAAATTTATTAACTTCATTGGTGCAAAAATTTATATTATTTCTGAAAACATAAAAAAAACATTAACTATTTTGTACAAAATTATCAATATTTGTTATACAAAATTTTAATTTATTTGAGGAAATATTTTCATAATTAAAGTGATTTTGTATGCTTATACCAATCATAACATGTTTTTTTAGTATTTAGTTTTTTAGTTTAGTTAGGATAAATAAATCATAACCCATAACAAATATAAAATATATAGTATCTGCTAAAGCAAAAAAAGATTTCATTATGAAATCAGGTGCATTTATTTTGTACTAATTTATCACTATATTACAGAGTGGGGCAATAGTGCGTCGGACTTCAATATCTCGAGTTCTCGATAGCTAGAAATTAAAAAAAATACAAGTAAACTAGATGAGAAAGTCTATAACCGGAAACTATTTTCGAATATACAGAGCGAGCCAAGATGGAAATACAGGATCAAGTGCCTTTTTTTAAATGGAATACTACATGTATCAGCACATTTTTGAAGCCTCTTTCTAGACTCTATTCATTCCTATATTATTATTGACGATCAACCAACCACTTGGATGTAATGAATTTTTTTGTTGAAATAATGCCATCTGCAGATGCATATTGAAAAAATCACCAAAGTCACAATTATGGGTTTTAAGAAAAACTTATGTGAACACTAGTTACGTGACATCTAATTAATGTTTTTTTAATCATTTTACTTCCTAAAAATGTACAGGGTGGCCAAGAATTTTTCAATTAAGCACGTTTTAAATTGAATTTTCTCAATTTTTAAAATAGATCATCCTGTATATTTTTCGATAATGTGATGTAGAAATGAAAACGTACATTTTTTGTAAATACTTCTCTATGGCTAATTGCAACCATTTTCGATTTATTGAGTAAGAATTACAAAATCAAGAATAAACTTAAAAAAATATAAGTTTCTTCAAATAATTCATTAGAAAAAATTATAATAAGTGCTTCACATGTTGCCCATATTGATTGACACACGTCTCTATGCGCTTTTGAAATGAGGTTTCTACTGTTCCTAAAATTGCCGGTGTGATAGATCTAAAAGCAGTTATTATCCTTTCCTTCATATTTTGTACACTTGTTGGTGTGTCTTTAAAAACAATTTCCTTCACGTGTCCCCATAAAAATCCATTTTTGTAAGATCTGGGGATCTAGCAGGCCATTTAGTGGGTCCAGTTCTTCCAAGTGGGTAGGTATTATTTAAGTGGTCTCTAACTCCATTTAAATAATGCTGTGGTGCACCATCTTGCTGAAACCACATCCTATTTCGAATCCTTTCAGGAAGATTCACCAATAATTGCGGCAGACAGTTTTCCAGAAAATGAAGATAAATAGCTCCAGTCAATAGGCCATCAAATAAATGTGGCCCTATTACATGTTCTCCAATAATTCCTCCCCAAACGTTTATAGACCATCTGTGCAAGTTATCAACTTACCCGAAAAAAATTTCCAAAGCATAATAATGGAAATTATGCCTATTAACAAATCCATTTTTATGAAAAGTTGCCTCATCAGTGAATAAAACATTACTGAAAAAAATTGACATCTTGCATTATATCCCTGACCCAATTACAAAAATGTAAACGCCTTTGAATATCGTCAACAGATAATTCCTGGCGCATTTGAATATGATATGCATGAAACTTATTTGTTTTTAAGATTCAACTAACAGACCGTCTACTTATTCCTACTAATGAGCTCACTTCTCTCTCTCGCTTTTGACTAATATGGAGATTCTCAACCGTTGCAAGCACCACAGAAAACTCATTTTCTTCGTTCACAACACGTTTTGTTCTTTCACTTTTTTATATTCGACATTTCCAGTTTCCACAAATCTATCGAGAAGGTTATAGAAGCTGTTAACATCAGGAATTCTTCTTTCAGGATATCTTTGCTTATAAATTCTATTCGCAAACAAACAATTTCTGTCTGACTCGCCCTAAAGCAAAAGCCATGTCTACAAGTTCCGCTTTATTAAAATTAATTTTGTAACACTCGATATATTTTAAATTTAATACAAGTGATAACTGATGACCGATAAGTGCGATAAATGTTCGTTTGTACAAGACAAACTGAGGTTTTATTGCTTGTCGAAGAACAGCAAAAAAATTTTCAAAAGAACTATTATACCTAGTAAGGGACTATTTAAATACTATTTACCCACTTCAGTGGATTGGAAGAAATGGTTCCACTAAATGGCCTCATTTCAATACAGCGTAAAGACGTATGTCAATTAAAATGGGCAACATGTGGAGCACTTATTATAATTTCTTCTAATGAATTATTTGAAGAAACCTCTATTTTTAAAGTTTATTCCTGAATTTTGTATTTATTGCTCAATAAAACGAAAATGATTGCAATTAGTCTTCGGGAAGTACCTACAAAAAATTTTTTCATTTCCGCATTACATCATTGAAAAATATACAGGGTGTTCCATTTGAAAAAAATTGAGAAAAGTCAATATAAACAGTTCTTAATTAAAAAAATAACTTTTGGCCACCCTGTACATTCTGAGGAAGCAAAAATGATTCAAAAACATTAATTAGGTATCTCGTAATTAGTATTCACATACTTTCTTAAAAACCATAATTGTGACTTTGGTGATTTTTGGCTAGTCCTGTATATTCGAAAATAATTATAAATATTATATATAGACTTTCTTATCTAGTTTACTCATATATTTTTTTTTTAATTTTTGACTATCGTAGGACTCGAGATATCGAGGTCCAACGCACTATTTCCCCACCCTGTATAAAAAATGTATTCTAACTTTGGGTTGAATAAATTTGGATTTGAATTTGAGTTCTTTCGCATTTTACGATTGTAGAGTTGCTCTTTGCCGTTTCGCATTACCGTCGTAATGGATGATAAGTTTTGCTGGAAACTGCCATACTCCCTGTTTTTTTAACACGCTTTTATTAGCTTCACTTGTATGTTTGCTTGTTTGTTTGTATGTTTGTTTGTAACCGACTCTTTGGACTCGATTTTAACCCACTTTAAACGGACAGATTTAATTGAAACTTTGTACACTTATTAAGAACCGGTAACAATACAATAATTTGATAAGTTTATATCATTATCCTGTTCAGGATCGCCAATCCTTTCCTCGGTATCCCTGCGTGAAAGCAAAGACTTAATATGTCAGTAGATTCCATAATTGTTAATTAGTCCGGTGGTCGAGTGGGTTAAGGCACTCGACGCGAAACGACAGACTCATCCGGCGTGAGTTCGAACCTCACGGCTGAAATAAAAATTTTTTTTTTCAGAAATATCTGTTGGATCGTAATATGTTATAATATCAGCATCAATAAGCAATATAAATATAGTTTAAAACAACTAAAAAACACGCTTTCATAGCACATCAAACTAAAAAGTTAAAAATAAATATAGTTTAAAAAAAACTAAAAAACACGCTTTTAAAAGCACATCAAACTAAAAAAGTGAAAAATAAATTTATTAATATAAACTGAAAATAATAATGAACGAAAAATACTAGTATTATTGTGAAAAAAGCGTGGAGTGCTCGATATACGAAAAATATTGCACAAAGCACCCACTTTTTTCACAATAATACTAGTATTTTTCGTTCATTAATATTTTCAGTTTATAATTAATAATTATTTTTCACTTTTGGTTTGATGTAAAAGCGTGTTTTTTAGTTTTTTTAAACTATATTTATTTAGTTTCTAGTATCCCCACAAAGAAATTTGACTACCATTTTTATTTCGTTTCTTTATTTTTTCCATTTTTCTGACAGAATACTAAACTCAATAGATTGACGATCTTTTAGCAAATTCAATTCTGATGTGACTCTGATTTAAGAAAAAATTCAAAAAAGTTGATTGAAGATGAAGTTACTTTTGTGAAAATCATTTTGATTTAAAAAGTTATAAACACTTTTTTACTGTCTATTTTCACTTTTTTTGTTATTTTACAACTAGTTTCATCCTATTCGGACATTTTACGGACAGTTTACTGAAAATGTCCGAATAGGATGAAACTAGTTAAAATAACAAATAAAGTGAAAACTAGACAAGTAAAAAGTGTTTATAATTTTTTAAGAATAAATTACTTGTTGCACTCTTCTGATATTTTCTAATCAATTCTATAAAGATTTTAAATGGCACGCACAGTCACACGTAATTCTGCCAATGTTAAATACCATTGCACAAGAAATACACAGGTCCTCGTAAACAATATTAGTATGGAATATTAATTTCTAGTGAATATTCTTACATGGTTTTGAAATATTATTTTCTCGCCCCACTAGTTTATAGTTGACTTTTGATTATAACGTATATAAAAGGTGGAGGTTTTGGAAAATATAGTTAAAGTGATTTTATCATTAGAAGCCCAACAAACAACTACAACATGTTCAAACTTGTAAGTGCATTCATTAATTGTTTTAAGTTGACAAATTGTTTTCGTGTTGAGTGTAGTGAGTGATCAAATAATAATTAATAACGATTTGTTCAAATTCTGGAATAATTATCTAATGTTTTTATGCAGAAAAGTATATAGTAGTAGTTGTAGTAACTACTTATTTTACTAGGCAAGTAGACCACGACTCTACACCAAAATGGGCTTTTTAACTAGGGACCTACAGTTTAGCGTGGACTCCGAACCACGGTCCTCGACTGTCAACTAACCCACCGCCTGGGGCCTTCTCGCCTGCACCGCTAGCAGTTGTGGCAAACCTCCTGGGGGTAGGTCTTTTCCCCCCCCCCGGGCCTGCCCTCTCCGCCTGCATCAGGCTAGCGGCCTTCCCGTGATTGTCTGTTGACAGCCTACCGACTGTTAGATGGATCATCCATCCAATTGCCGGACTCGATCAGTGCTGCTTAACTTCACTGATCGAATATCAGAAATTAAACTGATGCCATACCTCTCCCCAGAAAAGTATATAACCAATTAGTAGATTTATAAACCATATTCAATCTCTCACATTTTCCGAAGTTAACTGAGAACGGTTGGAATATTTCAAAAGTGTTTTCTGTTTCATTATCTATTCCGTTCTCGTCGTCTTCGTCTAATTCATACACGTCCACAATATTCGAACAAGATTAGGCAGAATCCACAAATTATTGAGCAACGTAAACTTGTTTTGCGACCACTACAACTTGCTTTGTCGCATTTAGAAGAAAAACGTTTTAATAACCTCTGAGGGGCTGCTTGTTGTATAGTGTGGACCGGTATCAACCCATTTTTTGACATTTTCTATCCCCAGTCTAAAGATGACTTTTTTTTAAAACCTTTGCTGAATTTTGGTATACTAGTGGAAAGAATACAAGCAAGCTGCATCTTTCGTTGGTGGTAATTATGATAAATGATACGCGACATTTTTAAGTACTATCCATACTGAAAACACCATAACATCGAAAAATTCAACATAGTACATGTTTGGGCGCTTATTACTTCGAAATAAGTGGACGTACAAACAAAATGTATAGAAGATTTTTACCAATATCCCATTTTTAACTTTGATAAATTAACTGCTATATGAAAAAGTCTATCTGACAGCACATTTATGTCACTTTAACAGCGATAAAAAAGGTGCGTCGTTTTTTATCACCGATAAAAATGCTTGTTCCTCAAAATCAGAGTACATCTAGCAGTCGCACGTCACTTTAAAGATAATTATTGTTGTTGTTCGTTCACATATTCTGTCGTTAATTTATCTTGCCAAAAAAACACTCGAGCTTTTCTTTTATGGATAAATTTCTTTTT
This sequence comes from Rhamnusium bicolor, assembly GCA_029963845.1. Lineage (NCBI taxonomy): Eukaryota > Metazoa > Arthropoda > Insecta > Coleoptera > Cerambycidae > Rhamnusium > Rhamnusium bicolor. The sequence continues at coordinate 177,562 of JANEYF010001822.1, read as the reverse complement.
AACTCAAAATTTTGCCAATCAGTAATTTTGCTCGAAAAACTGACATTTGACAAAATCGTCGCGATTGTTTCAGTTTTTTCTTATAAAATTACTGATTGGCAAAAATTATTTCGTTACAAAGAGAAATTTATCCGATAAAAAAAAGCTCTTGTGCTTTTACTGATAAAAATAAAAAATATATAACAATTTATAACAACTGTATTTTTAATAACTGTTCCTTTAAATAATTGTATAAATAAAGATAATTATTGTTGTTGTTCGTTCACATATTCTGTCGTTAATTTATCTTGCCAAAAAAACTCGAGCTTTTCTTTTATGGATAAATTTCATTTTAACTCAAAATTTTGCAAATTAGTAATTTTGTTCAAAAAACTGACATTTGACAAAATCGCTCGACCTGCGGTCTCGCGATTTTTTCAGGGGTTTTTTGTTTTTTGTTTTATAAAAAAATTGGGGGGGGAAAAATTATTTCGTTACAAAAAAAATGTCACTGGCGAAAACGTTACAAAATTTATCCGATAAAATAAAGCTCTTGTGCTTTTACTGTTGATAAATATATGTCTTTCTGTTAAGTTGATACTAACCGAGATATTTGTAAATATCTCAATTTTTTATTTTTTCAGGCATTTTTCAAAATGGCGGCAAAAGCTCAACCTTTTAGAGGTGGGTGCAAATTATTATGTGACCGAACTAAATAGTTTCAATTTAATTCCAGCTTGTTCTGGATTATTACCACATTCGACCAATTTAACCTGTTGATTGGCCTATAAAAATATTAATTTGTTGTTAACTTATGCCATACTTAAAATTTTTGACCTAACATTCTGACAATGAAAATATCAACTGATTTCATTGTTGAATCACAAAATTTAATTTGTAACAAAAATTACAACTACAATTTTGAATAATTAGAATCAATCAGTCCTAAAGCTATTTTAAATATAGTGGATACCAGTTTTATTAATATTTATAATAAACCGGAAATAAATGCATTCTTCTCACTTTTTCTGTAAAATTTCAATCCTAAATTATGAATACACAATTCATAAAAAAAAAATCAAATAATAAAGAATTAAATTTTTTTTATAGTTTCTTAAAATCTGATGAAGGAATTTGAAACCAATTATTAAAAAAAAAAACGCCTACAAGTTTAGGACTATTTAAGATATTATTTTTTACTATGGTAATTCAGAATGACCAAGCCACACATTACAACAAAGGATATAATTTTAAGCAAACATATCCATATCAAGATGTGTCCGGTAATGCATCCTATATCTGAAATACACAGAGTTGAAAGTTTTTTATTTTTGTACTGGTTTAAAGAACAAATGCTATTGTTCAACTATCTCCTGCTTTTAATGTTTGTGTTTAATTGTTATGTTGTTAAAAGCAAAAGTTTGTTTTTCTTTAACAGATCAGTGTAATCTTTATTTCACTTTAATTTGTTCCACAACTGAATTTAGTTTTGTAACTTGTGCATCGAACTATGCTGCATTTGATCAACTCAATTTTTAATCAAATTTGAATCCTTTATGAAAGTTAAAATTGTACCTAATTTCATATCAATACCTCAAAGCATTCTAGAATAAAGAACTGGGTAAATCTTTTTTTTATTTGTTACTATCACAAGGTAATGTTTCTCTTACTTACACTGAATCATCGTGCATATATACGTATTTAATGATAATTATTTTATTTTCAGTGCATCCTTGTCGTTATCATTGCTGTTGCCTTAGCAGCTCCTGCCCCTGAACCAAAACCAAAAGCGGACCCTAAACCTGGTCTAATCGCCTCTGCACCTCTTGTAGCTGCCCCTGCCTTAGCTTATAGCTCAGCCTACACCACCCCCTTGGCTAGTTATGTAGCACCATCAATTTATGCATCTGGATATACTGCATATTCTCCGTACGCATATTCTCCATATGCATATTCTCCGTATGCATATTCTCCTTATGCAGCATCTTATGTTATATAAAATGAATTATATAATTTATTTGTATTTCATGTAAATAAAAATTAAATTTTAGAAAAACTGATTTTTTTATCACGCTTTTATTAGCTTCACCTGTATGTTTGTGAGCTTGTTTGTAACCGACTCTTTGGACTCGATTTTGACTCACTTTAAACGGACAGATTTAATTGAAACTTTGTATCTTACGAAGAACCGGTAACAATACAATAATTTGATAAGTTTATATCATTATCCTGATCAGGATCGCCATGTTATAATATCAGCATCAATAAGCAATACAAATATAGTTTAAAAAAACTAAAAAAACACGCTTTCATAGCACATCAAACTAAAAAGTGAAAAATAAATATAGTTTAAAAAAACTAAAAAACACGCTTTTAAAGCACATCAAACTAAAAAGTGAAAAATAATTATTAATATAATCTGAAAACAATAATGAACGAAAAATACTAGTATTATTGTGAAAAAAGCGTGGGGCGCTTTGTGCCATATTTTTCGTATATCGAGCAACCCACGCTTTTTTCACAATAATACTAGTATTTTTTCGTTCATTATTGCTTTCAGTTTATATTGTTACGTGTTACAGAATACTCCCGGCCGTTAGCGTACAATTCCAGTCTCATCTAACCAGTCTACACGGTCCAGTGGCGTAACAATATTAATAATTATTTTTCACTTTTTAGTTGGATGTGCTTTTAAAATCGTGTTTTTTTATTTTTTTTAAACTATATTTATTCTAGATCTAAAAATATTCAGCATTATTTGAAATTTGTAGCGTCATCTAAGGCATCTAAATTATACTCTGCCCGTCTAAAGTCAAAGACAAAATTGAGGTTGAATCATACTAATGAACTACCCCTTTGACGATTCATTGGTTTGTGAAAAGTTAGAAAGTGGTGTCGGAAGCACTATGAATTCCGAATTTTTAAAATGTAAGAGGGATCATGTTGCACCTTATTTGAAAGATATTTCATTTCTCTATATATTCATTTTTGAGAAATGAGAAATTCAATTATCAGTTCGCTAGTTATAAGCGTTAATATCAATAATAAATACATCAGTATCATAATCTTTTAAAATTTATCGTTCAGATGCAACAACACCTTTATTGGTTGTTATCCTCGGAATCACTCTATTTTATAATACATTATTACCGAAGTAATAGACTAGAATTTCAATTTCGAATTAAATATGTTTGTTTGTTTATGAATAATGTTAAATAATGTCATGAAAACTGCTGTAAAATTTTATAACAAAATACAAATATCCCACATAGCAGAGTATGTATTTAGTACCTACTATTTATAAATAGAAGGCGGAATATATGCAAAGTGCATATATATGCATTTTTTGCATATTTCATCCAATTACATGAAACATTGCATGTTTCTGAAAGAACTGAATTTTTTGTGCATATTTGGAGATTTTTCATTATAACCAATTTTCGGAGCTCCATCGGCGGGCGAAACTGAGCACCAAATTTATGGGTTTACCTGCCTTTTGTTTACATGTCATTTATTGGGGTTTCGGGCATTTCCAATAAAAAAAAAGTTCTGAATACCTGGAGAGGTTCCGAGTACCTGAATAGGGTCACTAAATTTCCAAAAAACTTGTTCTAAAATCTGCCTACCTAATTATAAGATAATATTTTTCGCTGTAATGGCCCGGCCTAGTCGCCTAGATACTGCCAGTTCAGTTTGTCGATAGGGTTCAGTGTAAAAATAGTGTTTTGAGAATATTTATTTGATTTCAAAATGTCCAAAATGTCTAAAATGTTACATCTCTCAGAGAACATGTTCTACATGGCCACCACCCACTTCAATGCAGCGGCTAGGTTAGTTCTGATAGTATCAGCAGCTTCCAGAATTCTTCTCCACAACTCTTCGCGAATATCTATTGTCTTGAAGTAAACAAGGGATTTCATGTAACCCCAAATATAAAAATCCATTGGGTTGAAATCCCAGTTCAGTTTGTCGATAGGGTTCAGTGTAAAAAATAGTGTTTTGAGAATATTTATTTGATTTCAAAATGTCTAAAATGTTACATCTCTGAGAACGTGTTCTACATGGCCACCACCCACTTCAATGCAGCGGCTAGGTTAGTTCTGATAGTATCAGCAGCTTCCAGAATTCTTCTCCACAACTCTTCGCGAATATCTATTGTCTTGAAGTAAACAAGGGATTTCATGTAACCCCAAATATAAAAATCCATTGGGTTGAAATCCCAGTTCAGTTTGTCGATAGGGTTCAGTGTGAAAATAGTGTTTTGAGAATATTTATTTGATTTCAAAATGTCTAAAATGTCTAAAAGTGTTACATCTCTCAGAGAACATGTTCTACATGGCCACCACCCACTTCAATGCAGCGGCTAGGTTAGTTCTGATAGTATCAGCAGCTTTCTGAATTATTCTCCACAACTCTTCGCGAATATCTATTGTTTTGGAATAAACAAGGGATTTCATGTAACCCTAAACATAAAAGTCCATTGGGTTGAAATCCGGGCTACGAGGTGGCCAAGGAAACTAACTCCCACGACCTATCCAGCGGTTTGGAAACACTTCATTCAAGTAATTTCTTACTTGTAAGGGAAAATGTGGTGCTGCTTCAACCTGCGTGTCAGGTCGTATAATTTTGGGACGTTCTGTATAGTTCTTGGGGCGAAATGAACCTGTTTCGCCTAATCGATTGAACACGTTTTGAAAAATCTTGTAATTAGGCTGTCTTCTACCAGAATATGTTTGTCGATATACTTTAGCTGCAACAATGCCAGATAAATTTGACATTTCATAAACACAGATCATATCTCTCATCTCTTCATTAGTAAAATCGTTATGTCATGGCATAATCATACCTTTAACACAACTTATAATTAACAAACATCAGCAATTCAAATATCACAATAAATATTTGACATATTGTAAATAAATACATCTTTGTCAGTATGTTTCATTTATTTCCATAGCATACTTTATTAAACATTTTTAGCATCTACTCTTTAATTATTCAGGATGTTTGTTTTACTTCAACCAAGTACAAATTATGCATTTTAAGGAGGAAAGAGGGATCACTGCAAAAAGCAAAAAAAAATATAGGTGCGCAGGATTTTCTGAAATGTAAATATCTCGATAAGGGTGCATATTATGAATAAAAACTAATATCCCTTTTTTTGTTTAAAAATGATGGTTAAATAAAAAATTTGCAATGAGATTATAAATGAACGAAGTACAAAAAAGTTATGACGGATTCTGTTAAACCAAGATAGCTTACGTACCGCCCTCTATGCGATAGACCAAAAATGAAAGCTTAATCGATTTTCTCACGTCAAAAATCCTAATTGTACCGACTATTATGTTTTTGTGTGAAAAAATAACTGAAATATAACATTACTGAATTATTTTTATTATCTTTAACACCCTGTATCTTAGCAAATATTAATATTTGACCACCAGTTATTATGTTAGCAAAAAATTAATATTACAGAATCGCTATAGAATCGGCAGGTAAAATATTACCCATTTCTTATAAATCACCCTGTATATAAGTACAGTTTCGGTATTGGTGTTTGGTGAAAATTACTTTTGTTCTAGTAAAATTTTCTTATCTTAAATTTACCTTGAAACTCTTTGGCTTAGATAATTTTTAGTACCTATGATTTTAGATTCTAATAATTACCACGACCAAAAATGCGAATAGTTACATTTATATTAGGGGATGAGGTATGGACATCTGTTTAATTTCCGATATTCGATCAGTGAAGTTAAGCAGCACTGATCGAGTCCGGCAATTGGATGGCGGAGAGGCGAGCCCGGGTGGAGGGTCGAAGAGACCTACCCAGGAGGTTTGCCACTCTGCTAGCGGTGCAGGCGGGCAGGCCCAGGCGGTGGGTTAGTTGACAGTCGAAGACCATGGTTCGGAATCCACGCTAAACTGTAGGTCCCTAGGTAAAAAGGGCCCATTGTGGTCTACTTGCCTAGTAAAATAAGTAGCTACTACTAACTAACTACTACATTTATATTCCAAAAGTCAACTATTTTATATAAGAATTAAATAAGACAACAACATAATAAATTATTAATTTATTTTCACTGCAGTAATTTGATTTAAAAATTTCCAGACATTTTGCAGATCTTAAAACTATTAATAATTTACTCAATAATAGGCAATAGGTGCACCATAACCAGCAGCATATCCAGAATAGGCAAGAGGGCTAGAGTAGGCAAGAGGTGCGGAATATCCGGCAGAGTATGCTATGGGAGCGGCGTATCCAGCAGTGTAAGCTAATGGAGAAGCGGCTACCAAAGGCGAAGCGATTACACCTGGTTTAGGGGCAGCGACGGCGAGGGCCAAGATAGCGGCGAAAACAATAGCGAACTGAAAATGAAAATAAATAAAATTATAATAATAAAAAATCATTTGAAATTTTTAAATAATCTTCTGTTAGTTTTCTCATATCCAATTGATGTGTGTTATTTTACTTGATAATTTTTGAATTGAATATTTAAATAAATTCCGTTTGTTCCGTATTTGAAATATACGGAAATAAGTAATAATACGAAAAAAAAAGAATGAACTAGTATTAAATTGTCCATACTATATAATACAGAGATGACGAGGAATAAATTTCCATTTTAGATTATGTTCATGGCAAGTGTTTAATTGCAAATGGTAATACATATAATGTACATAGACTACAATGCATTTTGAAAATGAAAATTGATTTTAAAAACAGTTACTAAACAGTTAAAAACTTTTTGTGGTGGTTAAACATTCCCACCAGACTCATATTTTCAAAATATTTTTTATTATAAGTGCAATGTTGATCAGAAACCAAGGAATTTATGCTTTATGTATATATTGATCTAAGTCAGCGAATTATAATAAAAGTGAGCACCGCCATCTAGTAAATGCAATTTAAACCAACTCAAAACAGGCTTAATTGTTAGTATAAATACATATAATTATTTTGCAACTAAATCTCGCATCAGATGATTAAAAAGTCATTATTCAAACACATAAAAAAAAAATTTTAAAAAAATATTATAACAAACTTTTTGTGTTAATATTCAGGATAGTAAAACATTATTGAAAAAAATTTAGGAATATTTGACTTTTCTATTCTTTACGAGAGACGCATAATAAGTTTTCCTTTCAAATAAATATATGCATAGGATTTTAGTTTTGTAATGTTTTGTTTCTAATTTATTTTATTCTAAAGTAAACATTTCATATCGATAAAACTTTTTTTTAGATGCATAGAAAATTTTCAAATGATACCATTATTATTTCTAAAAGTTATTGTGTATTACCCTTGTTTATAGAACGCTAATAGACAAAGATATTACTAGTATAAAACAGTATTGCTCTCCAAAAATATAAAACGACTTTCAGGCTTTCGAGAATTCAAGCACATTTTCATACAAAATTTTTAAAATAATCAAAGTTTGTCAGGTAGGACTTTATATTCAATAACACATCCAATAATAGACGAATTTTGGAATTAACAAACAAGATGTAATAATAATAAGTAGTAGTATATTAAAATCTAACGGAAAAGTCGTTATATTAAAAATCATTAAATTAGTTTCATTACAAAGAGACTTGAAGGGAGATGGAAAGTTCATTTCTCTTTAAACCTTCTCATTTTTTCTATAAAATTGAATTCTAATAAGCACACAAACATTTCAAATTAAAGATGGAGAAATTAAAAATACTTACGAGTTTGAACATTTTGATATATTGTTTGATTCGTTTTGGATCAAATGATACAGTATCTGAAAATCATATCGGTTTTATACAGAAATTTAATGTTGGGAAGGGATTAATATCATGAACAAATGAACTGGTTAAAATTTGTAGGTAAGCAAAGGAATTAACTTCATGCACCAAGGCTGTCGTTGCAAGACTTTGACCTTGACCCTGTCGTGTTTCAATAACCGCATGCCAAGTAGGTAGGCTATGTGACAAGCCCAAACGGTATCAAAACGGATTGCCAATCAACTGTTTCACTGGATTACATAATGAGTTTAATGAAAAGTGAATTTTAAAGAAAGTTATTGATATACCTATGAGCGATGTTTTGTTTCTTCATCAAACCAGACGGTTTTCAAACGGTAATTTATAACAGTTATTAAAAAAACATTAATTAACGGAATATATTGTATCAATTTGATTTTAATATAAACAAAATCATATACACAGGGCGGAACCTAGTCAGTGGCAAGATAGTGCACGGCACGTGGGCGGCCGTTTAAGGGGGCGGCCAAATAAATCAGAGGTCGAAAAAATACCAGTAATTAAAATTGTTTATGAAAAGATCACGAGGAAGTTACTGCAGTCAAAAATCGGAGTAGATCTACCAAAATTTCTGTAACAATGGCAACTTTGTTGTTTTCGATTTGTCTGTAAGCAAATGTTATATTATGACTAGGAAACTGTGACGTCATTCCTTTGTCTTCACTTGTAAAATTGTGCGACAAATATTAGGTATCCCTCGGTCTGAGGTGATAACCATCTGAATAATAAATATCACCTCGATCAGGTAGAATTTAAAGGCTAACATTGTTTTATGTTTAAAACTAAAAATAAATTAGGGTTGCTCTTCTTGGTAAAAAGTTTAAAATATAGAGTGGCATAAAAAAATAATAACGCTGAAAAAAATTTTTTTTGCTAATTATTATTTACTGCTTTTACAAAACTTATCATAGATATATATCCTTTTAAACAATTATTTTCCGGGATATATGTTGTACTTACCTATGATAAGTTTTGTAAAAGTAGTGAATAATAATTAGCAAAAAAACATAAATTTTTCAGCGTTGTTATTGTTTTATGTAGATAAAAGTCGTTAGAGAAAGCATAACCGGATCTCATTTTTGACTGCAAACACTGCTAATTATTTCATCGAAAGTACATTTAATATATATATCATATTTAGAGTGGAATGAAAAATAACATTAACTGAAAATTTTTTTGTTAATTATTATTTACTAACTTTTACAAATCTTATCACAGATAAGTATAACATATATCCTTTTAAACAATTATTTTCCCGACTATTTGCCAAAACGCTGAAACTTGGATTACAAAAAATAATATGCACATTATGTTCAGTACAACTGACTCAATAATATTATTTTTAATTTCAACTATTCTGTCTAGTAAAACCAAAAATAAATAAAACACAAGGTACTCCCTAGTTGACACTCACTTTAAAAAACTTTAAAATATCTACCGACACGTGTTTCTGCTTGCCATAGCGCCATCAGGGTAGCCAAAGTAAGGAAACTTGTAAACCTTAATGTAATAATATCATATTTTAAATCTGGTCAAAAATAACAAAAAATCAAGATTTTTTTGAATACGAGTCACGCGACGAAAATATTATAAACCTTAAACTAAATTTTATTTATTTATTTAGCAATTTTGGATCTCGCGATTAATTTAATAAACAAGCGCTTTCAATTAATAGAAGAATGCTATTCATTGTTCAGTTTTTTGCAACTTTCCATTCCAAAGATTCAGAATATTTAAAATGCTACGTGGATTTAGATAATAAACTTCAGGTAACTGAAGATAATAACATTAAAAAAGATTTAGATTCAATAAATTCAATAGATACATAGAATTACTATCTTTTCGAGACTTTTTTCCTATCTATTCCCAATTAAAACCAATAAAAATGTTAAACCATTTATTAAATCAAGACTTAATATCTAGCTTTCCTAACTTCTTCGTTGCTCTTAGAATATTTCTAACAATTTCAATCAGTATAGCATCAGGCGAACGAAGATTTTCGAAATTAAAATTAATACAAAAATTATATAAGATCATAAGATAAACTATTTCCTAAGAAAGATGTACTTAATTTGGTTATTCAATCGAAAGTAAAATTAGTGAAAAGTTAAATCTTTCGCATCAATAAAATAACGGCTATTTTTTCTCATTGCCATGAAAAAATGTAAATCTTCGAAAAAATTATAAAAAAATTATTATTATTATTTTTTTTTAGCTGACGTCTTCAATTTCTATTGTGATTAGTTAACTATCACAATATTACCATTAAATAAGCTCATGGACGTAGTAAGAATCTCCTCTGTCTCCCGGAAATGGGCGAGCTCAATGCAAAATGAACTCGATTTTCTGCGATGTGTTATATCATCATCATAAACCAAATCTCTGATTACGCCCATTTATAAACCTATTTTCATCGTATTAATCAGTTAGTGCTAAAACAATATCCTTGGGAAGGTAGACATAGTTCATATTAAAATACTAGAGTTTCGTTCTCTGATATGAAAAAAATGGAAATACGACATATTGAAGTATTTTGGGATATATCCATATTCTTCCTTCACCCTTGAAGATTCAGTTTTCCAAACTCGTTTAAAAATACATACAAAATTAAGAAACATGTGAGAAATAATTGCAAAATCGATGAACTAGCGAAAAAAGTAAATAGTACGTCCTTAAACTAAATACAAAATCTGTACGGAAATAGCGAAAATATCAACTATTTTCTGGCGATTTGGACAACCTACATTGAATATTCATTTGACCATTCGGTATAGATGCTAACTCACCTACACTATTAATAAACACCGAGAAATTATTAACCATATATATATATAAAATAAAATTAGCTACATTGCTTTCTGTTCTTATCAAAGTAATGTAACATATATGTCCTCTTGACTGATATTTAAGATGTTATCATTAAATAAACAATAAGTAAATCAATTGCGATTTTAACTATACACATTTTTACATACTTAAAAAATCTAAAATATACACAAGTGTAATTTATACAATAAGCAAAGTTTACAGAATTTATTCCGTAAACTTTCATAAGTAAGTATTATAATTATTACCTAAAATATATCAAAAGTTTAATTTAAAGTTAAGTATTTTCAGCTTTAAACATATAACATAGTCATCCAAATATTTGATACGGATATTTGAGGTGTAGAACTAGATTTATGACCTTATATAAATATAATTTTTTATTATTATATTATATTATTATATATATATATTATTATTATTATTATTATTAATTAATTTATATTATATTATTATTATTATTATTATTTTTATAATATTTATTTATTATTTATTATTATTATTATTATTATTATTATATATTATTTATTATTTATTTATTTATTTATTATATATATATATTATTATTATTTATAATATAATAAAAAAAAAAAAAAAAAAAATATATATATATATATATATATATATATATATATATATATATTTATTTATTTATTTATTTATTTATTTATTTATTTATTTATTTATTTATTTATTTATTTATTTATTTATTTATTTATTTATTTATTTATTTATTTATTTATTTATTTATTTATTTATTTATTTATTTATTTATTTATTTATTTATTTATTTATTTATTTATTTATTTATTTATTTATTTATTTATTTATTTATTTATTTATTTATTTATTTATTTATTTATTTATTTATTTATTTATTTATTTATTTATTTATTTATTTATTTATTTTTTACTTACTACTTACTCTTACTTCTTCTTCCCTCTTCTCTCTCCCTCTCCTCTTCCTCCTCTTCCTCCTCCTCCTCTTTCCTCTTCCTCCTCTTCCTCCTCTCTTCCTCCTCCTCCCCCTCCTCCTCCTCCCCTCCTCCTCCTCCTCCTCCCCCCCCCTCTCTCCCTTCTCTTCTTCTTCTCTCTCTCTTCTTCCCCCCCCCCCCCCCCCCCCCCTTCTTTCCTCCTTCCCTTTTCTCCTCTTTTATTTTTTTTTTTTATATTTATTTATTTTTTTTTTTATTTTTTTTTTTTTTATTTATTATTTATTTATTTATTTATTTATTTATTTATTTATTTGTACACCATTCAACGGGAAACCATTTACAGAATGGGAATTACAAAAATATAATATAAAATAATAGTTTAAAGACAGAAGTAAAAAAAAACAATATTTCATAGAGCATTATGAATATAACTTTAATCTTAGTTTTAAAATGTATATACACATATTGCATGCATACATATATACATATACACATATATACATATATATATACATACCCACATACACACATATCCATATAGTTATCTATAATTAACATATGCAAATTTATTATATATTACATATCTGTAACTAACACATGCAAATTTTTGAAAAAAAAATTGTTTTACGATTTTTTAACTGTGGCTACATTGCAGAAGAAAATATGAAGAGTATGTTGGTGCTCATTATAATTATTGCACATTTGATATAAAGGCGAAAATTTACCAATATTTGTACGAGGTGTAATCAAAGTAGAGGTCATATGTTGCCTTGCGATTACTCTGGGAACACGAAATTTTAACATTTGTAATATATTGGGACAGTCAATGTCATTAGTTATTGTTTTGTTCAAGAAGGTTAACTGATATTTCACCCGTCTGTTTTCGAGGCTATCTAAAGAAAATCTTTCCAGCATATATGCATTGGGATATCCAATAGCTGGGTATACTCGATCCTCTCTGAAATAAGCATGTTTTAAAAACTTCCGCTGTATCTTTTCAATACTGTCAACATGTATGTTATAATAAGGACACCAAATAATAGCTGCATATTCAAGCTTAGATCGCACAAAAGCGTTATGAAGCAATTTCAGCATATCTGCATTAATAAACTCACTGGATTTTCTTATAATAAAGCCTAACATTTTAAAACTCTCTGATGTTCTGCTATTAACATGATTTATGAAAGAAAGTTTGCTATCAAATATTATACCTAAGTTTTGAAAGACAGTAGGCCTTGCAATTACGATATTATTAAGACTATAGTCAAAATTTAGTGCTTGTACTTTATTAGAAAATGTCATAACATTGCACTTTGTGATGTTTAAGCGTAATTTATTTTTAATGTACCAAATATTAAGGTTTTCCAAATCTTTCTGCAGAGTAAAACAATTTTCAATATTTTTAATAATAGAATAAATCTTTAAAACATCCGCATATAATAAATATTTACAATTTAAATTAGATGTAATGTCATTTATAAAGATATTAAAAAGTAAGAGTCCTAAATTCGAGCCCTGAGGAACTCCAGAAGTATGTATTTCAACAGACTGGACTCCACAGAATTGCACAAATTGTTTCCTGTCAGATATGTACGCTGTAATGAAGTTTAAGACATATTTTGCGAGAATCCATAGCTCTGCAATTTTATTAATAAGATATGTAGATTTAATCTTCTTATTAAAGATCCTATACCTAGACTATTTGCTTCTTTTGGGATAATGCAAAGCCCGTATAACTTTGCCGTTTTCTCACCGAGAAATGTGCACAAATATATTCAATGATCAAGCTGCAATGATTTTAGGCTCAAGTTATTCAGAATAATGCAGACAGCTTATATTAATGGTGTTTATTCACAACGATTAACTGTCGTTTCTCAATTCATCTTTATTCACAGCAAAATAAAAAAATTTTAATTTCTTCTTTCAAATGTTAATACAAGCCATTGGGGAATGCAGTTTAGAGAATTTTTAAAGAAGTATGCTTTTATGATTAAAATGGTCTTTTAAATTTTTTATGCGATAAAAAATGACAGAAATTTTAATATTCTTACACTTTACCCATATGAATAGTTTAAAATATTTAAGTAATTTTGAAATTAAGAGTTTTTAAAACAAATGAAGCTGGGTTGTGAGGATGAAATTTAAAAAATATATGTTTCTGTAATGTTGTAAACGTTAATTTTATTTTAAAATAACAGAACTACTTACTTAAGAACATTAACGTATTTAACCAACTATAGAAAAATGTCAAATTCTTATACATATATTGAAGACTCCATATTTTATAATATAAATCCACAAAAGCACAGATATGAAAAATGACATATTTATTAGTTCTGTGAAAAAATGTAAATCAATCACCGTAAAACCTCAACAGATATAGTTTTGTTTTTCTACGGCCTGAAAACTGTGACGTCTTGCGCACGCGACCTCTACCTACAAGTAAGTAATATAATATTGTAGAGAGCTTTTCAAATAATAACAATTGGTTGTTCAAGTTCGACTTCAAAAATTATAAGGAATATTATACTCTGTTCGTTAGTCATTTATTTCTAGTTTTGGTTTTGATTAAGTTAATTATGCATTTTAAATTAAATCAATTTGTTATTTTTCATGGTGTAAATAATTTTATTGAAAAAAAAAACAAAGTTACCAAAAAAATTGTCGTAGATAATGCTATTGTCAGTGGCTCATTACCAACTACCAGATAAAATTAAAAAATTATTGTAGATTCTGTAATTATCAGGCATCTGACAACACTGCTCCAGACAGAAGGCATATACCACCAAGGAAATATTGTAGCCATAACACGACGAAACTGGTCTAGGATGATAGATGTGTCTACCGACTTAGACTAGAGCTATTGTGCCTAAATTAAATAAAGTTCATGATAAAGGAAACAGAAAAAATTCTCATAAAATTCCTTTATTAATGTGACCGGTTTCGTGAACAAATTAATTACTTCACATCATCAGACACAGGAATTTTTATAAATATAAAACCAGGGTAGTCAAATTAGAATTAAAATAGTTTTGCAACATGTCAAATTATAAGTAAATGTAAGATATAAATTCTGTTAGTATCTAATTAACCTTTTTTAATAAAATTTCTAAAATTTAACGTGCTTCTTTTAAACACATACATATACTACAATTTATATTTATAAAAAATTCCTGTGTCTGATGATGTGAAGTAATTAATTTGTTCACGAAACCGGTCACATTAATAAAGGAATTTTATGAGAATTTTTCTGTTTCCTTTATCATGAACAATTACTCATATGGGATCAACCTATCTACGTTAAATAAAGTTGTAGCTCCCAGCGGCTTCTGGTCACATGCGAAATATGACCGGTGCAAAAAAAAATTTTTATTGTTCTTTAACTTTGAAGGTCCATAACTCTGCAGGGAAGTATTTCCAGACACATATGGGAACTCTGTATAAGGGAAGAGACTACATCAGAAAATCTTTCCGCATTTTCCTTCACCTTCCTGACAGAAAAACTTTAGAGAACATTTATGATGAAGAAAAGACGTTGATTGCAAAAGGCAGACTGGAAGATAATCTGTTTAAATTAAATTGCATAATAGATGAAAAGTTATTTTCTGCAAAAATTGACTCCGACTTAGCACTGCAGATTAGGACACCTCAATTTTGAATACATGAACAAAATGAAAAATACAGTTGCTCCGAATAGCAATTTTAACCTCAAAAAATTAAAATAAAAAAGACATTATGACGTTTGTATCAGAAGTAAGCAAACGGTTTTGCCATTTAAAAAACTCTGATACTCATACAACGCAAGAACTTGAGTTTATGCACTCCGATGGTTGGAGGATATCGTTTGTATCAACTATTATCAAAACAAACACACATCAGTCGAGATGTTGTATTTGATGGAACTAGCATCAAGGAGAAAATTAGTGGTATCTGTTTAGTTTATACTTTAATGAAGACATTCCGGATGAAGTGGGAGATAATATTGATGATGATTTTGATAGCAGTATGCACTCTTTTTTGAGGGATGCATGGTCGTCTCATGAAAATGAGATGAATGCATGGGCTCCATTTGAAGATGAAGTTTCAAATCATTTGAATGTTGGAGATAATATTTATGTCCCACAAAATTTTCGCCGGTCTGAAAGAACGCCAAAACCAAAGAAAATGGATCAGTATAATTTATATAGTGTCATATATTGCAATTCTAACGAAAGGTTTACCGTGTGCTAAACATTTAAATTGCATAACAAAAATGGGTTTGGTAGAATTTGGCAAGTCATCAGCAAGTATTAAGAGATTAAGTTATCTGGTTGATGTCGTGATTCAGTGGAAGTGTTGAAATAAGAACTTTGCATCAATATACATATGACTGCTATTTTGTTTTGAGTATCTATGTATTGATATATGTATATATTGTTTATGTGTCGTTGAATAAATGTATTCATTTTCATAATATTTTATTTGGGTAATCTATGAACTTCCATATGAACAAAAAAAACTGCATTCATTTATCGAATCCTGCTATCAGTGGCAATTCAATTTGAACATTTGGGCCGGTATTGTTGCTGATGATTTATTAGAACCATTATTTCTGCATGAAGATTAAATATAGAATCGTACCTTGCATTCTTGCAAAATAATTTATTTAAATGATTTGAGGATGAACCGGATATATAAGATTCATGCACGATGGCCTTCATCCACACTTTATCCGGATTGTATGAATCTGTCTAACGGCGGTTTTATACTTACAAGTTAAACTATAGTTTATTTAGAAGCGAAAAGATAAGTTTCAATTTGAAGATTAAACGCCGTGGTTCTTCTACAATTTGAATAAAATCCTCATCATTCGTCACTATTTATTAAGTCTTCAAATGCATCAAATATATTCATTTTGTATAAACAAAGTTACGTTAAGTTAGATTATAATTTCGAAACTACAACAGGCTATTCAAATTACAGTACAATTACAGTCATAATTCGAGTCTATTCTGTCCACTGATTGATAGTTAAACTTTAATTTGGCGATTAACGAAAGAGATTATAAACCGCCAATTTACGATAAACTCCAGTTTAACCGACACCTATAGCTTAAACAGATGATATAAAACCGGCCGTTAATAATATATATATAGGCAAAAATCGACTAGAAAAAGGTGGACCTCAATCCTAGCCAACCCGCTAACCAGATATAAATCACCTTAGATTTTTCTTGTATACGAGCATTTGAGTTTCATTCTCTACGGAACACCCGTTCAAACATTGATAATTTACGACAAAAAAATATATATGTTGTTTCGAACAAATTAGAAATATCCTAGGGAATGTTGAACGAGTTAGGTGGTCGATGAATCGAAGAATGTGTCAAAATAAAGGCCACATTAAACATTTTGTATGAATACATTTAATTTGAAATTCAATAGGCTATCCTTGGACTAAAAATACCTTTTCAACTTTAAAAAATAATTCTAGATTTCAATAAATTTTGGAAATTACTCCCTACTGGGTTCAAAACACATTTTCTTAATTTTTTTGAAAGCAGTACATCCATCTTTATTAATTCACAGGCCGAACAAAATTTAACCGACCTTCTAAACTAGAAAGCAGACTATACTTTTCCAAGGTTTTTGTGCACTGAATTCGAATCCGACCTAAGAAATTGATCCATCACGTCAAGTTTTGAGAGATTCTAACCTAGAAGTGAAAGATACCTGTTTTCTCACTATATTTGAGGCTAAATTTTCAAGTCATAAACATTTATTGCACAGTTTCCACAACAGGTTGAAATTGTCGGAACCAGGACAATAGGTTAAAATAATACACTACTTTTGCCTACGTTTCGTTTAATAAGCTTAAACTTCTTCAGGGCACAATAACGATTTAAGAAGTTTAAGCATATTACGAAACGTAGGCAAGGTAGCGTTTTATTTTAACCTATTGTCCTGGTTCCGACAATTTCAACCTGTAGAAGATTTTTCAAGGACACAAATTTCACTTTTTAATCAAGTTTCCATAACAAAACCGAGCTAAATAAATAATACGATATGAGTTTTCAGAAATTAATATAGTTAATTCAAGTGCATTTCTGAATACATATAGAATAAAAAAATTTTCCAATAAATGTTGAATATTAGTCTTATTACTCAACCTGTGAATTTTTGAAAAATGATGCTACTTAATTTCCGAATAACCACTACTATGTCAAACTCACAAATGTTAACTAACGATTTCTCAGAAAGGAAAAAAATTGGAAAAAATAAAAATAAATTTTGAAGGGGAAGAGTAGTACTTTCAGATGCCGTAACGAGTTTTGTGGGCAAAAATTACCCCGTGATGTAACATAACCTCAAATATAATGAAAAAACGTTGTTTTTTTTTTCACTTTTAGGTTAGAATCTCTCGAAAACCTGACGTATTGGAGAAATTCTAAGGTTAGATTCGGATTCAGCGCATCAAAAACCTTCGGAAAAGTGTAGTCTTGTTTCTGGTTTAAAATTTCGTCAGCCTGTGTTATCTTTCAGAATTTTCCGAAAATACAACACATACATTTTTTTTAAACAATAAATATCCTAGGCACCCTTATTTCACCATCCCCATAAAACATATGCAATAAATGGTCTACCAAATCAGTAAAGCAGAAAACCTAATAAATAATCTAATAAAAAACAAACATAAAAAAAAATTTACGTAAAGAGTTTTGTGCCGGTTCTTCTCAGGAATACAATAAGAGATATAAATGTATTAATTATAGACCTAAGATCAGTAATAGAGTTAGTAATAAACTGAATAAACTGGGATGTAGAAAAATTTCAGTAAATGAAAATAATTTAGGTAAAATGTTAATTAATAATAAAAACAAAACTGAAAAGCTACAAAAAAACAGGAGTATATGAGTTATAATGTAGTGACTGTGACGCTATATACATTGGACAAACTGGACGAAACGTAAAAAAAGCGATTCGAGGAACACAAGAAATCTATAAATAAATAATATAAGCAACGAACACAAATTTTACTGTTCAGTATTCCCTGTACTCTTGACAAAGGCCTAAAAAGCCGAAACACGTGTACAGTTTCTAATAAAATATTTTTGAAACATTAAAAAGCAAATTTTCTTCACATATTTAAAATAGTAAAACATTGTTTCTAATCAGTTGTGCCAAATATGAACAAATTTAAAAAATTAGAAAAATGTTCAGTTACTGATAGCCCTTAATCACCCTATATCAAGCGTTATCGAAACCATTTTCATAGGAAGTTTTTGTCTTATTTTGTAGGATATTTACTCCTGAATTTGTGCCGTGCATTTTTGGAACACCCTGTCTTCAGGAAAAGTTACCACCATAGCACTGGTATTCAGGAAATTATTATTTCTAATAAAGCCCCAAGCAGAATTTCAATCAAATCACTTTTATAGAGAATACTTCTTATTTCTTTATAAAAGAGATTAGTTTTATTCTATATACACAGCATTACCGTTGATTTTTATTACTAACAAAAATCAAGCAGGAAAATCGAGTAACACTCCAAAGATCTCCTTTTACAAAAAAAATAATACGTATGTATGTGCAAATTTTGAATCTTTCTCGTGAGCACTATAACTTTTCTCCAACAAAGATAAAACTCACTAAATGAAATATTGGAAGAACCTGGACACATAATTTATAAAATATTGTTCAATTCGTAAACCACACGTTTACATATTGTATCAAACTAGAGAATTAAAAAATAAGTTATTGCAAAACATTTTTAACAAAATTGGTAAATGCTATGATCAGAAAGTCATTTTAAACAAATTAATATAATTGTAATAATTCCCAAAATGTAGGTTAATAAGTTATTACTGTCGGAATTAGTCCAGTAATCTATATTTAGTTAGAATACTTAAACATGAAAATTACATTAACTATTGTGATATAATTTCATTGTCACCGACTTTGATATAAAACAGATTATGTAAATTTATTTAAGTTTTCTACCCCTACCAAATGATATTACAATCACATTAGTATAAAAACAAGGTTCTTAATGTGATTTATATCATTTGTTCTGGTTTAAGTTAGATTGTCAAATCAAAATGTTCAAAATTGTAAGTATTAAACAATATTTATTTGAAGAACTTTATTTACATTGCACATCGTACAGAAAATTTCCACTGACATGGTGTACAATGTTGGTTACTACATGTTTAAACACAAACATTAGTAGACAGACAGACAGACAGGATAAACATAATTTCTGACAAATACATCTTAGAAGTTATAGCATTATATATATATAAACTAATAATTCTTTTTTAAATTGATATGGAAAAAATCTTTATCGTGCTGTTTTATAAACTCATTAGTAGTACTGAGGCATTTGTTAACGGATGAAATCATATTTGTTGTTTTAAAGACATGATCCCTTCTTCTTAATCTAACACATTGATAGAAATTTCTGCCAAAATGTCAGGTACATTCACTTTGTTAAAAACATTAAATATAAACAATCCCTCAATAGTTTTTCTTCTTTCATGTAGTGACTTAATATTAAAATCTAAAAGTTTTGTTACATAGGATATAAATAATGGCCAGTAATTATGTCTTCTAGCAAACAAGGTTCTAGCAGTCTTTTTCAAATTTTCTCTAGCATATTTGAATATAAATTGGTTTTTGGATTCCATACAATAACACCATATTCTAGACGAGAACTAACATAAGAATTAATTAATAATATACCAATATCACTGTTAAATTCTTTGCTAGATCTTGTAATGAAACTAAGCTTTCTGTAACCCTCTAAGACTATATCTGACACATAACTAGGGCTGTCAAAAATGTTCCATGGGACAGTGGCGTTCGCGAAATTAACTAATATGAGAAAAAATAAACTGTTACAATTTATAACAATGTATGTAAAACTTACCCTCTTAACTAGCTTGATGAATTAGCTTGCTTATCACAAACTGGAGAAGATGTGTAGCCATTTTGCAGCATCAGGTATGTTTCTATGGTTGTCTCCATGAGTGATGTTCGCTTTGGTGAAAATATATTCTTATATTTTGAAAACGACCGTTCGACATCTACTGATGTAATACACTCATACGTAAAATAGACTTTGAACGCACTTAACGGATCTGGGGCTGCACCATCACATATTTGTCTTAATTTGGTAAAACCGGTGTCTTTATTTAACACACTTGCGAACTTTTGTTTAACGCGCTCCTTTGTTGCGTCACCTATAGCGTGTAGCAGTAGATTTACTTCGTCCACTATTTGCAGTGACTCCGCTAACGACAACGCACTGTTTTATAATTTTTTTATGCTTTCATGTAATGGTTTATAGTTCTTCGCAATATTTTTTAAAGCTGTTTCAACGGAAATATCTCCGAATATTGTCTGGCTTTCCTTAATAGCTACAGCGTCATCTGGATTGAATTGTAGTATCACAGATTCTATTTGTTGGAAATATTCAGCATAATAAAAAGCTGCCTGCAACCATGTTCCCCAATGTGTAAGAATCGGCTGTGGTGGTTCAGGAATACCGGGACACTTGCTATGAATTGCACGGAGACGGTTAGGAGATTTAAGAAACACTTTTTTTGTACTTGCTATTAATGCATCCACCTCTGGAAAACTTTTCGAATAGTTTCTGCCACAAGATGTAAAGTATGCACTTTACACGTTACATGTATAAACGTACAACCTTGTACGTTTATACATGTGCAAAGAACGGCCTATCGAACGCATTGTCATGGCGCCATCAGTCACAAACATCAACACTTGACTTTTTGACAGTTCAAATTTTTCTAACGTCTCCAGCACCACCCTGGTAATTGTTTCGCTAGTACACTGACTTAGTCTTTTGCTAGCTAGTAACAGTGGAACTCTCAGTTTAAGAGGGTCCAGTACTCATACTATAACATTTTAATTAAATTTTTTTTTACAATCTGTTGTCTCATCAACAGATAACCACGGCCGTGTATTTTTTAATTCACATTTCATCTTATTTACCATGTCTACGTGTACAGTTGGTAGATAGTTACATAACGTTGTACGACTTGGTAACTACACCTGGGCATTGTATTTATTCCAGAACTTTCGAAATGGTTGTTTATCGAGTATGTGCAGCGGAAGATCACAGGAAATCAGCATTAATAGTAAATCAAACATAAACTGTGTTGTCGAAGGCACGCCTTTTTTTTATTTTTATGGTGTACACTATTTACGTGAAGTCCACAATCACCCTTATCTCAGCATATCAAATCTTTCTCGCACACTTTACAAATTATTTTAGCACCATCATAGAATAAATCCGGGAATTCACCTATGAATTTATTCACTTTGTCAGCAAATGGTCGTTTTCAACCCCTGCGTACATCTGCCATGCTTTATTATTAAATTACAGTACAAC
The DNA here is from genome assembly GCA_029963845.1 of Rhamnusium bicolor. Lineage (NCBI taxonomy): Eukaryota > Metazoa > Arthropoda > Insecta > Coleoptera > Cerambycidae > Rhamnusium > Rhamnusium bicolor. The sequence continues at coordinate 155,639 of JANEYF010001822.1, read as the reverse complement.
AAATAAAATAAAAACACAAAAACTATATGCAATACGCCCAAGTGACTTAACATGTATACAACTCGAAAGCTAATAATATACTGGACTGGAGAAAGCTTGGATCAAAATTATTGGGCAAATTGGGCTGTGGGCAGATTTTAAAAAATCAGCAAACCCACTCGCTACAGCCTCATCATTATCAAGATCGACATTGTTATAAACAAATCTGTAGGAGATACTAGAGTTTTGTCTTTTGTTTTTAATATATTTCCAAAAATTGGACGACTTTCATTTATATTATATTCAATATTATTTATGTAATTGTTACAACATATTCTTTAAAGACTCTTTACTTTTGTTCTTAAATCACAGTATTTTTGTTTATAATAATTGTGCATACGTGACTCTTTTTTCGATATTTTAAAGTAATGCACTTGTTTTATTTTAAAAATGAGTTCTTTACTAAACTAGACCAGGAATCTATTGTTAACAAATGTTTGTTTCTTTGGTAAACATTGTGAGAAAACATCATTTAATGTATTATAGAAAGTATCTACACACCTGTTAGCCCCATATATTATATGAAATTAGTCCAATATGTCACAATATTCTTCACACTAAAATATTATTTATCTGTTTTATTTGATTTTTTAAAATACCTACTGCACTTAGATGTTAACTACCTATTACTTTTTTCATATTAAAGAAGTAATACCCCCCCAAAACCCCCCCCCCCCCCCCCCCACCCCCCCCCCCCCCCCGGGGGGGGCCCCCCCCCCCCCCCCCCCCCCCCCCCCAAAAACAAAAAAACAAGCCCCCCCCCCCCCGGGGGGGGGGGGGCCCCCCCCCCCCCCCCCCCCCCCCCCCCCCCCCACCCAAAAAACCCCCCCCCCCCCCGGGGGGGGCCGCACACCCCCCCCCCCCCCCCGGCCCCGGGGAGAACCCCCCCCCCCCCCCCCCCCCCCCCCCCCCCCCCCCCCCCCCCCCCCCCCCCCCCCCCCCCCCCCCCCCCCCCCCCCCCCCCCCCCCCAAAAAGGGCCCCCCACCCCCCCCCCCCCCCCGGGGGGGGGGGGGGGAAAACCCCCCCCTTGGCGCGCCCCCCCCCCCCCCCCCCCCCCCCCCCCCCCCCCCCCCCCCCCCCCCCCCCCCCCCCCCGGGGGGGGGGGGGGGTAAAAAATTCCCCCCCCCCCCCGGGGGCACACACCCCCCCCCAAAAAAGCCCCCCCCCCGGCCCCCAAAAAAAACCAAAAAACCCGCTTATTTTACGTAAAGAATTTTAAACTTATTGAATTACATAAAAATTTTAGCCGTGTATGTAAAATTTACATAATTTAACGCCACTGTACTTTTAACTTACGTTTTTTAGTTATTATTAAATGTTTTTGTTAGGTAGTTAAATCTATTGAGGCAAAAATTGCAATAATTTAAAAAGACACTTTGGAGTCGATTTCTCAAGGAGAATTCATATTAATAATTGTTTAAAACAATATTTGCTTTATTTAACTATTATTTGAAAAAGAAAATTAATATAGAGGGACTGCTAAAAATATGGGCTAATATTTTATTTTTGAACTATGAACTTCGTATTTTTAGTGTGTACGAATAATTAAGGATATTTAAACTGAATTATGTAATTAATGATGATAAAGAAATACCGTTTGTAAAATATACACGACAAACCCCGGACAAATCTGTTATATGACTAACTAAAGGCAAAACGCAAATTGCCTTTCAGAGCTATTCCGTATTATTAACATAAGATATGCTGACATAAATCATAAATCTTACGACTAATAAATGCATGTTTACAATTTCTATTATCCCTAATACATTTTAGTAAACATTACAATAATGTTAACAAAAACTTTGCAAAAATCTGGTACATGACATTTAAAATTTATCTGTAACATAATGCTAAAGCGATTTTTCGAGTACCTATTCAAGAAATATATTTTTTAACAGCTAATAATTAAAACAACACACTTTTATTAGTTTGACCAACTATGCTATAAATATGAACTAGTTTATAATTTTGATCCCAACTGCATAAAATGAAAGCATCAGAAGAGTAAGATACAAAAATAGGACAAAATAATGCAAAAAACGTTTATTTGACACTTAACTAATGCTTTGAAACAGAAAAAAAAACAAATTATAAATTCTTTATCATAAACCTAGCAACACAAAATCCAAACATAAAATATAGAAAATAAACAGGAAAAACTTTATTTATTTCTTATTTTAAAATTTTTGGCACAATTAGGAGCAAAAATCGCACCAGAACAGTCTACGTGAGCCCATAATCCGCACGTAAGGCACTGAATCAATTATTGTTCTGACCTAGCCTATATTTATAGCTCTAAAATAGCCAATATGGAAAAATAACCTGAAAATGTTAATGGGAATATAAATTTGTCGTGAATCAACAAATAATAAAATTAATTATGTAACACGAAGGCTCTACACAATTACTTCAAACTACCATGAAAAGTTTCTATATATCTTTAATTAATTTGGTTATAATCTGATGTGCTTAGATAACTGCAAAACTTTTTATGTATCTGAGCCGGAAACTTAAATTTTCTCTATTGTTTTTAAGAATACAGCAGTTTAAATTGAATTAGTACTAGGTACATGCAGCCAATTAATAAATGGCGACTCGTACAATTGAAATACCTTGATAGCCCATAATAAATGCCTCGCCCATATTTGTACCAGTTCCCCTATAGTTATACTTTTTTAAAAATTTAAACATTGAGAGTGGGTTCTTGCCAAGTATTCAACAAATAATTCATCCTAAATACCATATAAATCTAATATAATATATAAAATTATAGGCAATATTGATGCATTTTTTTTTAATTAATAGGAAATATGACTATTTAATTTCATAAAATGACACCAAATAAAATATACGTATTTCGTATTAATTATTGTCTGTAATTTTACATGTTAAATCCATATGGTATTTAAGACGAATTATTTGTTTTCATTTTTTGCTCTCATCAATAGAAAAATTGTAACTATGATTTAAAATTTTTGTTGGTAACTCTGGCGACGGGGGCGTGCTAACGCAGCCTTAAGTATCTCAGGGAATTATTCGAAACTTATATTTATGATTTTCAAGTGAAATCGTACGAAATGGACAAAACCTCATAAATATTAAGCATTAAAGCCGTATTTTCTAAGAATCACGCATCCGTGGGTACGCGACACACATAGTGCAAAGAATGAATTTTACATGTTTACGTTTTCTGCCTCTATGACACCAATCTTGTGAACGTAAATACTGAATCACACATTGTAGAAACATGCCGTTTTAACTAACCATCTAAGTATCTTCAAGCTTTTGAACTATGCGTGTCGCGCACGCACGGATGCATAATTTTTAGTAAATACATCTTAAACCTAAGCGTGATGTTTACCATCATCGTCTAGGAGAACAGTACCTCCAGAAACAAATATTAATGAAACAGCATGGAAATCTTAAGGAACCATTATTTATTACATTACAGTATTGAAAGTTTACGATAACGACCATGAACCTTTGACAACACAAGCAACAAAACGTTCGGTACTGTATGCGATACGAGTTTAGCCATTCAAGTTGGCATCATCTGGAGATGATTAAAATCAGTTTTAATGGTGCCGACTTGATTGAAACGTACGAGAGTATATTACCGAATGTTTTGGTGTTTCGTTAATAAATAATATTTAATTAATTAATTAATAACAATTTCGTTATTTTTCTATGACTCAGAACATTTTTGAACCTGCAGTGTTTCATACATTTTGAAAATGAGAAACGTTTTTGACTAATTCATATTTTATTTTAGTTTGCTGTTCTCTTCGCTGCCTTATTGGCTTTGGCTGTAGCTTCTCCAAAACCAGGCCTCCTCTCTGCTCCAGTGGCTTACTCTGCCCATGTAGCTGCTCCTGTAGCCTACTCTGCCCCCTATGGCTACGTTCCATCTGTATATGCTCCCAGGCCCGTTTTAAGATATGGCGGATACGGTGCTCCCCTTGCCCTCCTTTGATTTGATTAAATAATTTTAATTTATACGAAATGTTCCTATCTTACATTTAAATGCAATTAATATAGAAATGCCTTTCAAGTTGTTACTTGTTTCATTTTGTTTCTTACAATTTAACTAAATATAGCAGAGCAGAAAGATCTGTTAAAAAAAAGATCAAAACTAAAAATGTTCCATTAATCATAAGTTTTTTCAGTTTCTCAAGACCAATTATCAAATTTACAGGATTATTATCTATCTATAGGATTACTACAAACTTTAATATACAGTATGTTCACGGTGAAAGGAATAAATTTGATAAAATGATAAAAGTAATGATATTGTCAACAGTAATTATCTACTTTCCGGAGTAAGTAATTCGCCTTTTAATTTTAATGAAATAATACCTATAAATAAAGCGAAGTTACTAAGTTTTACGAGCCAGTATATATTTTCAAAATCCCGCCTAAAATAGTGACCTACCATAAAGATTATAACATTTTCTCGTAAACATTGTTATTGTTTTACTTGTAGGATTTTTAATTCGCAAACATAAAAAACAAAAGTTTTCTTTGAACAGGTTTAAAAAAAAAAAAAACAACCCAAAAAGGTATAAAAAAATTTTTTAATATAAAAGTTTTCCAAGCAGAGAGGGTAAAGTTAATTTACAATACTAATCAGTACTAGAAGTAATACCTAAATAACCAAAGTCGAAATCCTCTCAATTTATTTAATTGAAAATTAAATAAATTTTTCCAAACACACTTCTTAATTAAAATTTGTATCATACCAAGGTATTAACTTACAATTACCCACTAGTAAAAAGATTTTTTTAATTCGCAGGCCGGTTTCTGATTTTTGGCTTCGTCAGTGCGAAGTAGGTATATACACAATGACATCAAGAGAAATCTCCGACTCGCTAGTTTCTACATGAAAGCTGAGTACAAATATGCCGTAGTAACAATCACGATGTTTATTCTTAAAGGAAGAAAGAATCTCATGCTAAAGTTAAATCCAAGTGAATCAAACTCCATCTTCAAGGCCCAAAACTATTTAAAAAATTCTGAAGCAGAAGCAACAATACATGTGATTCACAACAATTATACAAGAATCTTTACATGTGATTCATAATGTACAAAATAAATTACAAAGTTTAAAAGATGACCCTGGTATGCGAATGAGGAAATCTAATCACTCTAAATCACTTGTAGGATAGTGATTTGGAGTGATTTTAGTTTGCAAAATTACGTGGGTAGGTGTCGAAAAAAATCTTGTTTTGATAGCCAACATAAAACTTTAAATCGCTGTTAAAATTTCTCTATTGATGAGAACGAAAAATGAAAATATGATTAATCCTAAATATCATATGGATTTAAAAAAAAAAAAAAAAAACCCCACCCCCCCCCAACCCCCCCAAACAAAACACAACACCCCCCCCCCCCCCCCCCCCCCCAAAAGGGGGGGCAGGAACACACCCCCCCCCAGCGTCGAAACACCCCCACCCCCCCCCCCGGAAAAGAGAGGGCCAAAAACAAAACACACAACAAGGGGGAAGAAGAACAACAACCCAACAATTCACGAAGAAGTAACTAAACAAAAAAAGGGGAGAGAAAAAAAAGAAAAAAAAAAAAAAACACACAAAAAAAAAAAAAAAAAAAAAAAAAAAACAACCAACAAAAACCCCCCCCCCCCACACCACCCCAAAAAAAAAAAAAAAAAAAAAAAAAAAAAAAAACAAAAAAAAGGGGAAAAAAAAAAAAAAACCCCCCGCCCCCCCCCCCCCCCCCCCCCCCGGGGGGAAAAAAAAAAAAAGGGACCCACAAAAGAACAAGAGGGGAGAACCCAACCCAAAACAACAACCAAAAACCAAAACCACACAAAAAAACAAAAACCACAAAACCCCCCCCCACCACCGCCAAAAAAAAACCACCCCCCCAAAAAGAAAAAAGAAAAAAAAATAATAAAAAAAAAAAAACAAAAAAAAAAAAAAAAAAAAAAAAAAAAAAAAAAAAAAAAAAAAAAAAAAAAAAAAAAAAAAAAAAACACCCCCCCCCCCCCCCCCCCCCCCCCCCCCAAAACAAACCCCCCCACCCCCCCCCCCCCCCCAAACCCCCCCCCCCCCCCCCCCCCAGGAAGAAAAAGAAAAGAAACCCCCCCCCCCCCCCCCCCCCCCCCCCCGGGGGAAAACCCCCCCCCCCAAAAATAGAAAAAGCCCCCCCCCCCCCCAAAAACACCCCCACCCTCCCCCCCCAAAAAAAAATAATTTTTTCAAAAAAAACCCTAATTTTTTGGGGAAAAAAAAATTTGGCCTTCCCCCAAAAAGCCCCCCCTTTGCCCCCCAGGGGGGGTTCTACTAAACCCCCCCCACAACAAAACCTAATAAAAAATTACAGAGGCAATACTGATGCGTATTATTTTATTAATAAGAAATGCAACTATTTTATTTGGTGTCATTTTATGAAACTAAATAATCGTATTTCTTATTAATAAAAAAATACGCATCAATATTGATGCGTATTTTCTATAATTCTATATGTTAAATCTATATGATATTTAGGATGAGTCGTATGTTTTCGATTTTCGATAGTACTAACAGAAAAATTTTAACAGCGACTTATAGATTAAGTTGGATATATGTTGAAAACGCAGTCTTCAACACCTTGTGTTTATCCCACAAAGGATGTATTTTTTCAGTAGAAAACATAGAAACTGTGTTACTTATATGAATTATACAGGGTGTCCTAACCAAAAGTAGGCACCTTGAATAACTTTGGAGATAAAAAATTTTTGAAATATTGGTGAAACACGTCGACCTTGTTTCCAAGGGGGACATATTTTAATGTAATACTTGTATACCTATCATCATCCCTCTACCCTACACGGCCACCCCCTCAAAAAATTCAAATGAGAAGGGGAGTCGAGTGATACATCTTTTGAAAGGTCTTTCAATTCCCTATATAACTGTATCTTTTTTTTAAATTTTTATCGATTCGTTCTTAAAGAAAATGATTTTATTTTTGATGATTACACACAATCGAAATCGTTTAAAACATCTAAAATACACGGCATTGGGTATTGAAATTAATAAAAGAAAACTACATTTTTTAGTGCTCTCAAATCAACATGAGTTTTTTTCCAAAAAAACACTTTCCTTGTCCGTTTAGTTTTAGAATAATAAAAGACTCATAAGTATTTGATAGTCCTTTTGATACATCCAATTTTAAATCAAGATACATTTTACCAGAGTGAGTTCTCAAAAGGGTTTATACCCTTCAGGAGAGAATAGAAATTGTCAGCATTTATTTTAAAAACGATAATTGTGCTAGAGCTACGGAGCGCAAATTCAATAGAAATCACCCAGATAGAACAGTTGGTTCTCAGTATGTTTTACAATTATTGACAAAATTTATGGAAACAGGTTTTGTAGGAACAAAAAGCACGAACCTCAACGACCGATTAGGAATGAAGCAGTCGAAGTGGCAGTTCTGGGTCATTTGCAGATGGATAATACTCAGTCGATCAGGAAAATAGCTGAGGCTTCTGGTGTATCACGAAGCAGTGTTCATCGAATTGTAAAGGCCCACAAATTTCATCCATATGAATTTAAATTGGTACACGAATTAAACGAAGATGATCCCGATCGTCGGCTTGAATTCTGTGAGATTTTTAGTGAACAATTAAACGGTAATGCCAATCTACTGTACAATACGTGTTTTTCTGAAGAATCGACATTTCAGTTAAATGGGGAGGTAAACAGGTACAATTGTAGGTATTGGAGTGAAACCAATCCAAATTTGTTTATGGAAACTCATACCCAAAGGCCTCAGAAGTTAAATGTTTGGGCTGGCATCTTAGGGGATCACATTGTCGGGCCGTTTTTTATTCCTGACAATTTAAATGGCAAAAGGTACCTCGATCTGTTAGAAAATAACATCGACCTAATGATTACCCAAATCCTCGAAGAAGACGATAATATTTGAAAGGGCGAACTGTTTTTTCAACAGGATGGAGCACCCCCACATTTTGCTATAGCAGTCCGTCAATTTTTGGATAATCGGTTTTCTGAGCGATGGATTGGAAGAAAAGGTCCTGTGTATTGGAGAATAGCAAAAATACTCCGTCATTTATTTCTTTCTGTATAGGCACGTATAATTACGAACACGTGTATTCTAGTAAGGTCAATAATGTTTAGAGTAAGAAATATTTCACTGATACTATAATAATAAATAAAATATCATAGTTAGAGGCCTGCTTAGGTCTCAAATATATGTATACCCATTCATTCGTATAGTTCCTCTTGAACAGTAAAGTTGTTTCAGGTATAAAATAAACTTTTAAACATTTATAATTGTAATTTAATTATCACCTAATACCCTTAACTCTGCCAATACTGTGGAGTGGCCCGCTAGGTTACCCGATTTAACTCCCTTGGAGTTCTTTCTGTGGGGACATTTGAAATCGAAGGTATTTGCAACAAAACCCGCATCTCTGGAAGAGTTATGTGAAATAATTGTTCGAGAATGCTGTTTATTGACTCCAGATGTGTTCAAAAATGTTCGTACAGAATTTCAAGACAGATTATACTACTGTATGGGGGAGGGGGTCATTTTGAACAATACATAGGATAATTTAAACTGCTTCTTTATTGTTATTTCCCGCACCTAAAATAATGAAACAATTATTTCTCAGGAACGAATGATGATAGGTATACAAGTATTACATTAAAATATGTCCCCCTTGGAAACAGCGTCGACGTGTTTCACCAATTTATCAAAGAAATTTTATCTCCAAAGTTATTCAGGGTGCCTACTTTTGGCTGGGACGCTCTGTATAGACAAGAAAATAAGAACTGTTTTCTAAATTTAAAAAATTAAGGAAATCTACAAATAAAAATTAAAAGACTTTACCATGTTAATAGATCTCCCTATTGGGCATGGGGAAACACTAAATCCACCTAAAAAATTTAGATATCCCAGAAAGGAATCAAAAAATTTAGAGAAAAAACGCGATCAAATGGTTGGTTCTTTTCCATTGCATGTTAACAACACAGTGAGATGGTTTCCTAAAAAAAAACTGAATTATGTAAGCATTTGTTTGCGCGACAACATATATAAATAAAACTATAGGGCAAAAAAGTTACACCTACTTGGGACCAAAATTATATAATTCTTTAAACAATAATATACGAAATGTCAAAACTATACAAAATAAAAAAAAATGTATATAAAAAATATATCAAGACAAGATACACATCTTTTAATTAACAATTAAACGTGTTTTTCATTTATTCTCATTTAATTGAATGCAATTTATTTATTAGCTACATTTATGACAAAAATCTGATTTTACTAAGATTAAATAATATTTCGCTTCTTTGAACTACATAACATAATAGATTAGAAATAAATACGAGTATGTTTAATGTAAGATCCATAAATATATGCCTCTGTGTAAGCATGTGTATGGACGTGTGTACATGTGCGTAGTATGTATACATGTATATATATATATATATATATATATATATATATATATATATATATATATATATATATATATATATATATATATATATATATATATATATATATATGTACATACCTTGATTCAATAAACATCTTCTAATTTTAATTCGTTGATGCGCAATCTTAGCCATTGTCCTCAGTCGTTAACATGTAAAAGATAAGCAATGTTACTTATTTCATCATCTTCCACAATAATTATCGGGAACGTAGTTATTTACTTGGGACGCTACTGAGAGCCGTCTGATTTGCTACGCTCTAAATATCAAAATTTAATATTTTGAACGACGTCTCTTTGTCTTTAAAATGACGATAAAGTATACATTTATTTGGGAGCAAATGACTCAAAATGGAGTCACTACCTCTCGAAAGCAGTATATAAAAATCTTGATTCCATAGGTCTGCGACGTGATCGCGTTAAAGATCCGTACTTCAGGATAGTTTAGTGAATTTCCAAGTATCAGTGTTTACACAAACACTGGTATTGAGATGAGATTATCTCCTGAGGTCGGTGTTTGTCATTGAAGCTGGAATAGATCAACGGTAAATAAGTAGTAAAAAAACAATAGTACGATTTGCTTACTCTTGTTTTAAATTAATTCATTTACATAAATTAAAATGAATTCGTTCAAGTTATCCTTCCTTGTACCACGTAGAAACGCCTAATCTGCCCTTAAAATCATTAGATAGTCAGGACATGATTAGACGGTAGTGGTCCGTTTCTAAATGTATTATCAGTTATGTTAACTTGACATTTAAGTCATTTATAAAAAAGTAGAATTAGTTGCAATATCCTCATGAAAAAGCCCAGCCCAATGAGAACGCAAAATATTGTCATTTTCAATGATCTTTCAAAACCAGTTGCTGATTTTATCTACATATGTAAAAAATATAAGGTATTCAGCATAACTCACTACCAGTTGTAATCCGAAATATAACAATGAAATTATTATTTCAGAGGAAAAATTAATAATTAATTATTTTTTTATCTAAAATACACAGTTTTGTTAATAACTAATAATAGTAATTAATAGTACACATCATACGAGTACAGATTTAAAGGAGTGAAGTTAATTTTTAATCAAATATGTTATTTTTTATGATTAAATATATAGTTTGTTTTTTTGGTAACTTCAGGCACCAACGGAACTCTTCATAATAATGGGGGTTTGAGATATTAACTTATGTCACTCTGTAATGCATAGCAGTGAAGTGTTGAATTTTAATGATCAGTGAGATATGCAAATATCGTAGTGAAAAGAATGTCGGAAGTGCGAAATGGATCATGACGCGGAAAAAATACCACTCAATATTAACAAAACTCTTAGTAAATAATGCACTAATCACGATATACAAAATTTAGAAATGATATTGTTGTATGTTCTACAGAGAATTACAATTCTTAAAAGTGGTTGCTGTTTTAATAAAAATGTTTAAATGACTTTCTTAGTTTTTGGAATGTGTCTAATTAAAATTAAAGTACATTGACATAAACAGCATTGCAATATAGGGTGCTTCACTATTAATCTTGAATGCTCTGGGAGAATACTCTCCTGGTTACTATGATTCGGAAAAATATAACATGTGTACCTCTCACATGCTTCCTAAGAAAGATAGAGGGTGTCAAGTTTACACGAATAATTTTTTTTTCATCATATCATCTAGGAAAAACGAACATGTCAAACAACATTTTGTATGCACTCCTTCATTGTGTAGGGTTGTTTTTTGAAGTTCTCTTCACCCAAATGTGAAACACCAATGGCGTGCGAGGAGGTTATACCAGAATTATTTCAAGAAAAAGTACGCAAAGCATTTTTTCAAACTTTTTCCCCATTTTTCTAAATCCTCATTAAAATTGGAATAAGATGTCATGAAAAAACATTTTTAAATAATATCAGAACTGCTGATAACAGGTGCTCAAAATGCAATACACCGTTCTCAGCACATTTTTGAAAACGTCGAATTATTGAATTTATATTTAACATTTCTTGATTTTGCAAGTATTTTCAATTCTCAGAATTAATTCATCGATTACAACGGGTATTCTGTAAACTTCTTCCTTAGCACAGCCGCAAACAAAGAAATCTAACTAGTGTATATCTGGCGAGCGAGGCTCCAGGGTATCGGTCCCACACCAAGATCAATTCAGCAAAATGAGTGTTAACCATCCAATATATCCATTGCTCCGAGTAGTTTTCGTTTAATCACTCTTTAACTTGATTTCTAAAGCACACAGGCGTCCCATCAATCCAGTGTCTTTGCAATAAGTCAAGTCTTCCAGGTCATTTATAAGAAACTTAAGAAATAGCGTGGCGTCAAAAAATATGGTCCGAAAACATTATTGCTTATCACTTCCATCGAGATGGTGATGCTAAATTCGTTTTGAAATGAACTAGGTCTGATTTCGTAGGGATTTACATGAGCCCAGACACGTACATTATGGAAGTTAACTATTCCAGCTCTCGTAAAATTTGCTCGTCGTTCCAAAGAATTTTGTGCAAGAACTGCAGATCATTTGCAAGGAAATTCAAGATCCAGTTGCAGAAATACAAATGTTTTTCTGCATCTCCTGGCTGGCCTTAATTCTTGCACAGGTTGTAGATGAAAAGCTTTTCGGAGGCCTTTTTTCAAACCTCGAGGCCCTCTTGGTTAGGATACGTTAAGAAATTGCTTGTCATGTAGATAAGCATCTGTCAGTACTGAAAACCCAAAGAATTCTGTTATAATCACTGTTCAATTTTGGACTTAATTTTACTCAAGAGTCTTCCTCAGTCCAAGTTCTCTGAATTGACAATGCGTTCCAACAAAAACTTGCATATTTTTTGAGGAAAACGTTGTCGATATTCCAGGACTGCTGCATGAAAAACGTCTTGGCACTTTTCCTTTTAACAATAACACAACTTCAACAACTATTAGAGACCGAATTGATTGACAGGAATAAATGACATTCAAATAATTGTTTACCTATGCCCATGGCTAACTCAAAATAATTTCTGCTCCATTTCACATGCTTTTAAAAAAAAAGCTAATATCTCTGAAAATATTACTTTAAACTAAGATCTGTAGAAGCGCGTCTTATTCCAAATTAAATGAGATTTTAAAAAATGAGAAAAAAAATTGAGAAAACTCGGTGACAAATTTTTCTTTCTTGAAATAATTCCGATGTAACATCATTGCCAGCCACTGGTGTGCCACATTTGGATAAAGATAACTTCAAAAAACTACCCCATATAATGAAGGTATGCATACAAAATTTTGTATGAATTTGCTCGTTTTCAGTGTATTTTATCAAAGAAAAAATGATAAATTTTTGTAAACTCTGACATCCTGTATCTTTCTTAGGAAGCCACGTGTGAGGCACATATGCTCACACGCACAAATTATCTCAAGAATATTTATTTTAGTGAATGAAAATTTTTTCCTGAATGATAACAAGCAAAACGTGAGGTATTGGAGCGAAAAAAATCTCATGTTTTGCGTAAAGCTCATAACTAATTACCCCGAAAATAAGGAATAAGGAAGAATTTGACATGGATATTATATTTCAACAAGCTGGAGTACCTTCTCACTACAGAATATATTTAAAGACTTTTTAAATAGAATCGTTCTTGGGTGGATATTTTCACAACCCCCGCTCGAACACGCGACCGAAAATAATTAGGTATTCTACCATTTCTGTCACAATAATGGGTTTTGTTAGACTTATTTTCCGTGTGTGAAAATAAACAATCCATTGTGCTGGTAAATAGGGGATTTAGGTATTTATGTCACACAAGTAAATTTAATATTGATGTCCCTTAATAATAATGTATATTTCATATTTAAATATTAATGATGATAAATACATGTTTACACCATGCCTCGTGTCACTGAACAACAAATAAAGCCTAAATCTGGGTACGGTGCAAATATATAATTACCTACTTATTAATTATAATGGCTGGTCTTACATCAGTGGAGTTTTTAGACCGAATAATATTGTGAATGGTATATATATATGACGTTTTTACATTCTTTATAAAAACTGATCAACAAATTTACACGTTACGTTTATTACAGCTAGGAGGGACAATTTACCAGAAGTATGCATGAATTTTATTATGACTCAGAATTATTTGCTAAAAATATTAACTCTTTTAGCGTCGAATTTAGAAGTATGAAAAATACAAGGTTAGTTTTATTACAACAAGGAAAGATATTCCGTAAATGCTGTAATGTGTTATTATTATTTACTTAAATACAGGTACAAAATAAACAACTTAACATTTGACAGACAATAACAATCACAGGACATCATTTGTCGCAATAATAAATTTACCACATTTTTTTAATTTAAGCTATGGAATAAAAAAATAATTGGATGTTTTAGAGTATAAATAAATAATATTGTACAATAAATATTAAAGAAGTATATATAAACCACAAAAAATGTATAATTGACTATATACATGATATTGTCGGCTTTAAGTTTCCCAACATAGATATCTCACTTATCTTGCCAGAAATACCATTGGTTAAATTAGAGAAAAATTGCATTATTTTCTTACCAAGACCCAAGGACCAACAGAATTTAATTATCTGACCATATATCTGGCAAAAACTGAAAAATTTGTTTTTTTTCTATGTTGTTTATTTGAATAATTCGGGCCTTGAATGAAATTTGAATATAGGATTATGTTATATCATTATAATCAGAAAAAAATTTAATTTTCTGATATGAAAATTCAATATGGCTGACATAAGAAAAAATTAAGTTGGCGATGATTCTGAGTGAACGGAATGTTGTAATACTTTTATTTTATAAAAATTATATACAATACAAAAACCGCTGCCAATTACTTGGGGATCAGGACTTCCTCACCGTAGTAGAACTCGACGTGTGGGTTTATAATAAAAGTAATTTTTGGCGTTTCAAAAAAAGTCACATTTTGACGATTCAAAAAAGTCACTTACACGTCAAAAAAGGTCACATTTTGACGTTTCAAAAAAGTCACATTGGTGGAATGACACTAATATTTTTTTGGACCGATTTTGCTTATCAACGAACTTAATCTATTCCTTGACCTCTAGAATGTGTGTACCAAATTTGAAAGCTTTATCTCAAAAACTGTAGCTGCTATCGTGAACACACACAGACAGAACATTTTTTCTGTCTGAAATTTTGTGTATCGTCATAATTCGTCGAGATTTGTCCAGAAATGTAACAAAAATTTTCAAAATTTTTTTCACGAATACATAACTTCCTCACTTTGAGGGGGTGAGGAAGTAAAAGTTGCTCTAACAATGTTTTCACAACATAGAGATGATGTCAAATAAGCAATATATGGGAGAAAAACCAAATAAGATTTTCTTTTTCTACATTGTACTGATTCTGCGGTTCTTCTTGTGAAACATTATTAAATATTTTAAATAAACAAAAAAACCTTTTAAATCTTTCAAATTTACCCACTTTTCAAGAGTACAGATGAAGGTACTAAATATAATTTTTCCTTTAATACAACTAAAAAAAGGTAAAATAGAATTATTACTTACTATCTAAAAAATAAATAAACTCAACATCCTAAACAAATACTCTAAAAACTTAATTTTTTTTTTCAGATATCTGAAACTTCAAAGCAGATAATTAATTTCTCTTAGCGAGAATATCACTCAAATTTTCTCTAATTTAACCGAAGTTGTAACTCGCAAGATAAGCGAGATATCTATGTGGAATGTTAAAGCCGAACACCCCTTATAGATAAAAGTTATTTTACATTATCTCGTTGTTCGCACACTAATTAAAAACAGCAACATAATTTTCCCTGTTCTATAATTAGCACAAAAGGATTAATACAAAATTATTATGTATCGTCGGTTAGTCCATCAATAATATGTATTATTTGTTGCGTAAATATATTGTATAAATGTCATTTAATAAGCTTAATATCTCTGTTTTATGCAATGTGATCATTAATCAGAACGTAAACATTTAACTAAAATATACAGAATATTAATTTTCATGAATCGTGACTACCAATGGGCTAGATGGATATGCTCAAAATTATACATATTTTTCATACTTATAATAGCTATTTGTTTACCTAGGAGGAAAGTGTACTCATTTCCTTCCGCGGATGGAAATTGCAGCAATCATCCAAGGGAGGAAATGATACTTCACTCAGAGTTGAACATAAGATTTTTTGACACCTTCACATACTCGTTTACACAGATATTTATGATAAAGCTTTATTTCTTATATATGCTGAAATCAAAAATATTTAAATATAAAAACCATGAGCAGGCTAGTAAATGTTTCCAGTTTCTATGGTAGCAAGTAATAGTCAAACAAAATTGTTTACTGTACAATTATTATTGCAACGCGAGTTAGTGCATTACGAAAAATAAAATGAGTTCGGATAGTGACTAAATTCCTGAAGCTATTGTAGAAGAAAAGATTGCCACACTAAATCTTCTTCCAGCAAAATCGAGATTAAAATATGAAAACGAATATAATATATAAATTCAAAAAATGGATGACAACCAGCAACGTCAAAAAAATAAATGATGATGTATTTTGGCTTATGTTTCATTTGCCAGTAAAAAATACAAATCGCCACCCTTTGGACAAAGTAATCGATATTGAGAACTACGCTTCTTTTAAGAGAAGATATCGAGATAAAGAAACAGAAACGATAAATTTTTTAAAAGGCAAGCTGTTGGATATAAACCGAAGAAAGCAAAAACTTTTAGTAGAGAAGATACAAATAAATTTATTTTAGAAGCCTCTGACGAAATATATTTGCTCATAAAGGTAAACTTAATTATTCTTTAACTTATTAGTAGTTTTTCTACAACTGTTTTATTTAAGGTTGCTGTAGTTATGACAATTTGTGGGGCTTGTCGGTGTGACGAATTAACCTATTTAAGTCTCGAAAATATTCAAGATAAAAACACATATGTTATTACGATTCCAGACCCAAAGACGCAATTGCACGTACTTTTATTTTAACTAATGATAAAATTAATGGAAATAAATTACTGACATATATAGGAAGTATTTTGCATTAAGATCTGCAAAAACAACACATTCCAGATTTTTCGTAAATTATATTAAAGGAATGTCACAGTTCAAGCAGTTGGAAAAAATACATTTTTCCAAATACAAAGTTGCGGAGTATCTTAAATTGCCGGAACCTTCTAGTTATACTGGACACAATGTCAGAAGAACATCCGATCGCTTCTGGTAGAAGCTGGAGGGGATATTATAAGTTTGAAGAGGCATGGGGGATGAAGATCCTCAAGTTGCTGAAGGATATTTAGAAGATTCTATCTCAAAAAAGTGTAATGTGGCTCAACAAATTATTACTGGAGGTAAAAAATCACAGTCAGTATCAACTTGCGAAAATATAAATAAAGACAAGCAAATTATTATTGAGGGTTGTGAATCACTATCAACAATAACGAGCGTAAAACAGGACATTGAATTAACACAACAACATTAAGCTGTTCATCAAAATCTTCTATTGCCATTAGTTTTAATAATCTAACAAATTGTACCATTAATGTTTATAATGATAAATAAAAAAGATTATAATATTTTATTTGGTTTCAGTTAATATTGACTCCCGTCTCTAATAGCAACGGGAGTAAAGTAATTGTCGTTGCATTGGATACCGACTGAAGGGAGACAAACGTCTATTTTCGCTAGTAAAGAATACACTGACAAACAACAGAAAACGTCACTTTCGGAAGCAGGTGTCAAAAAAGTCATTTCCCTTTCGGTTCGCATTTTTTCAAGAGTGTGTCAAAAGCAATCCGACTGATTGAAACTTGTGAAATATCTTTAAGAACAAAAGAAAATAATTGCTTAATTTCATCTTCGTTAAATTTAGTTGTACTTTGAGGAAAAGGGGGCTAATTGTATCACTCAAGTTTATGTATAATTTATAGGCTCAATAAATTTGTGCGGGTGTTTCAATAAGAGCGCAATATTTCATGATTCAATAAAACATGGTTTTCTGTAGCAAAGTATTGAAATATTTATTGAGTTATAATGTAGACATTTGGGAGTTATGTACGGAACAACACATCTGGTCAATAGCCGCCACGGCTTTGCTGGCACATGCATACTCTTTTGGCGAAATTTTGAATAACGGTGTTGCATACATGTGGCGGTATTTCGTAGATATAGCGTTTAATTTCCGCCTTCAATGCCTCGATGGTCGAGAGCTTGTTGGCATAAACCTGTGACTTCAGATAACTCCACAGCCAAAAATCCAAAGGTTGCCAAATAGCAAGAACGTGGTGGCCAATTCTGGTCACCAAATCGAGAGATGACACTACCAGAAAAAGATCCGTGCAAGAACGTCAATGTTTCACGGGCGGTATGGCAAATGGCACCCTCCTGCTAAAACCACATATCGTCGAGAGCAATATCTTCAATTGGGGCACAAAAAACTGGGTTATCATAGCACGATAACGTTCGCCATTCACCGTTACTGCATTACTTGCCTCATCTTCGAAGAAAAACGGCCCTATGATTCCTCCAGACCAAAATGCACACTAACCAGTGCACGTTGGGAGCTTCAAAAGGTTTTGAGCCCCAAATGCGGCAGTTTTGCCTAAGGGTGGGCTTCATCATTGAAAATGATTTTGTCCGCAAAATCGATATTCCTTGTTGTTCAAGGATCCAATTGGTGAACTCTCTTCGCTGTGCACAGTCTATTGGCAGAAGTTGTTGATACAATTGGATTCTGTAGGCATGGAGATGCAAATATTTAGTGAGGTATACGCCGAAAAGTGGCTGCCCGCCCCCCCCCCCCCCCCCCGAGGGGGAGGGGGGGGGGGGGGCCCCCCCCCCCAAAACCCCCCCCAAAACCCCCGGGGGGGGGGGGGGGGGGGGCCCCAAAAAAAAAAAAAAAAAAAATATAAAATTTTTTTTTTTTTTTTTAAAAGGGAGGAAAAAAAAAAAAAAAAAAAGAAGAGGGCGCCCCCGGAGGGGGGGGAAAAAAATTTTTCCCAATTTTGGAAAAAATTGTAAAAAAAAAGGGGGGGGTGTTTTTTTCCCCTTTGTTTGGCTTCCGACCGGGCATACCAAAATCTTGTGACATCATGACAGTCAAACTGGCGCGCAATTCAAATCTTGAAACACCTTTATAATGATAATAGCAACCTTAACGTTTACTTCTATATGACTCTTACAAATGTTGAAATTGTCAAATACAAATGAATCGCTTATTTGAGAGACCCGGCAAGTACACAAAATAGAGTTTCGAGAAAATCAAATAATGCAGTTTGTCCAACATACTTTTGATTACAATCTAGACGATCAATTCAAATTAGATTCAAAGAGCATATGGTCCCTCTCAAATATGGTAGAACACATAAGTCTAGTGTAGCCCAACATGCGTTTGAGAACAACCATAAAATAGATAGAAGCAATTTAAGATTAATTAGGAATGCAACAAATACTAGACAGCTGGATGCATTTGAAAGCTTGGAATTCATAAAGTGTAAAAATAGTATAAATAGTGACAGGGGGCAAATCCCAAATAGCCCATTTATTGGTTAGTGGGTCACGGTTCACCGAACAGTGACAATAGTTTAGGTAGAAATAGGATACATTGTTAGCACAATGTTAGTTTTAGTCATCTCCAGATGATGCAAACTTGGTTGGCGGAACGAGTGCGAAGTGCAATATATGGTGTTTCGGTGTTTCATGGAAAACTTCACATCAAAGGTTCCAACCTACTTCAGGATTACATAAATTAATAATTTCATATTATTAATATTAAAAGTAAAGTTGGATTTTATTGTCAGGTCTATTCTCAACAACTAAATTATTGTATTTCTTTAGTTAAACATTACCTTTTTTGGTCATAAAAATGATTTCTATTCAACAAATACATGTATACCAAGCGCATTTTAGAAACTGCCTACAAACTTTATCGACAGAATTAAAGTGATGAAAATAATACTTTAAAATGTTAAATGAGGCGTTAAATCATCAGACCACAGCTGACCTACGCCTCCGTAGCATGGGGATACCAAGCGAAGACCTATCTGAAGAAGATCCAAGCCGTGGAAAACGTGGCCATCAGGACGGCGGTGAGCGCACCATGGTACGTTAGAAACGCTGACATCTTCAGGGACCTAGAGTACACACCAGTCACCGAAATCATCTGAGATAGAGCGAAGAAACTGTACACCTTGGCCGAGGAGCACAGGAACCCGCTGATCAGGGAGGCCACCTCCTATGATCCGGTCGACGCACCGAGGCACAAGAGGCCGAAAGTACAGTTACTGGATAACGGGTGAGTATAACTAATCCTTTCCTTACAGATGGACCAAACCACGGAAAAGACACGACATAACCAACCACCTTCCCTCAGACCTTGCGGGCGCCGGTCAGTAAGCCGACCAGTGTCCGTTGTCCCCCTGGCTCCGTGAAGGACGAAAGTGCTAAGAAAGCACTTAGGCCTTCACCTCCTAGAGCTACAGAGCTTATCCTCACCTTGTCCGATGATCCAGACGACAATGTGTCAACTGACACTTTGTGTACTGGCAGTCAATCCCAAGTCAAAAAATATCCGCACAGTCCCTGACAGACAGATGACAACCCTTGGGGGTGACAAGCTGGCGAAGAAAGAAGACGAAGACAGAAGAGCGCCAGAAGAGGCCCTAGCCAGCAGGGTTCATCAGCCAGGACCCAGGGAGGTTGGCCGAAATCTTCGGCACCGCTCACATTTGTGAGTGGGGCCGTTTGTAAAGTAAGCTAACCCGCCCTGCACGAGGCCGGTCCAGGTCTACAGCGATGACTAGGGTGAAAAGGCAATAGTCCTGCCTGGCCCTAACATCCGAGACCGTCATCAAGCCAATAGGATATTAGCGCAAGCGCATTTTAGAAACTGCCTACAAACTTTATCGACAGAATTAAAGTGATGAAAATAATACTTTAAAATGTTAAATGAGGCGTTATACATAAAATGATAAATTGATAAATAAACACGCTTATACTAATTTATCCAAATTGTTTATTTAGCTATTGAAGTTTTACATTGAAATATCCTAACTTTCAGATGAATGCCAATATTAAAAATTATATTAATTTAAAGTACAATAGGTCCATGAGCATAGCTTACAACGCGTGGGGCATATGCAGAGTAGGCTAATGGAGCAGCTATATGTCCTGAATAAGTGTATGGGGATGCCGCGTAGGCTAGAGGGGCAACAATTCCTGGTTTAGGGGCTGCTACGGTTAGGGCCAAGATGGCAGCGAAGAAAAGAGCGAACTGAAACAGAAACAGTTTGTAATATCTCATTGTCATTTTTACAATATTAAGTTAAAATAAAGCCGCAAAGAATTAAAATGTTTGTGTCATTCATTCAGTATTCCCCTAATCGTTTAATAATAATAAGAAACCTCGGATTTTCAAGTCATACAGCAGAGACTAATTGCATTTTTTTATTTAAAGAGGTAGAGACTAATTTAGAAAAAATGTTACTTCTTGAAATGATGCATATAGTAAATGTATCAAGATTTATGTGAATCTTAGATTGTATATACAGCGTGTTCTAATTTGATCCAGAACAACACTGTAAAATTTTACAGAACTGCATGATTTCGATGATTTTTTTCTTGTAAATAGGAGCCTTTCAGGTATACTTATCGAACTACCAATCCAGAGCCCGCTATGAATATTTTTCCACGTGTTTTTTCGAGAAATCGTATTAGTGATTTTTTATCGAAAATAATATTTTATCATTTCCTTAACTTGAGGACTGTGTAAAAGTTATTCACCATTGGTTTTGGCAGTCTAATCAACATTTCTTTAACGTTTTTATTACCTATTTAAATACTTCAGTACTCTTGTGATTTAGTGCTCGTCCTGGACATATAGTCATATAGTTGCGAGACTTGGAAAATTTGTGTTTTTTTGAGATGCTGATTGATGTTATGTTGTCAGATTTTCGATAAAAAAATTACTAATACAATACGATTTCTTGAAAAATCTCATCGTAAAAAATTCATTACAAGCCACGGATTAACAACCTGACCATCGTGATAGGTTCGATAAGTACATCTGGGAGGCATCTATTAAAAAAAAAAATCATTGAAATCGTGCGGATCAGTAAAGTGTGATGGTCCGAATAAAATTAGAACACACTGTAGATAACCTAGGTAATTTGTATACATTGTTGTTTATATAAATTAAGGCGTTGTTCGTAAAAACAGCACATGTCCAAAAATTGCAAAATTGAGTTTGGCACGCCATTTAGTAACTATAGCTTACATCTATGTTTACCGGTACATAATTTCTGTAAAAATATAACATCAACAAAATTACAGCGAATCAAACTTTATCCATTTTTGGTAACAACCACACAAGTCCGAAAGGTTTACAAAAAAGCTCGATCGACTCGATAAAATTTTAGTATGTGCGGCAGTTCCAGTAGTGATCTAGTTTCCTCAGGGTATTGCGTATTCGTTGGTGTTGTGTTTTTAATAATGGAGGTAGATCCAGGAATGGTCTCGCAAAAAACCAAAGAAAATACATAAATCAGAGGCCATTAAAAAACTTATTACAGGTAGAAAATCATACATCAGCTACAATGGGAAGCCAGTTGCTGAACGAAATGTTGGACAGGATTGCAGGCATGCATGTTTAACTTATTATTTTATTGTTCTACTTTTATAAAACATATTATATTTTTAGATGTAAGAAATTTCGGTGCCTCGAGAATATTTCACCAGATATTAGGCAAACCTGGTTTCAACAGTTCTATGATATAACTCAAAAAAACTAACAAGATACCCATCTAGTAGGTCTCATGTCACTGAAAACTATTGGTCGGTGAAGGCCTAGAAATAATATTGATGAAATTAGACGAAAAACCAAACCTGTGATATTTCATTACAATATCCTGTATGTTGAAATAGTTTTTTAAGTATACATGGATCACAGAAGCTAGGCCCCGCAGGTTACGAAACAGTTTGGTCACCACAGGACGATCTCCTAATGACTTAAGAAGGCAGACACGCACGAAGGCCGCAAAACTACCCTCAAGAAGTTGTCTTTCTAATCAAGTAACATACATATTTGTACATTTCAGCCAAGGCAGTCTCATTACTCGAGGCGTAAAAATTCTGAGCGCGCCTTTCTTCCTAACGATTTTACAGTAAAAGATATGCATTCTATATTTGTTGTGGAATACAAGATCAATATATCGTACAAAATGTATTGGAGTGTTTTTATAAAAGAATTCAAATAAATTTGGATTTCCCCGCTCTGATACCTGAGCAGCATGTGACAAAGACTCAAAGACAAGAGTGACAAGAGTGTGCCAGAGGAAAATAGAAATGCAATTATGGCTGAAAAAGAACTCCATCTAAGGAAAGCGGAAGCATTCTTCACCCTCAAGAAACAATAGAAGCAAAAAGCGAAACTAGGAGAAATTTAATGTTTGTCTTTCGATTTTATGCAGAATCTCCCTCTACCCCATATGCCCTCCAATCAAGTGTTTTATGCTCGTCAGCTTTGGTACAATGTGTTTAGAATACACAATTTGGGAAATGATGATTACAATGTATGCATTTCACGAAGGAGAATCAAAGAAGGGTAGCAATGAAGTAACATCAATGTTGCTACATTATTTCAATACCTATGAGAGAACTGGCAGATCTTTGGTATTGCTAAGTGATGGCTACCCTGAAGAGAACAAGAATTATGTCATGCTTCACTTTTTGTATTTTGTGGTGCATATCCTAAAGTTGTTGGATACTGTATTGTACATATTTTCAGTGCAGTGGTCATTCATTCTTGTCTAATGACCACGATTTTGCTCTAATAGAGAAGAAAAATAGAAAAGAAGAACGAATTGAACTTCCAGAAGAGTGGAAGAAGTTAATTTGCGATTTTTGAGTTAGCTAAAATGGATCAGCAACATTTTTTTTA
Organism: Rhamnusium bicolor; assembly: GCA_029963845.1. Lineage (NCBI taxonomy): Eukaryota > Metazoa > Arthropoda > Insecta > Coleoptera > Cerambycidae > Rhamnusium > Rhamnusium bicolor. Next base: position 132,191 of record JANEYF010001822.1, on the reverse strand, counting down.
ATATAAAATAGTCAACGGATAAATACTTTCTGAAGTCGGCAAAACCTCCTATACTTATTAAAAATGTTTGTCAAATTGAAATAACAAAAATATGAGTACACTGTCAATATACGAGGTAGTTACAAAGGTTTTTGGAGATCCAGCATAGTTCACTCAGAAATACCACTCCCTTCAGAAGTAAAACTGAAACGTAGCTACAGTGGAACACTTAAAATATCTCCGCTGAAAGTGGCTAATTTAAGAAGTCTCCTAGACTATCTAGAAAAACCCAAAAACAGATCTTTCTATGATAATCTTTTTTCATCGATATCAAATCCAACAACTAGTAACAATGATCTCTTGTATCTTAATGCTGAACTTGAAGAGGACGATAACAGTAGTGGATGCGATGAGTAAATTCAAGGTTTTTAATTGCTATGACAAAATACAATAATTTTTCAGTTTGTGTTAAGAAATGTCTCTTAATTTTCTTTTATAAATGTTTTATAATGTTTTATTAGGTTTTATAAAATAAAAGTATTTCCCCGTATGTTGCATTTTTTCCTCTATAAACACCAAATGTCCATCTATTTTTTCTTTATTTAACGATGGTCATAAAGCCATTTTTGGAATAAAATTGCGAGAAAAACTCATCACAAAGTGTCTGATATGAATATAAAATTATCGGTTTAAAAAAAATTCTTTTACAAGTTACAAGGTTTTATTCATTTTCCCGTAAATCAAGATTTTGGACATGTGTGGTTACTACGAACAACGCTACAATTGATTAGTAGATAGTTTACAAAAAGGGGTAATATTTTTGACAATGATAATGAAGAGGTAAATGTTATAAACAAAACTGGCAAGAATAGTTAATAATGTGGTGAACTTGGGCTCCGCGCATAGATCAATGTCAATGCTATTGACATGGGTGTGGGATTGGGTTAGTTCTTCTTCAATGCATTATTCACAAACAAGTAATTTCACTAGAATAGGAACTGTTAGTTGCAAACAATTTTTTAAATTCAATTCTAGATTGGTGATTGTATTGTTCTCTTTTAGTAATTACTGAATGAATTGTCAAACTAAATAGTTATTGTAGATGCTAAAATAGGCAAATAGTATACATTGCAGAACCAGGAGTCTAGATAATAAGTATTCATTTAATGTTTTCCAATTAAATTACCAACAAAAGTGATTAACTAAAGATTAACTTTAATAGTAGACACTAAACATAGTAGGTTTTCTTTAAAAAAGGATTCTTTTTAATATCAAAGTAATACAATTAAAGAGGTGTATTCATCAAGTGGTTAAGGTAAATCTAGAATCGCTCTTGAAATTTTTCTTTCAATTATAGCCAAAAACAAAAAAAAAAAAAAAAGGGGGGGGGGGGGGGGGAAAAAAAAAAAAAAAAAAAAAAAAAGGGGGGGGGGGGGGGGGGGGGGGGGGGGGGGAAAGAGGGGGGGGGGGGGGGGGGAGGAAAAAAAAAAAAAAAAAAAGGGGGGGGGGGGGGGGTTTAAAAAGGGGGGGGGGGGGGGGGGGGGGGGGGGGGGGGGGGGGGGGGGGGAAGGGGGGGGGGGGGGGGGGGCGGGGGGGGGGGGGGGGGGGGGGGGGGGGGGGGGGGGGGGGGGGGGGGGGTTTTTTTTTTTTTTTTTTTGGGGGGGGGGGGGGGGTGTTTTTGGGAGGAGAAAAGATTTTGGGGTGGGGGGGTGTTTTTGGGGGATTTGTCAACTATTTCGTTTTCAGTGAAATGCACATAAACAAATTATAAAAAAATAAAAAACTCGCTTGATAAAAAAACCTAAAGTCGTATTTTGAAAAATTTAAAAATAGACATTAGTTTTGTCTGGAACTTCTATATTTATCTTATCTTAATATTTAAACTAGTTTTCGTTTTCGGTTATAGATTATGAATTGAACAAAAACAAAATTTATGCTAGCCACCTGACGAAAACATCGCTTTAAAGGTAATTTTTTTGTGTAATTATAAATAAATATACTTACAAGTTTGAACATTTTGGTAGATTGTATTTGACACGTTAATCAAATGGTACAGTTTGACAATAGTGCCTGCCTTTTATATTAAATTTTACCTAAGACTAATTTACATATAGGTTCGGTTTTTTAAGTAGGGTGTAACTGAAAAATTTAAACTACTAGGATATACACCTACTTTGTACAAGGTCGGTTAGTGGTCAGTTGTTATATCTATTATTAAATCAAAACATAGTTATCTGATAGATTGAGTCATCGACCTACGACAACTCATTGTATCTACTGCCGTTGAAGGATATTGTAGTAGTAATGAAAGAGCAATAATTTTTTTGTTTTTTTGCCATGAGTAATGTTTAAAAACATTTTTTAGAATACAGAATATCTTTATTTAACCATTTAATTATGTTTGAACTGGGTTAGAATGCTAATAAGTAGAAATGTATTTATTTAATATATTAAGTCAGAAATCTCCATAGACTTAATTAAGACTTCTCTTTATTGTTGTTTACATTATATCACAAAAGCTATCCGTGACTTTGAGTTTCAAACGATCATGAATCTCATAGTTGCTAACAAATTAATATATTGGCATTCACAAAGAATATTATAATTTGGAAAATGCTTTTCTTAATTCATTTTGATGTGATTAGATATTACTTTACTGTTTTCAACAACAAGGAACAACTATTTGATTTATTTTCAAAACTACTATAAAATTCCAGCAAGAAGAAGCGATTATCAAAACATATCGTCGCTTATCTTACAAACGGGCGTAGGTAAAAGTTTGTACGAAGTCAATTGAAATCGTATAAAAACTAAAAGCCTGAAAAAAACCGTCGGCATCTCTTTATTGTACATGGGCGGAGGTAAATAGAAATGCTTGTCATAAGAAAATGTTATACTTTTTTGAAAATTGTATTAATTTTTATTATTTTTTGTTTATTAGATAGGCTATTTTTGTTCATTTCGCCAATAACATATTTTTGAAATATTATATCAGTTTTAGATATAAAGTCTAAATATTTAAATTTATTGGGTTTAGTTTTAAAGTTAACGCATACTATATTGAAATATGTTATTGCTCAGCAAGGACCAATGAGAAGGTATGAACATATCCTTGCCAGGATGAGGGAATGGGTCAGGTTAGAATAGCGAGGGGCAAGGATGTTATATAGTAAAAAATAAAATTAAAGTTTCCTCTAAAATAAAAATAAAAATGTAAGTTTCTTAACCAAAGCAAAGAATCAGTACAACAAAAATAAATATTTGTTTAGATAAAACATAAATAAAAACAAAATTAAAATATGTCGTGAATAAAGTATCTTAAATTAAAATTTCTTGTCAACTAAATAAAATATATTCCAAGAAATGTAACAATAAAAAAGTAAACTTCATACCTAATATAATATCTAAATATTTTGTTCTGAAAATATATGTATATTAAAAAAAGTTAAATGCTAAAAGTTGACGCGTCCGAATCTTCACTTTCTGAAGAGGAATCATTACCCGGTTGAATTATAATCGGCGCAATGGGGGGTAGTGTTGGATACTGATTTTCTTTATTAATTACATGCTGAACGCAATTTTTCCATAAATCAGTATTGTCGAGGTCATTTATTACTTCTCTTATATGATCAACTACTACCGCGCTTAACGTTGGAGAGTCATTACATTTTCGCAAACGATCTTTTAAAGTTGCCCAAACCATCTCGATAGGATTAAATATGCAATAGTATGGAGGTAAGCGCAAAAGTGTATGACTGTGTATATTGGATAAGTTATCAATAACATATTCCTTTTTGAAATTCTGTGCTTTTATTCTTTTCAGTAATTCGCGCTTTATTGGAACTTTTACAGGAATTTCCAAATTTTTTTCTCTCATGAATTTTAAAATGTCTTCCTTTCTTGTACTGATGTTTAGTATTTTATTTAATATGCGCGAGTGATAAGAAGCATTATCTAATACAATTACCGATTTAGGCGGAATATTTGGTAAAAGTTATTCTGAAAACCATTTATACATATAAATTATACGCCGTATTACATTTTTGGTAGCATCATCAATATTTTTTAATTTCATATTTTTCCTTTTCCTATTTGTACCGTGATATATAACATCTCCTTTTTTAATTACACGATAAATTGTTGATTTTGATATTTTAGTTAATTCGTTAATACGTTCTATTATTTCTTTCTCACATTTTTCACAATTTTCGCTTTTTAAACGTTCATATATATCTAAAATAATGCGTTGACTTTGTACGTGTAAATCTTTATTTTGAAACTCTAAATTTATTTCGGCTTCTTCGACAATAACAGGTGTTAGAAATAAAAATAGAAATCCACTATTTCACCCAAGAATTATATTTCTGTTAATTAATTTTATAAAAGTCGATTTAAAACATTATTTGGCGATAGCTAAACATCAACTGCCTGACTTATTCCCCTGAATCCCCTGTTGGAATTTGCCCAGGCGCCTACGTGACTTTACTCATTTAGTTAAAATAATATAATATTTCATAAAGATATCTTAAACATAGTATCATATAAATAAACATATATTTCATAAAGATACCTTAAACATAGTATCATATTACTAGCTGCCGCTATTTAAGCAACAACAATGTATATGTATATTTCTGCACTGCACTGGACCAATGTTATAAAGAACTAAGTTACATCATCGAGTCCACATTAACTACTGACTGATATAACTCAAACACCCACCGACCAACCAGACTGACGAATATCCTGATCCCAGCCAATCGTCGCCCATCATCCTCAAACTAAGGCCAATACCAGCACATCTCCACACGTTGATTGCTGAGAAACGATTTAACGAGTTTTTTTATACTAGTGGGCCTGTCCGTTTTATTGTCTTTAAACACGTGCAGTCGTAGATGGTTCATTCAGGCTGATTACATTGCCAGTCTCGGACTCGCATGCACAATTTCAACTACCATTCGATTCTCGATACCATTGCTAAATACATAGGACAAAATATCAAGTTAAGTGCGCACAGTCCTGTGCTTTAAAACTGACCAATTTCAATTGACTTCATATAAACTATATATCAGTTAGCACAGTTTTTCAGTAGAAGCAAAATAAAATTACAACATACTTCGATTTGATTTTAATATTCATATACGTCCACAGGCAGGATAACTACTTGGATTTAACATACGTCACTTTGTGGGGTATTTAAAAAAAGTCTTAGATTTAATTTGCAATATCTATCTCAACTTAGTTTATTTTTCAGGGCATCATCATCTTAAATTCAGAAGTTTAAAACATTGCTAACATTCTGCAACCTAAACTATTCCCGTTTCCTGGATTACCAACCTATAAACACAATAGAAGGTACACACCTTATAACAAAAATTTAAGTTAGAGATACTTATATTTTACATGCACTATAACTGATTTGTTAATTTTTTATTTCATTATTATGTACATGGTAGCCGAGGGGATAAAGCACTTTTAACTATTTACTCGCTACCGAAGGTCGAGGGTTCGATTTCATCCTGGAAAAAAATTACAAATCTTATTCGTAATTTATTGCATACTAAGAGGAAATTGTCGAGGACTTGAATTTGGTTCTGACACCACAATAAATTGCATTGTCTCGTCTCTCTTTACCAAAATCCTAGAATTTTCAGATTTTTTTCGGTGACTTGAAAGGTGATTAAGAAAACATGTATAAGAACACAAGAAAATAGAAACATTGGCATTAATTTAATGAAAAGACTGAACTTCGTAAATGGTGTTGTGCTTAGCTTTTGTTGATTTTGCAGCATCGCACTATTAAGTAAATAAATAAACAAAATATTTTTAATTTGTTCATCGAGCCAATTATAAATTGGATAAAATAAATCAAATATTTTAGCGAAATAATAAATAAGTAAATATTATGAAACAATTTGTAAATACTTATAATCAATATAGAAGCACACCGCTAATACGTTCATAGAAAACATGGTAATTATAATTACAAAAATAAGTAATTAATTGTAAACAACTTTAAATTACCTATACAAAAAGTATATCATAATAAGTATACAGTACAAAACAAAACACATGTGTCACATAACATCACAATATTTACAGAAAATTATATAATACAGTTTATCTGTAAATATTATTCCTCTGAGGTATAAAAACAATTTGATACAAGAAAAGAATTTAATTACACCTTAAATTTTTTTCATATTGTTATGGTGTTTAATATTCGGTGATAGTTTATTATAAAAATAGCTGCCAGCACACTTTTTGTGTAATAATTAAATACTACAGAAATTAGACAACCCCTGCCAAAGCTGTCTTGAAGAACGTGGACATACAACCATTCCCACCGACATTGCTTGTACCAGACAGTCCTCCCGTGGTGTCCGACACCCGACAGGAGTAGCGCCGACAAATTAACTACAGCCCCTCCCCATATCCCACAGGGTTAGTGGCTGTAGATCACAGAATCATGTTCCTTAAGCAGATGGAGAGAACCTAGAATAACCGCCTTGTGCATTTGGCCGATCAGCTTAGCAGCTTTTTGTATAGGGGACGATAACTCAATAACATACATCACCTTGATTTGATGGTCGAGGAGGATAGTCCTCCTTGTCAGGCTTGTTGGTTTGGATTAGCCTGACCATCCGAAACAAATAATTCCAGAAAATTCTGCATTTCTCGTTCTCGACAATGGATTTAATATCTCCGAGGATATAACGCAGCACAGATGTCTGGTCTACCCCATATGAGTGCCGTAGGTGGTAATATAGCACTCATAACGCTGCGATATGTCGGTGGATGTAGGCGGAAATCGCATATATGAGACATGCTGAAAGTGAGTGCATGTGTGATTCCGGCGCCTGGCGGCAGGTTCTGCGGTTGACATAGAAGACACCATGCTGGAGTTTATCGACGTGCTGCTGAAACAGATCTGTTCTGGATTTCAGATGATTTGGCTGAAGCTCAATGATTGACTCTACATCAGCATCTCGCCGGCCTTCTCGCCTGGTGTCTATTGCGAGACCAAGTTCTTCTGCGGCTCACTACTACAGTTTCATGACAAACCGCAACCGGAGATCTGAGCTCCTACGGATGTTACATGTCGTACTCAGCACTACTTTGCTATGCACACCCTCCAGTCCTCGCCCCCTCCCTCGTTGACGTGGGAGGTATAGACGAGGAGCAGACGATCTAGGATAATTATGTCCGTGAATATTCATCATCTTGCGGGTATCCCTGTCTAATTGGCGCATCTCGTCATCCACTTCACTACTCCAAAGGAGTAGAATAGAATCGGAATGGCAAGCATGTTAGTCGCAGATGCCTTGTTCTTCCCTGAAAGTTCGGAAGACCAAGTTTTTCAGAGTTGGTGTCTGTATTTACCGCGGAGAGAATCCTTTATTTGTTTTACATCCTGGGTGTGCCTTTGTTGCACACCCAGATATGTATAGGTCTCTCTGACATCCAAATATTTTAAGATGCTTCAATCTGCGCTTCTTCAAAGAATTCCCCGCATCGTCCTCTCTTCAGGTGGACTACTGTACATTTCTCCAACTCGAATTCTATACCAGTTATACGCGTGTACTCTTCGAACACCTTAAGAGCATTTTGCAGTTTACTCTTTCCGCAGGCATTAAGTTCAAGGTCACTCATATAAAACAGGTGGATGACCTTATGCCTCAAGTCATTGGGTGATCTGCATTGATATCCACGGGTTAGGCGCAGTCCAATAGATAATTGCAGCAGTGAGATGCAGAAGAGAAGAGGGCTCAGGGAATCACCCTGGAATACTTATCTCCTGAATGCCACCTTCTCTGTCGTGACATGCTATGAATCAGATGTTATGGTAAAGTGAGTCTCCCAGAAAGACAGCAGTTGTTCTATGCATCTCACTAGTGTTGCTAGTATCACAAGTTATTCGATAAGTATAGTAATAGCTCGTGAGATGTATTAAATACTATCTATCAATTAGATTCCACCTGTATTGTACAGAATCTTGTATAATACAGCGGTCTATCAGTAGGCTGTCTTTGTAAGTGCATCTGTTGGAAGACCGATCAACATACATACCTTAGTGTCCGTTTATGCAAGATACGTTCAAATTTTTGTAGCAGGAGTTGTGGCAAATGATCGGCTTATAATAGAGAGGTGATTTAGTTTACAAATAGTAATGCATACTAAAAGTAATATCTAAATACAAGATACCGAAGTGGTAAACGTCTCGCTTTATTTAACTGAAAATTAAATAAAGTAGCTACACACACTTCTTGATTATTTATAAAATTTGTATCATACAAAGAGAAGTAATTAAGCTTTAATTACGATTGCCGACCAATAAAAAATGTTTACCAAGTAAATGGAAATCCTTGAATCAGTCACATATACCACTCGCAAACCGATTTCTACTTATTGCCTTCGTCAGTGCGAAATAGGTACATGTAACTTGAAGAACGAGGATCTCAGAGTTGTAAGTCTCTGTGTGATAATAGAGTACTAACGATTACTACACACCTTAATAATGCTTTCTTGATTTTAAAGTGTCACAACTTAGTTCATTTATCTTTTCCGGTATGCTATTTTCTTCTTCTAGATCAATTAAATATTCGTTTTTATTGGCATTCCCACACCAAATTATGTTCTTTTATAAATGAAACGTTACTTTTAAAACTGCGATTTTCAGAAAATGAAATATTATTTTCAAGGATCATTTCAAAACTGAAATATTAGGGTAAAAAATATAATGTAACAACTTCAAATCATGTTTAATATTAAATATAGATAAAAATCATACCTTTCTATACATTGTAATCATTTTTAAATTAATTGTTTGCCTAGATTAAAGTCTCCTCGTCACATAAGCTTGTGGATTCCTAGGGCTTTTTAAAAATATTGTGCAATATGTGAACATTGAACAAAAGGGTTTTATTCTTTTATTTTGTTGAACATTGAATGTCACATAACATCCTTAAAACTAGATTTAATAATTCAAATGTACATGGTTGCCGCATGTTTGAAAGATGAACATTATTTTGCTGTTTAATTAATGTCGGTATTTATTTCAAATATATCCCTACCTCTTAGTAAGGATTTATTTCGGTATTTTTCGTTACACATGTTTCATAGTTACATAATCACTGGATGGTTATGTAACATTGTTTAAAATACAATTTGCTAGGAAATATATAACGACAATTTAATATTTCAACAATAATTATCTACAATAATGCCTATAATGTAAATTTCATTTTTGTGTAACGAAAACGATATAAATAGGAACTGATATGACTTTTTTTCTCCAATATTCCTTACAAAGCATAGTGTTTTGCAAGAACTGATATTAATATACTAAATATTATACTACTATAAGATTAACAATTCATATTTAGGGAAAACCGTTCGACGTAGAATTGCTAATTTAAGCGGAAAAATAAATAAATCCATATATGGGAAAAACAGTTATATGCATATTTGTTAGCCATTTTTGATACAGTTAGACGTAGCCGACTTCTGAAAACACTAGAAAATGTTCACATCTGATATAAATTTATGTACAAATACTGTGGAATATAGAGGACCCCAGGGCACTGTATTAGGACTAGTATTATTTAATACATGTCCAAATAATTTGTTTAATTTAGGGTTGAACAAACGTTTTATCCTACAAATCTCCCCTTACATAATATGATCTTATCGTATAGTTGGTGTCAGCAGTAACCACTTAAGACCACTAGAAGTTATGTAACGAAATAATTTTTCCCTTAATAATTTTCTATTGCAATAAAACTTAAATGGGTCCTTCTTTCAATTTGGTACACCCTGTATACGATAACTTGTGTTAATGTTTATTTTAAAACCACTTTGAATAAAAAGTCAATTTATTTTACTAGTCAAATACTTGGAATAGTAATTTTTCTTCGAAAGTAATTGTTTCAAACCGGTTTCTCTTCAAGGTAATCTTAGTTTATTTTATTTATCTTGATGATAAATCAATTATTGTGTTTATACTAAACAGCCGCTTGCTGAAGCTAAGTAAGAGAAAAGTGTTTGAATTTAATTTGGTTTAATTCAAAGCCAAGTTGAAATCATTTATTAATGGTAGATAAATGTTTCCAGTCACGTCACAATTTAGGTATAAATCTGCACGCGTCGACGGGAACAGTACTCAACTTAACAGAACTTCGAGCAACAAGTGGCTCCAGATACCCAGTGTGCTCCACCGTAACCAGGTAGTAGTGGTCCGAATACTTTGACAATTTTGCTGCTTTTATTTGTAATTTCGGTCATTCGCCGATTGTGTCCAAATTTCTGTTGTATTATTCTGTCCGTCAATTGTATATGAATGCCTGCTATTCCGATCGGCCAGGGATATTCAGAAAATCTCGCGACTCATTAGTATTTTCGGTATATCTATTTAACGACGAGTATCGGGAATACGCGGTTGTCATTTTTTGTTGTTGATGTAAAGATAGGATTTTAAGTCCTCGATCTTTGGTCAGAATCCCATCGCAGTTATAGTTTACTTAGTACCAGTAAGGTCTTAAGACCTCGATCTTTGCTTAGGATTTTACCTGATACATGCGAAACGGCACGTGTGAGGTTTTAAGTCCTCGATCTTTGGTTATAATCCCACAAAGTGCAATATCGTTAGGCAAGAATCGGGAATACGCAGTTGTCATTATTTATTGTTCACGTAAAGACAGGATTTTAAGGTCTGGATTTTTGGTTAGAATTCCATCTCAGTCATAGTTTACTTAGTACCAATAAGGTCTTAAGTCATTGATCTTTGGGTAGATTTTACCAGGTACACTCGAAACGCAACGAGTGAAGTTTTACGTCCTCCATCTTTGGTTAGAGTCTCACGAAGTGCGACAGGATGTAATGTATTAGCCGCACAACCCCGCTTTGAAAGTTGGGGTGGGGGTGGGGCAATAGTACGTCGGACTTTGATATCTCGATATGTCAGTACATTTTTGAAGTCTCTTCTTTCTAGACTCTCTTCATTCCAATATTATTATTGATTATGTCCCAACCACTTGGGTGTAACGAATTTTTTTTGTTGAAGTAATATCATCTGCAGATGCATATTGAAAAAATTACCAAAGTTGCAATTATGGATTTTAAGAAAAACTTATGTGAATACTACTTACGAGACATCTAATTAATGTTTTTGATTCATTTTCACTTCCTAAAAATACGCGGTGGCCAAAAATTATTTTTCAATTAAGAACTTTTTAAATTGAATTTTCCCAATTTTTTCAAATAGAATGCCCTGTATATTTTTCAACGATGCGATGTAGAAATGAAAAACGAACATATTTGTAAGTACTTTTCTATGGCAAATTGCAACCATTTTTGTTGTATTGAGCAATAAGTACAAAATTCAAGAATAAACTTAAGAAATAGAGGTTTCTTTAAATAATTCATTAGAAAAAATTATAATAAGTACATGTTGCCCATTTTGATTAACACACGTCTCTAAGCGCTTTTTAAAATAAGGCCATTTAGTGGGACAATTTCTTCCAATCCACTGAAGTGGGTAAATAGTATTTAACTGGTCCTTTACTGTAATGGTTTTCGTTATTCGACAGGCAATAAAACCTCAGTTGTAGACATGACTTTTGTTTTGGGTGAATCAGACAGAAATTGTTTGCTTGCCAGAGAATTTATAAGCAAAGGTACCCTGAAAGAAGGATTCCTGATGTTAGCAGCTTCCAAAACCTTCTTGATATATTTGTGGAAGCTGGAAATTTCGAATATAAAAAAAATTAAAAGAATAAAACGTGTTGTGAACGAAGAAAATGAGTTTTCTTTGGTTTTGGCAACGGTTGAGGATCCCCATATTAGTCAGAGAGAAATGAGCTCATTAGTAGGAACAAATATACGGTCAGTTGATTTGTTTCTTGGTTGCTTACTTGTAATATAGATTAATATTTATGTTGCGTAATAACATGACTGTTTTTTATTTATTTGTTTTTTTATTATTCTTGTATGAAGAAGTCTTAAATAAAATAGAGTAAGTGAAGTTGAATTTCTGCCTTTTATTTAAAGCAAAGATATAAGTAATAAATCTGGTCATAAAACTGAGAATCATTTTCGGCAGGTAAAGTTGTCCATTTATACGAAACCGACAACCATACACACAGACCCGTGGACATACCGTTTCTTCACTGAGTTATCCTAGCTTCTATCATACTGCTGAAAGAATAAAGTAATGTTCCTACACTTTAAAACAGGAACTGGTGCGCGAGAACGTACTGTAATAAAAGTTCAAAGTAACCCTATATTAGAGAGTGCCAAAGTGATGCTACCTTGCCCTCTTGTACAGGTAGAAAAAAGACAACAAGAGGACAAACTGGTAAGTAAAATAAATTTTATAATGGACCAGAGCAGCTATTAAAAATGTCCACTTCATTACAATAACCAAGCTGATTATGAAAACCCTCTAAACAATTTAGCAAGTAAAATATATGTGATGTTAACCACCGTTATCATGCATTACCAGTGACGCAGGGTTTTAATCATAAGTTCCCGATAAGCGGATTGGTAGAAGAGGTCCAGTTGTGTAGCCATCAAACTTCTCCGATTTAATGTTACTAATTTTTTTTGAGGAACATAAAATCGATGAGCTATAAAACTCAATCAACCATTATCAAGGACCTTAAAAATATAATTACAGAGGTGGATAAACTTTTCAACAGGTTAAAATTCAAAAAGGTACTAGAGATAAATTCGAAAAGAAACTTTAATTGTCTGAACAACAGCAAGACACCTATCAAATATTCACTTACGTAATACATAATTGTTTTTATATTACCACTTCTTGTTACGTTTCACAGTATATTTCCTTTTTAGGATTTTGCGGTTAGTATGGTTCGGGATGACCCACATTTTACAGTCCTGTTCTAAATAAAGTACTGTTGCCGAACTTCGCTACCATCCTTATGTTAAGAATGGGAATTTTTCAAACGAACACCTTGTAAGTAAAAAACAAAGTTTTTACTAAAGTGTGAAACAATGTTTTAGCATAAAATTATGTAATTATTTATTTTTATATCCTACAATTGTTTGTATTTTTGGTATTTGCAATAATTAAATTGAATAAACAAATATACTTAATTAAAACATTTATTATATCTAAATTGGTTCAAAATAAATAGCAAAAGTCATTAGACAGACCAGATAACTAAATGAAATCTTCAGTGTCAGTAGTATGCAGCATAACCAATTGGATTAATCTGACCAGAGTAGGCTAAGGGGGCGGCGGCGACGACTGGAGCGGAATAGGCTAGAGGAGCATATGCAGCTGGAGCTACAACTGGGGCAGTGTAGGCGGCAGCTACGATACCTGGTTTAGGAGCAGCAGAGGTCAAAGCCAAGATGGCAGCAAAGACAATGGCGAACTAAAACGAAAATTAAATTATATAACTTGAAGGAGTAAAAATACTAAATTTTAACAAAACAACGATTTTTCCAATTATTAATATATCAACGTAGCATAAAAATTTTTATAGAATAAATAAGGTTGTACTCTTTCCTGTTATCGCTTTCTACGTAAATACAAAGATTATTATCTTTGATAAATATTAAAAAAAAAGGGATTTTTTAATAATTTTGTTATCAAAATAAGAGACTTGAACTCGAACAGGCGTTAGAGGAAAGCAAATGATTTATATGTAGATTTAATATGTGGAGTATTGATGTAGCGGTTCTCACTATAGGTGGAAAGGGAGTCATGCCATTATTTGTTTATTTGAATCAGTGCTCGCTGTTTAAAATTTACAAAGTAACAAAAGAAAATTAATTTATATTTTATGAGTTATTAAGTTTGCAAGATTAATGTTTTACTTTTTAGTCCCTTTTTGAGGTTCAAACACCCGGTCAAAATTATACTGAAACAATTTTTGGTGTAATTTTATCTAAGAAATAATTTTCTTACATCATAGGTTGAATTTAGACTTTAGATTTAACTTTAAATTAAAAAAGATGCAGTCACCACAATCAGATTTAAAATTTTTCGACTATCTAATAAATTTAATTTTACATAACTACTAGTTATAAGTTATTCCCAAATGTATTTATATCTGATTCACAAAATATGCCATCAGATAATGTATAAATATAATAATCCCACAAACAATTCTTGTGTTTCTACATTTACATTTTACCCTAGAGTAGTCAATCTAACAAATGTCAACTTTAATTCTAATGAAATAAGCCTATTAGAAAAAGGTGTGACATATTCTCCTAATGTATATAACAAACAAGATATAGGGTTATTGACAGTCGATACAGAATTAGCATTAAACTCATTAACTAATACCGAAATTGAAGACAGATTTAGTATCGCTAATTGATTCAATAACATAGAAATTTGTAAAAATAACAAAAACTAAATAGCAACTATAAAAAATATAAAAAGTATAATTCAAGAAAATAATTCTTTGTAAAGCAGACAAAAGCAACACGACAACAATTTTAACCGAAAATGAATATAACACAAAAATATTTTCTATTCTAAACACTAATGAAATAATAAAATTAAACCATGACCCAACTAATAAATATCAAGCCGACATCATAAAAACTTTAAAGTAGTGTACATCAGTCATACCACCAGAACAAACATATAAATTTAAAAAATAATGAACCCCTCACCTCCATTGTTCTACGGACTACCCAAAATCCATAAAGAAGACAACCCTCTTAGACCAGTTGTATCCTACATAAATGCCCCATCCTATAAACTTTGCAAGGAATTAAATAATTTACTACCTGCTCTCATAAATTTTGAATCGAGATATTCAATCAAAAATTCCTTTCAGTTCATAGAAAAAGTTAAAAACCTAAGAATTCCTAGAAATGCGAAATTAGTATCTTTTGATGTGAAAAGTCTTTTTACTTCAATTCCACTACAAACTTTATTTAATATAATAGACCAACTTCTAAATAATTCAGATATAAGCCCAGAAAAGAAAAAAGAGTTAAATATCATTATTAAAAATTGCTCTAACCAAAATTATTTTAAATTCAACGGAGTAATTTATAACTTGTTAGACGGATTACCGATGGGTTCACCAATCTCTCCTTTATTAGCCGAAATTTTCATGTCAGATTTTGAAAATAAATTATTTAACACCAAAAACATTTTAACAGAAAATGTGTTTATTTGGATATGCTATGTAGATGATGTATTTTGCATTTGGAAAGGTACGGAAAGGCAGTTAAAATAATTTCTAAATTTACTTAACTCATTTAATGAAAAAATTCAGTTCACGTTAGAAAAAGAAAATGAAAGCTTTTTAGACGTCAACATAAAAAATCATAATTGTTGTTTAGAATTCGATATCTACAGTAAACCTACCTGTACAGATACAGTAATACACAATAGTTCTAACCAGTCTTTCCAAATAAAAATGTCATCGTTTCATAGTTTTGTTCACCGTCTGCTAACCTTTCCTTTAAGTCCAAACAATTTTGAAAAAGTAGTCAACACAATAAAACAAATAGCAAGGAATAATGGATACAAAGAAAGTATCATAGATAATTTAATAAAAACAAAAGAAAAATATGTATAAGGAGTTTTACGCTGGTTCTGTACAAGACGCCAATATCATCCATAAATGTATTAATTATAGAGCTGGAATTAGTGATAAAGTTAGCAATAAATTAAGTAAATTAGGTTGCAAAACAATATTTGTAAATAAAAATAACCTAGGAAAAAGGTTAATAAACAATAAGGATAAAACAGAAAAACTACAAAAGACAGGAGTGTATGAACTAAAATGTAGTGACTGCGACGGTATATATATATTGGCCAGACTGGACGTAACATAAAAAAAGTGACTTGAAGAGCATAAAAAGTCTATTGTAAACAACGTATATAGCACCGGCATATCAACACACTGTATAGAAAACAATCACTTTATAAATATGGATAATGTAGAATTACTTCATTTCGAAAAGAAAAGCAAAAAATTAGACTTCCCAGAAATATTAGAAATTAAGAAAGCTTCCAAAAATAAAAAAAACGGTTACAAATTTTTGAAATTTTTTATTGCATTTCTAGACGAATCTCGACGAATTATGACGATACACAAAATTTCAGACAAAAAAAAATTTCTGTCTGTGTGTCTGTCTGTCTGGTTCGCAATAGCAACTACAGTTTTTGAGATAAAGCTTTCAAATTTGGTACACACATTCTAGAGGTCAAGGAAAAGATTCTTATCGGTTCTTAAAATTTGAAATGTCAAAAAATATATTAGTGACATTTTTGAAACGTCAATTTGAAACGTCAAAATTTATTTTTGACATTTCAAATTTTAAAGTATTAGTGACATTTCACCAATGTGACTTTTTTGAAATGTAAAAAAATATATATTAGTGACATTCGACCAACGTGACTTTTTTGAAACGTCAAAAATTACTTTTTTCAAAAAAAAAATTAGTGACATTCCACCAATGTGACTTTTTTGAAACGTCAAAAATTACTTTATTACAAACTCCACCATACATCGAGTTTTTTTGAAACGTCAAAAAATGTGACTTTTTAGAAACGTCAAATATTACTTTTATTATAAACTCCACCACACGTCGAGTTATACTACAGTGATTAAGTTCTGATCCCCAAATAATGGCAGCGGTTTTTTAAATTGTAGTCAGATACTACTCTCACCAAAAGTGACATAAGGGATTAGTAAAGACTTTACCGATTTCTTATGTCACTTTACTTAGGCCAGTAAATACGTATTTTCTACACAAAAAAACTGACTAAAAATAGTTAATTTCTAAAAGGTTGCAAAAAAAATAATTATAACTGATTACATGAAACAAACGTTCTTATTGTTTCAAAACCTTGTGGTTCATTCAAGACCAAAAAAATTAAAATATGTAACAAATACTTACTAGTTTGAACATTTTGGTGTTGATGGTTGATTCGACTTGGATCAAATAATACAGTTCCTTGAAGTTACTCGGCTTTTATATATTCATTCTTCCTAGTTATTTCATTATGATTAGTCAAAATAATGGGTGGAACCACTATCATATTAATTTAAAGTATCAAAACTGGTTTAACTATTCAGTCAATTATTGTAATCACATTAATTTTTTTTTAAGATTTTCTCAACCATGACCCTGATTTTAACATCCTTCAATTAATGTATTAATAATTATTCATAACAATCATAAGATTACATCACTTAATTAAAACATACCACATTTGAAGACACATGTTTTCATTCTTAAAGTAATTACAATATTGAACGTTTCATATTATATTTTAAAAGTTGCTGCATTCAGGCGTTGTCAAATTCGTGTCAAAGATAGAACACGAATTCAAGGATATCTGATTTTAAGAGCCTATTAAGTTTCTTCCTTTTTTAAGTATTGTTTTTCAAATATCTTTTTGTCATGTTATAAACATGCAGTAGTAAGTATTTTGCTAAAAAAAAATCGTACATTTATGGACATTTTAACAGGATACTTTGAAATATCAATTTTTACAATTTTTGTGGTCCAGATTTTTTTCTGATAATTTTTAATGTAGTTCACAACACTGACGTAGTTTTCCACGAAACGCCAAAACACTATATCTGCACACGACGCGCGTTTAAAACTGTTTTAATCATCTCCAGATGATGCCAACTTGGTTGGCGAAACGCGCGTCGAGTGCTGTACATAGCGTTCAGGCGTTTCGTGGAAAACTATGTCAGTGTTATCTTCACATCAGAGGTTCTAACCCACTCCAGGAATGTAGGTCACAAAAAATAGTAAGGAAAGTAGATACTTCTGATTTAAACGTTTAATGACACGTTCTTTAACTGTGAGTTTCGTGTATCTGCAATGTTAAGTCGTTAAAAGTTCCTACTTCACGACAATGTGGGAATCGACCAAATGTCCGGAATAAGGATTCCAATACTTATGCAAGTATTTATGATCTCACATCCTGATGTAGGCCTTAGTAGCGGAAATAGGTCGACATTAGTCATAAATTAGTGTCACTACGGACGTCACTATTACGTTGTTAATATGACGTCTTTTAGATGAAACATTAACCGTCATTTTTACGTCACATTGGCAAAAAAACAACTTAAGGAATCACATGAATATGATGTATTTGCTATCTGAGATGAAATAACACATATAGTATGAGAAATTGCTTTAGTGGTGGAAAGTGCGGGGTAAGATGCAACATGAGGGCGGGAAATTTCTAACACATGATATCTTCTGCCTTTTACACTGCTTACATTAAGGCGAGAACGTTATTGGCACGCGACCGAGGCGGGGTATAGCTTACATGCTGTGACACTTCAGACCAGCACTTAGTTTTGTTACCGATTCATTCCAGAAGTGCGTTGTAGGATATATTGTAAATGTAGTATTAAAAATAAATAATAATTATTTTATATCTGTTTATTTGTTGGCGTGTTTTTGAAAATAATTTTAGAAGGTTATCGTGTTGCACTGAGTTGTGTAATAATATTGTATTGTAAGAAATAATTATTTTATATCTGTTTATTTGCTGGTGTGTTTTTGAAAATAATTTAAGAAGGTATTAGTATGTGACAATGTTTCGACCGTGGGAGGCCTCTACGTCTACATCTTATTATGTTTGTGAAAATGATAGTGATAGTGATTACAGTGATAAAGAAAATCAAAGTTCATTCGTGTTTTCAGTAAGAGAAAATCGGCTTGACCCTAATTTGTTTGATTTGGATGTACTAGGTGAAACAGCATCTCGGACTAACGTTCCTCGTCTCACAATACACAAACTGGTGAAAGAAAGTGCCCTCCCAAGGAAACAACGATCCGACGCCGGTCAATCGAAAACTCTGGACCCATCGTTAGGAAAACTATTAAGAACTTTAGTTTACGACGCGTATCAGAAAAATTAAATCCCAACTATTAACGTGGTAGACATAAAACTAAAAAAAAATGGATTATCATCTAAAATATACTAAAAAAACTTTAGGAAGTTGGCTGAGAAAAATTGGATTTATATATCAAACTATTAAAAACGTATGGCGATTATGGAAAGTAGACGAATAGTGGATTGGCGAAATTCATATCTAGAAGAGATAAAAGAACTCAAAGGGAAAATAGACCAATTATAATTTAGATGAAACTTGATATGATACTCATGACACCGTAAAAAAAAGATGGACTGAAGGATCTAGGAAATGTCAACCAACATCATTGTCCCCTAATAAAGGGACTCGGTTGATTATATTACACTGTGGATCAGTGGATGGGTTTATAATGTATAGAAACTGTGCGGAAAAAATATGGAAGACTTGAACGTGGATTACCACAAGAACACGAAGGGAGACATATTTGAGGAAGGGTATGAAAATACCCTAATTCCAAAATTAAAATCTAATAGCATTATTGTTCTTGACAATATCAGGTACCATTCGAGACAACTGTATAAAATGCTTAACAAGAGTTCTACTAAGCTGGAATTACAAATTTTTTTAATGGAACAATGGAACATGCTCTCTGAGGAAAATTTAAATAAAGCACAACTCTTGGAAGTTCTGCAAACGAAAAATTATGGGAAGAATTATATTATAGAGACTGTAGCGGATTATCGCATTATTTCTGTATTTTCAACAGATTACATTAATATGGTGTAAATTGAAAAAAAAATTCAGAAAATGAAACACTTCCGAAATTCGATAAAAAAAGTCGTAGAGTTAATTCAAAATGAGGTGTCGAAAATGAACATGGAAGATTGGGAAAAAAGAATTAGGAAAGTAATTACAATTGAGGATGATTATTTAAAAGTTTCATATAAATAGCGGAAATAAATTTATTGTAAATTTGACCGAGGATAGTAGTTCATCTGAAAATGAAGAAGAACGTGAGAAGGGCGAGGATTCAGAGGAAGAACTATGTGAGATGAGGTAAAGTGAACAGATGTGAAGTGAAAAAAGTGAATTTTGTGATATCAACTGTATATTTATTGAGTGGAATGAAAAAATATATCCTTTTAAACAATTATTTTCCCGGCTATTTGCCAAAACGCTGAAACTTGGATTACAAAAAAGATAATATGCACATTATGTTCAATACAATTGACTCAATAATGTTATTTTTAATTCCAACTATTCTGTCCAGTAAAACCAAAAATAAATAAAACACAAAGTACTTACCAGTTAACACTCACTTTAAAAAACTTTAAAATATCTACCGACACGTGTTTCTGCTTGCCTAGCGTCATCAGGGTAGCCAGGACATTTAAAGAATCCACAGTAAGAAAACTTGTAAACCCCAGTGTAATAAACATTAATGGCTTCAGAGAACAGAATAATTGATATTTATTTCCGTTTTTGAGCTTGAGAAACATTCTTTTCCAGGATGTTATTATTTATTAATGTTATTATTTTTTCATTTTGACAAAAATATGTCTGTTTTTATTATAGTAATAACTTTACTATTAGAATTTGTTTTTAGTTTATTTATTGCGTTAAACTTAACTATCACGCATAACTTGGCTAAGAGTGAAAATATCATGATTAGTCCTGAACTAACTTACAATTTCCGTAAGGCCAATTTTGTCCTTTTATACCAACAGCTAAGCTTAACTGACTGGTCTTTTTTGGACGAATATACGGATTGTAATAAAGCATGTGATCACTTTTACAGAGTAATTAATAATGTATTTGAATTGTGTGTTCCTAAACAAATTTCTCGGCCTAGAATATATCCACCGTGGTTCTCTAAAAATATAATTTCTGATATAAGACACAAAACTAAACTATTAAAAGAATATAACCGCACTAAAAACGATAACACACTCGTCAATTTCAAATTTCTTCGCTCAAAAATTAAGAAAGATGTTAATATGGCATATAAAAGTTTCTTAAATAACATTCAAAACAATATTCGTTGCGATCCTCAAATGTTTTGGTCATATGTTAATGGTAAAAGGTGTGTTAATTCGTTACCGAACACAATCAGGTTCGATAATACTGATTCCAGCCAACCTGCTGACATTGCAAATGCTTTTGCGTCCTTCTTTAAATCTAGCTTTTCTTCAAATATCTTAGTTGTTCCTGATGAGTACGATAATGTTACAAATAATACCTTTTCCCTTGGAAATTTTTTTGCGAAAATGAAGTATTTGATATTTTAAAACTAATCAAACCTACATTGACCTCTGGTCCTGATGGCATACCTGCTTTCATCTTACGCGACTGTGCTGTAGTGTTTGCCTGTTCTCTTATGAAAATCTTTAATCTTTGTTTAAATTCCTGCACATTTCCAGATGTGTGAAAACATTCTAGAATTTGTCCTGTTTTTAAGAAAGGTAATAAAAACTCTGTGATTAATTATCTATCATGATTGTCTCTAACTTTTCCAAGGCTTTTGAAATGTTACTGCATAAAGCAATTTATGCTAGCACTCATGGGTTGATTAGCGCTATCAGCATGGTTTCATGCAGGGTCGGTCTACCACTACTAAACTTTTTTGCTTAACACAGTACATTTCCGAATCTGTGGATTCTGGTGGACAAGTTAACGTCATCTATACAGATTTTAGTAATTCGTTCGACAGTCTTGATCATGGTATTCTTTTGTATAAACTTAAGCAGTTTGGTTTTTCAGATAAACTGTCTAAACTTTTTCATCATACTTGCAGTGCAGGCGCCAATACATGGAATACCGTGGTTTCAAGTCTGGCGAATTCATTGCTTCATCTGGTATACCACAGGGTTCCATACTTAGGCCTCTTCTTTTCGTTATTTTTATCAATGACGTTGTAGATATGATTGACGTCAATTGTCTTCTGTATGCAGATGATTTGAAAATTTACTGTGATATTAATTCTATCTGCGATTCCCTTCAATTGCAAATAAATTTGAATAAAATTAATGACTGTTGTGTAAAAAATAACTTGGCACTGAATGCGCAAAATGTAATGTTCTGTCTTTCACAAAAAGAAAAAACTGAACCTATATTTACAATTATACACTCAATAATATGTCTCTAAAAAGAGCAATTGAATTTAAAGACTTAGGAGTTATTTTTGATTCAAAGCTGAGCTTTAATCTTCATATTAATGCTGTTGTACTTTCTAGTTACAAAAACCTTGGTTTCGTTATAAGGCATTCACGAGGGTTTAATGACACTGACGTTTTATTTTTACTATTTAATTCTTTTCTTCTGTCTAAGATAGAATATGCTAGTATAATTTGGAATCCTGGGTATCAAACATATAGTAATAATTTAGAAAGTATTCAATGCAAATTTTTAAAGTACGTATCCTTTAAGATTGATGGCATTTACCCAGTTATTGGAGCGCCACATGAACAACTATTAACTAGGTATAATATGTTAAGTCCAAAAGATAGAAGAGAAATTGTATTCTCTTATATTCTTACGTAATATTATTCAAAATAAGATTGACTGCTCTTCTATTTTAAGTCAATTTAATTTTAAGATTACTTCAATCGCAACTAGGCACACTGTCACTTTCTATTTACCAACTCCAAGGAACAATTTACTTAAATTTTCGCCTTTATTTTGTTTATGCAACAATTATCATTCAGTTCAAGATAATTTGGATATTTTTGTCTGTAGCATTAACTCGATCAAAAAGTTATTTGTAAAAAGTAATGTAAGTGCTGTTTAATGTATTTCTTTTTTGCTGCTGCAAATGCATTGTAATAATTGTCAATTTTCAATTGCCAATTTATTTATTTTTTTTTTGTAATTAATATTCTTATTTTTATTTTTTTGTAATTATTATTATTATTATTTTTATTTTTTTTTTGTTAATTATGCTGTATTCTCATCCTATAATTAGTATGCAAATACTGTTGGATGGTGTATCTAAAATAAATAAATAAATAAATAAAAAATATTTGTTTCTGTTACTATTTTGAGAGTATATTTTTGTTTGTATTTGGTTTTTAAAGGTTTGTTACTTTTTAAATAATTTCTTTATTCTATACTAATAGTCCATACCCATCCTTTTCTGGCGAGAAATGCTCATACCTTCTTACGGTTCTCGCTGGGTAGCAACAATTTATATTAAGCGAACTTGAATGCTGTAATTATTGTATGTGTAGACAATACTTAAAATTCAATACTTTTATTTCAAGTTGATACTTTTTTCTACAGTTGTTAAATTGTTGCTAGCTAAACTGAGCACAAAAACTTACATTGAAAATTAAACGAGCGAACAATACAGTTAAATCCGGCTCTACGTTCTGCGTCTTACCAACACCTCCTAAAATACAGGAGTTGTTGGTCTTACCCCGCACGTCCTGTCACTAAAGCAATTTCTCACACTATACCATTTATATAACGTACTTTTTATTCAGATAAAAGTCTGTCTTAAAACAAACTACTTAATACAATTATAATGATTTAAATTATACAGGATTGTACTAATTATTGGATAATTGTTTTAAGAAGTATCCAGGGTGTCCTAATAAGTGCATAATGACAAATATTAACTTTAGGAAAGGATAGGAAATGTCTGTTTTGATCGTTTCTCGGTTTTAAAATTTTTTATCTTCAAGTCAGGTATACTGAATATGTTTTAAACTATACTTATCAGTTAGAACAAAAATGAAACAGAAATATTTGTTTTATTATTTAATCAGACGAAAATTTTGACATACATCGAACACAAATTTTGCTTAAAGCTATCAGTCATAGTCCATATTCTCTTTATCGTTTTCAGGATGCCTAGATGTAAAGGTTTCTGTATGCCAAAGGAGATCCGTAGTTATAATTATAATAGCTTGAAGCATATGGAGCATAATTGTAACCAAGGTTTGAGTACGCTATAGGAGTGTGAGATCCAACAGAACTGTAAGCTAATGGAATTCCGGAATTGTAAGTCACGGTAAGTGGTTGTGGTTTTGGAGCAGCGAAAGCAGCAGCTAAGATGACGACGAAAGTAATCTGAAAGCAAACGCAATTAAATTTTTTTTATTAAGTAATACTCTATTTCGTAGGTTTATTAATAACAGTTGCAGTTTGACGTTGCCGAATGTGAATAATTGTTTGAGTAACATTTTATCCTAATATAGCCATAGTGTACTTAAATTTCAGAAAGTTCTAAGGCCATTGTAGAGTAAAATATTGTCGCTTAGTATTTTTGTATTATCACTAATAAATATTTTGTTTTAATAGTGTTTAATACATTTTGGCAAATATTTCCAAATGTCAATCGCAGATCATATTTCCTCCGAATAAGTTTTCTTTAGATAAGATTTGAAAATTTTTCTCAACTAATTTACTTATGTGAAGAACTATTAAGATGGTGAATAAGATTGCAAAAAAGCACTATTTAAGATATTGTCTTTTTATGAAAATATTATTCTTTGAAGTTTGAAACTTTATTTGAAATTAATTTGTTAAAAAGTAAATCTCATGAGGAAAATATTTTATATACAGGGTGGGGCAATAGTGCGTCGAACCTCGATATCTCGAGTTCTACGATAGCTAGAAATTTTTTAAAAAATTGCAAGTAAACTAGATAAAAAAAGTCTATAACTGGAAATTATTCTCCAACATACAGGGCCAGCCAAGACGAAATTACAGGACCAAGATCCTTTTTTTTAAATGGAATGCTATGTATATAATAATAATAATAACACCACATGAAATTACAACCCCCTTTATCTCTGAAGGTCTAAAATGACTTTGTGTGGGAGAGGGCTACACATTTAGAGACAATGGACACACACCCAATATCCGAGTATACTACGATTAATCTCTCTCACAGAAAAATCCCAGCTCCTCGACCGGGAATCGAACCCGGGACCCCGAGGTTTCGAGGCAAGTACGTTACCTCTAGATCACGGAGCCATAGTATATCAGTACATTTTTTGAAGCCTCTTTCTAGGCTCTATTCATTCCTATATTATTATTGGCCCAACTCCCAACCACTTTGATGTAATGAATTTTTTTGTTGAAATAATGCTATCTGCAGATGGATATTAAAAAAATCAACACTGGTTATATTACGTCTTCGATAAACACTATTTAAATGTTTTTAAAATGATAACATTTAAAACAACAAACAGAAATAATTTGGTGTCAAAATTTTGTATTTACTCAAAATAAAATTTTTATTAATTAAGCTCATTGTAAACTTTGTGAAATGATGAGAATATGAGGAACAGTGATGTAAAAACTAGTTAGTTATTAAGAGATTACAGAATTTCTAGAAATGTGTAAGCTTTGTGGCAGAAATTTCTAAAAAGGTGTTTAAAAATATTGCCAAAATGTCGTAGGTTCATTTTCTAATAAATAAATTATCACGTCTAATGATAAATAAGCTTTAAAAACCTGAATTTCCAAAATAAAGTTGAAAACGAAAAAATTTTCCATATTACACCAGTAAGGCAAAGATGATCTGCTCAGTCAGTGTTTACCCTCTACATTGAATGATTAAAGACTTAGACTGAACTGCTGTCATCACTGAGAGGTACCATATATATCACTACTAGGGGTTACACTTATTCAATTCAATATCATAATGGCTAATGAAGTAATAAAACTCTATGTGTATCTTCTATAGCCATTCTGAATAAATAAATTTGACAAACTACTATTGTCCCAACTGATCATATTTTTTCTAACAGAAATAAGGAAAAATTGCGTCTATAATTAACGCAATTTTTCATTATTTCTGTGTTCATCTGAAAAGAATTACTAAGGAAATTTTGATCAAATTTGATAAAATTTTTCCATATACACAGAAGGTCAATACATAATGTATTGTCGTTTCGTGTATATAGAAAAAGTTTAGCAAATTTGATTAAAATTTCCTTAGTAATTCTTTCAGATTAATAAATATTGCCAACGATATGAAAATAATTTAAATTATGAAATTTTATAAAATTAATAAAATTTTGCTATAACTATTTTGGAAAACATCATCTTACAAAAATCTATTTGCTAATAAAATTCGTTTCTGCTCTTTTTACAATCTAAATAAAAAATTACTAATTATGGTAAACCACGATATAAGCAGACTGGCATATTTTTTAAACTATGCTAAAATGTTGTTTATGGACTAAAATATTGTTATATTCTCGACATGAATTTTTACGGCTGCATTACATTTTTCACTAGCTTGACAAGTAAAGTTAAGAGTAAAGACGAAAATAAATTAATTTCTATACATGAATGCGTTTGATATAGAGATATGTTGTTCTATGACTTTTATCAATTCAGCAATCTCAAACATAAGTGGTTATAAATTACAATCTAAAAATCAGTTTAAAAAGGGCCACTATTAAAAGTTATAATCTATAGAACGTATTTTTTTCTTACCAGTTTGAACATCTTGATGGTAGTTGGGTTGCAGTTTCTGTCTGAGACAAATTCTGCCGGTTTGTGTAACACACTGGTTTATATAGTAAAGAAACCCTTTGTCCGTTGCGGTTGATCACCTTCCGTCGAGTTCAGTTTATACAAACACAAATAAACAAATATTACATCCAACTATAACGCAGATGCATTTCTTGCCGGTCTACTTTGTATCATCGTTATTCCAATTTCAATTAAGCGAATTTAACGTAAACAATATTATTATTGTTTTGTGTGATGGAGAATGCTGCAATAAGTTTTTTAATGCCTCAAAGAACTTAAACACATATTATTATTAATAATACCAATAACATGACGATATAGTGATCTTCGTTTAAGACCGAAGTGAAAATATCTGATGTGGCCAGCACATAACTTTCTTATACCACTTTATATCATCCCGATCTAAAAAAATCATTCTATTTAATTCTTCATTTACCTCAATTAAATTTTAATAGGGTACCTTGAAATGTTTCATTAAAATTTTTAAATAAATAATTATCAGCGTCATTCGATACTGTCAATAATAATTCATGTCATATATTTTAATAATTTCTTCTTATTAACATTGACATTTTTGTAACTAAATTAGACATTTCAAATGTCAGACTGTTAAATTTGTCCTACCCAGTTTTATGAGGTCAAATGTGTAAAAAATTTCAGTTTACATAAGCTTTATTTAAGTACTTGGAAAATTAGTATATAGATATAATAGACATGGTTTATAATCTTTCATTAAGATTATATTTTTTTTGTAAAAGCAAATACAAACAAGTTTGGGTCTCGTAGACCTTCTTTCAGCTGGCCAATTTTTCCATTCGCCGAATTTTTCCTTGTCTTTGGCCTTTAGAACATGTGTAACAAATTTGAGAGCTTTACATTAAAAACTGTGGCTGCTATCGCGATACTACAGACATGCGGATAGATTTTTTTTCATAAAGTTATGCTTTTTCATTATAATTGGTCGAGATTTGTCCAGAAATGCAATAAAAATTTTTAATTAGTTTTTCTCGAAAGTGTACCTTTTTTCTTTCATTCATTAAGTCTCTTCTGGTGGTACCACATTCATCAAATTTAATGCGCGCGCGCACGCACGCACGCACGCACGCACGCACGCACGCCTGCGCGCACGCATGCGCGCGCACACACCCACACACACATACACACACACGTACACGCACCGACAGACATCATTCGGAAAATAGTCAGAATGGATTCAGGAGGGTTTAAAACATATATATCAATCAAAATCGCAAGGTCAAAAAAAATCACGATTACTATATTTCCTTATATTAGGAATAAGAAAGAAAAATTTCTTAATAAGATGTACAAAGTTGCTTTTTCAAGTTGTCTATACTGGTATCTTGGAAACTAAAAAATGAATATGGGTAGTTTTAATTAGATGAAGTTGCGTATATCAATGAATAGTCAATATGTGAAGACAGATTCAAGTTGTCTTACTTGGTTCACAAAATATCCTGAAAGGATTAAAAATAATTTTTTAAAATAATGATAATACCTCCCCCCCTTAATTATTTGACCGAGCTTTTCCAAAATGAGCACTTGGCTAAAATTATGATCTTGTGTTTCAAATTGCTGCGGGGTGCAAAAATAGCCTATATACCACAAGACCAAAGTGTATTTTTTAATCCTTCTGGCAATATCTTTACCTCGGAATTAGAAAATGCACCTTAGTCCCTTAAAATAATATACTACTGATCCATGGTATGCAATAATATTTCTTAATTGCACAGTAATCAAAAAGGTCTACTTTACACACACAAAATTATTTTAAAATGGTTTACTTTTTGTTGTGGTCGTAGAAGTATTTTATAAATATTAAGGAATTTATTTATGTATGTTACATTGTTTACCTTTTAAGAAGTTTTATACCTAATTATGAGGACACATTAGAGATTAACTATAAAAGAAGTAATAATAAAAAAAGAGTTGAAAAAGTGAGTATGTGTATGTATGTTTATATATGACGCAGATTAGATGCAGTTTTTTATTGTAATATATGCATAGAAAAAACTAGAGTATATATACCCGAAACAAATCAGCTAGGAGCATAAATTTGTTTAGTGATTTGTAACAAGCAACGTTAAAAAACATGTTCAAATACGTAAGTGTTTTTGTATTTTAATTGTTCGTATATTTTGACTATAACTTATTGAAGGGGTGATACTTTAAACAACATATTCTAGTTAATTAAATGAAAAACAAATTAATCATGCGGAAATTATGATTATATCAAATTATTTCTTCCAAATTTAAAGCTTAATAATTAAATTAGTGAGATCAGAAAAATGATAGTTCTAGCAGTTAATAAAATTACTGGGTTTTTATCCTAAAATTTCAATTATTAGTAACAATAAATTATTTTTTACCATGGCGGTGACAAACATTTCTAATTCGGTTAGAAGTTCTATTTCCTCGCAGCATGTACTGAATTTAAAGATGTTTTAATTTGCCATATTTTATACAAAATGGTGACGTATGAAACCTCCTTTTTATTCTACTAGTCAAAATTGCTTGAAATTTAAAAAAAATGTAACTATTTCCTAAATGAAACGTAGCTATTGTAGCTATTTGATGAAGTCAGGAAATAAACAGGATACACAGCATTTTTTAAACGCATGACATACAAATATCCATCTTCGAAGAGATCATGATGGAGTATTTTTTAACACGCTTTTTTTTTTATTAGCTTCACTTGTATGTTTGTTTGTTTGTTTGTAACCGACTCTTTGGACTCGATTTTGACCCACTTTTAAATGGACAGATTTAATTGAAACTTTGTACACTTACGAAGAACCGGTAACAATACAATAATTTGATAAGTTTATATCATTATCCTGATCAGGATTGCCAGAATTAAATAATTTCCTTTCCTTACGTATCCTCTGCGCGAGAGCAAGTGGCTTATTACTGTTAGTACATTCCGTGATTCTCAGTTCGTTCGATGGCCGAGCGGGTTAAGGCACAAGTCTTAGTCGACGCGAAACGACTGACTCCTCGGGCGTGAGTTCAAATCTCGTCTATGGCTGAAAAAAAATATATTCTTTTTTTCAGAAGTATCTGTTGGATCGTAATATGTTATAATATCAGCATCAATAAGCAATATAAATATAGTTTTAAAAAACTAAAAAACACGCTTTCATAGCACATCAAACTAAAAAGTGAAAAATAAATATAGTTTAAAAAAACTAAAAAACACGCTTTTAAAGCACATCAAACTAAAAAAGTGAAAAATAATTATTAATATAAACTGAAAACAATAATGAACGAAAAATACTAGTATTATTGTGAAAAAAAGCGAGGGGCGCTTTGTGCCATATTTTTCGTACATCGAGCAACCCACGCTGTTTTTCACAATAATACTAGTATTTTTCGTTCGTTATTGTTTTCAGTTTATATTAATAATTATTTTTCACTTTTTAGTTTGATGTGCTTTAAAAGCGTGGTTTTTAGTTTTTTTAAACTATATTTATTTGTTTTCCAGACTAAAGCTGAAGTGGGAAAATAGTGTTTTTTAACGTTATTAAAAGTTTTTACGGAAACTGTTAAAAATCGTGGAATAATTAAATTTTATATTGCACAAATCTTTATGAATGATTACACAGCCCCACAAAAAAAAAAAATTTCTGACCTAGCAATGAGACGAGTATATCCTTATGTATTTTTGATCGCTGATTCCGAATCCGGGGTAAAAAAAAGTCGTACACCCCCAGAAAAAACTTTTAGAGCCAAAAAACACCCCCTGAATCGTTTTGTTTAATATTTTCGGGAAAAATTTAATATATTACGATAAAAATAAAAGGTGAATTGCAGCGTTCACCCTATCGGTATGAAACGCACTCCCATAGAGGGTGAGAACCACCCTCATCTGCCATCAAACCAATTGATAACGACAATGACTGAAAAACATCTAAAAATGTTTAAGTTTCGTTAAGTTTGCAATAAACTGACGTAGAATTCTCGTAATACCCCAAAACTACCTCTATAGCATTATGAAAAAAAACCCTTAACTTCAATTACAGAAAAAAGAAAGGAAAAAACATAAAATTTGGTAACGATTTCATTATATGGATGTTCTTATTTGCAGAAATCCTTATGGCTAGGATATTAGCAGTCATTTGTCACCAATCTTAATACCATTTGGGTATAAAACGCATCCCTGAAGGGGGTGAGAAGTACTCTTACGTTAGTAGCTTTTAATTCTTCTTTTTTTTAATCTTTTTTTTATGGTATCTTTTAACTTTATTTTCAAACGATCTTCTTACTGACTGTCGTTTGTGTTGTTCTTTCGTATCTCTTTTCAGTGACCAACAGTAGTCTGCTATCATGCGTTCGTCCCATCTTCCTTGATATCGTTTTTCCATTTCGGCTATGTCCTGGTGGAAACGTTCCCCTTGTTCTTCACTATAGTCACCTAAATCTTCCGGGAAATAATTATTTCCCGGAAAATTTAGTAGTCTGCTATCATGTGTTCGTCCCATCTTCCTTGATATCGTTTTTCCATTTCGGCTATGTCCTCATAGCCGAAATGGAAAAAACGATATCAAGGAAGATGGGACGAACACATGATAGCAGACTACTGTTGGTCTCTGAAAAGAGACACGAAAGAACAACACAAACGACAGTCAGTAAGAAGATCGTTTGAAAATAAAGTTAAAAGATACCATAAAAAAAAATTAAAAAAAAGAAGAATTAAAAGCTACTAACGTAAGAGTACTTCTCACCCCCTTCAGGGATGCGTTTTATACCCAAATGGTGTTAAGATTGGTGACAAATGACTGCTAATATCCTAGCCATAAGGATCTCTGCAAATAAGAACATCCATATACTTAATGAAATCGTTATAAAATTTTATGTTTTTTCCTTTCTTTTTTTCTGTAATTGAAGTTAAGGGTTGTTTTTCATAACGCTATAGGGGTAGTTTTGGGGTATTACGTGAATTCTACGCCAGTTTATTGCAAACCTAACGAAACTTAAACATTTTTAGATGTTTTTCAGTCATTGTCGTTATCAATTGGTTTGATGGCAGATGAGAGTGGTTATCACCCTCTATGGGGGTGCGTTTCATACCAATAAGGTGAACGCTGCAATTCACCTTTATTTTAATCGTAATATATTCAATTTTTCCCGAAAATATTAAACAAAACGATTTAGGGGTGTTTTTTGGCTCTAAAATTTTTTTTTGGGGGTGTACGACTTTTTTTGACCCCGGATTCGGAATCAGCTATCAAAAAATCCATAAGGATATACTCCTCATTGCTAGGTCAGAAATTTTTTTTTGTGGGGCTGTGTTATTCAACAACAGAAATATGTTAGAAGCCTTACATTACTTCAAAAAAACAACACATGCAAGAAATCAAATATCAACCAAGTGTTGTGAACTTAAATTCTACAGATTTCTAATGGATTGTGATATAACTTGATATGTAGTCATGATGGTATGACTATTTCCTTTTTTGGTTGCGTTTTCTTCACTTCACTTGCGACTCATTGTCTATATTATTTATACTGATTTTTTATGTGGAAATGTTAATCACAAAATGGGTACGAAGTGATTTAACGTTTTACTTTCATTCATCAAATACTTACCAAGTTGCGAAGAAAGCTCGCAGAAAAAAATATTTTCCTTTAATTACAAAAAATGTTAAGAAATTTCTACACCTCACAAGTCATTTTATAACTATTATTACCTAATAACATATTGTTCTTTACAGTTGGTATTCCTCGGCCTTTTGGCTGTCGCCGCTTTTGCTATTGTCACCGCTAATCCAGTAGCTGGTCCATCGCCAGTAGCAGGTCCTTCTCCAGCGGTAGTAGCGTCATATGCAGGTGTTCCTCTTGCTTACTCTGCTTATCCTTACTCTGCTGGATATTATTACTACTAGAATAGGAAACTGCCAACCTACCAACATCATTTATTTATGGTTTTGATTTGTTATTACAAGAAAATTGTGTCACTTATAAACAATAAATTTATAATATATAAATGCATTTTAATACAAATTAAAAAAAAAGCAGCAGCTAATTTTGAGTCAATGCTTCCCCACAATGTTCGAACCTACCCAAATAAAGAAGAAATATCAAAAAATATTAAACTGATTGAAGGATAAAATAATTAATCTTCAAATTTAAATTACAGGTAAGATTTTCTTGGCAAGATACAGCTTGGTTACGTAAAATTAAAAGTAATAGCAATATTTGAAGTTTTAAGTTTTAGGAACGGCTTAATTTATTCTAATATTTCATTACACCATAATCTGCACAAAATTTTAATTTACGCTTGTATTTAACGAATAATAAAATAATTTATTGGCTCTATAAAATAGATTGATTTACAATCTTTCATTAAGAAGTTGTTTTTGTTTTAAGTTAAAAATGGAAAATTTTTTATCCTGCAGAACCTTTTTTTTTCCCATCAACAGACTCATCATTTCTTGTCCTCTATACATACTGCGAGCGCTGCTTTAAGTCGAACAGGTGTTAAAAGGAATGCAAATAATGAGGTCTACGGGAAGTACATACAAAAAATGTTCGTTTTTCATTTTTACATCACATCGTTGAAAAATATACAGGGTGTCCCATTTGAAAAAATTGAGAAAATTCAATTTAAAAAGTTCTTAATTGAATACTAATTTTTGGCCACCCTGTACATTTTTAGGAAATGAAAATGATTCAAAAATATTAATTAGATGTCTCGTAATTGGTATTCACATAAGTTTTTCTTAAAACCCATAATTGTGACTGTGGTGATTTTTTTAATATCCATCTGCAGATGGCATTATTTCAACAAAAAAATTCATTACATCAAAGTGGTTGGGAGATAGCCAACAATAATATAGGAATGAATAGAGCCTAGAAAGAGGCTTCAAAAAATGTACTGATATACATAGCATTCTATTTAAAAAAAAAGGCACTTGGTCCTGTAATTTCGTCTTGGCTCGCCCTGTATGTTCGAAAATAATTTCCAGTTATAGACTTTTTTATCTAGTTTACTTGCAATTTCTTAAAAAATTTCTAGCTATCGTAGAACTCGAGATATCGAGGTCCGACGCACTATTGCCCCACCCTGTATAGGCGATTTTGCCATTACATTTATTCTAGGAGTACGAAGACAAGAACATTGTTCATTCGTGCTGTTAATACGAGGTGTATGGAAATTTAGTTGAGCTAACAGTTCAGGACAATCGATTAAGTGATTCGTAAGCTTGTACACAAATAGGCATGAATAATAAGTTCTGCGACTTTCGAGCGATAAGAGCGAAAATCGGGTTAACAAAATGTTGTTGTCAACTCCATCCAGTTTATATGCCATGTCCTTCATAAGGACACGTTGCATAGAATCAAGTTGTTGAATATGAGTGATATAGTAAGGTGACCGTATTAATGAGCCATATTCAAGTTTTATGCGAACATAAGCGACATAGATTTATGTAGCAGACTTTGTTTTTAAAATCTTTATAATTTCTAAAAATGAGTCCAAGCATTCTTTTCGCGGATGACGTAATACTATTAATATGAGATGAGAAACTGAGCTTTTGATCAAACTCAATTCCAAGATCTCTTGTTTGGTTTTCACGATGTAATAGAGTATTATTTATTGCATAATTATACTTATTTATGGAACGCGTGCCATTATTGATTCACGATGTATTCTATACTGTCATCAGTTTTAATTGTGAAGTATACAGGTTATTTACAATTTACATCATTTACCTCATTTGAGCCCATTTTCTTATCTCTGATTAAATTTTGGTTAAATAGAAAAACACAATACGGAGAAAAATAATACATGATAGAATGAAATAAATTCCTGAGAAACTTATTACCGACTAAAACCGAGGGTCGTTTTGGTGACAGCTAAAGTACCAAATTTTTCAGGAATGGAGTACCGTGTGTCAAGTCCCTTAAGTCTTACCGCTGGACAAACTACCCGTATGTCCCGGCCTAGACAAGATTCGAAAAATTAAACAAAATACACTTTCATGTACTCTATTTTCCACAGAGCTAGTTACAAACGGCCAGCACACATGAAAAACAAAACTGACTACACCTAATCTAAGCATAACATATCAAAAACAAAACGGCTGCTGCCTTTTTCAAATGTCAACGAACAACAAAAACTTTTTATGCAGCGCCACCACATACATATCAAGACTAAAGCGGCGGTGCCACGTTTAGCAAAAAATAACTGAATAATCGGAAGTTACAACACCGTAAGTCATCTGTATGCTTTATGCTAATGCTAATGCTTTCAATAATTTGAAGTTTACGGAACGATACAACAGCAACCAAAGTAACCAAGTTGGCTGACGGAACATATCTTTAATCCATGATAATTTTGTATTTTGGCGGCTGCATGCTGGTTTCACCTCGTTCTGTATTTTTGTCTTGAAAATAGTCTAAAGTAGCCAACAATGCCTAAAAGTAAGGCGTTACCTAAAGTGAAAATTAAAGAATGGGCAGGAAATCAATCGCACTATCTTATCAAATAAATAATGACATATATTTTGCAAGGGGTGTGGCAAAACAGTAAATTTATAAATCTTAAGTTTTCTAGTTTTATGCTAGTGCCTTTCAACGGTTTTTCATTTATTCTAATCCTAATTTACTGTTATTTTCATAAGATAAAATGTCTAAAGAATGCTATGCATAAAAGTGCTTGAGCACATACCTTTAATATGATTTACTTTTTCTTCAAACGTCATAAAAGTCATCATTTTTAATGGTAAAATCTGACACAAAAATTGATCTTTTTGTTACTAATATAAAAATGTCAGCACTTTTAATCCTAGGATTAAAAGTATTTTTAATCTTACTATTAAAAGTATATTTAGGTAAACATTAAGCATTTTCATATTAATTCAGTTTATTTAAATTAAAATATGAAATTCTTACAATCCAAAATTATTAAACAATGAAATGAAATACAAAACTTATTGATTAGGCTAGATATATAAATTCATTCAATTATCATTATTTATTAATAGTAATATTGAAAGTGCAGTTTGAGCAAGTTGAATAAAAATTAAACAAACCAGAAGAATCGACACTGTTAACATTTTTAATGGTGGTGGTAGCAATATCTGAAACTGTTACCTCTTCGTAGTATCGTGGGAACACATTTCTTGATTATTTTTTCAATGATTTTCTACATTATTGCAAGCAGCTGTATTATCGAGATTCAAGGGATTGATACTATTACACGTATTAGGCCCATTGGTGCTAGTACTAGGTTCATCGAGTCGAAATATTTTTCTTGCTGTACTTTTTTTATTTTCTATAGATTCTTCTATATACCCCTCTGCAACAGTGCTAGACCTCCAACCCCCATGTCTTTTAAGACAAGCAGGGCCGGATTAACCATTGTTGGCGCTGTTAGGCACAATACTCAACTAGCGCCCCTTTTTCAATGAAGTTTTAAAAAGTAAAACAACAAGAAATTAGACTTTAATACAGACGTATATTTAGATAGGTAGTCAGAACAAACAAAAATAATTTCCAAATGTAAAATAACTTAAACTTAAAAAAAACGATTATAATTATAAAAATGTTTTTTTTTCTGGATTTCGCAAAAGCAAATGACTTAATTGTCTCCTCGAAAGAAATTCTTCTCGTAAATTCTCCCTCTATGCAGAGAAGAGCAAGTCCACTAACGCGTTCTTGAATCATACTTGTTCTATACAGATTTTTAATGCGTTTCAGGACTGAAAATGATCGTTCGGCAGAGGTGTTCACTCTCACACCTCTACTCTAGTCGCTGTCTTTTGATTTGTGTCATTCTCGATATCTAAAAATGCTTTAATCACAGCAGACCAATTTTTCTTTAGCGCAATGCATGCATCACCACTAGCAGACCATCGCGTAACAGATAAACTTTTAAGCGTTATTGTTCTATCATCACTATTACCAGGCTGGGCTTGAAACTTCGTTAAAACTTCCCATCTGCCGATAGAGACAGAGAAGAATTTGTAAATTTCCTGTAGCAACCCAACAAACGAAACAGCTTCAAGGCAGCTTTCAGCAGTAGTGGTCCCAACTAAGTTGAGTGAGTGTCCGGCGCAAGGTACATAAAGAGCGTTTGCGTTAACTTCCTTGATTCTAGCTTGTAGCCCTGAATATATGCCGGACATGTTTGACGCGTTATCGTAAGACTGACCGCGGCAGTCCTGTATATTTATTTTCAATTCCTTCAGCTGGTCAGTGATACAATTAAAAAGATCTTCTGATTTGTGACCCACATTGGGTAAAAACATTAAAAATCTTTCAACGGGATCCCCCTTTTTAAAAATATATCGCACAACTAAAGATAACTGATCGATGTGGGCCATGTCCGGCGTTGAGTCAATGATTAGAGAAAAGTATTTCTGTGACTTCATCTCACAAACAATTTCACTTAGAACTATTTTAGACGTAATTTGAATGAACTCATTACACACGGTTGAAGACAGGTAAGATACCTTACCTTTACCAGGATTTCCGTATTTTTCAATATGTTGTGCCAAAAATGGATCAAATTCGGAAATTACCTCAAGTAACATCACAAAATTTCCATTATGTAATGAACCAAAAACTTCATTTGTTCCCCTAAATCGTAGCCCACGGGAAGCTAGAGCTTTCACCACAGCGACAACTCTCCGCGAAACGTTTTGCCAGTAAGACATTTCTTCTTCTATTGCCTCGGTTAAGCCCTTGTCAATTCTGCCTAATTTACTACCTCTAACCTTAATAAGTAGTAAGTTAGACTTATGATTAGTAGAATTTTCGTTGATCATTAACAGTTTTTTGAGATTTTTCCAGTCATCAACACCCTCTTTGGCAAATGTCGCGTCAGCAGAAAACAGGCGGCAGGATTCGCAAAATACTTTTTTTGGTGGACTCTGAATAAATTAACCATTTGCGTGGTTTAACTTCACCATTAGCCATTTTTCTAATAAAATCGTTTTTATTAAGAAACCGCGCCTTGTCCCCAAACATCATTTTTGTCAACTTAAAATCTAGTTCTAAATTTTGAGCAGTACCATTTTGAGCAATATAATCTATTAAACGTTCTGTCAAAATCCATTTTGCAGGATCTGGATTATAAAATGTCATTGTATTAGTAGTAACTTCTTCCTTCCGAGAATCGCGTAGCTGATGCTCTTGCTGGACCTTAGATGACACAGAAGTAGACGCACTCTGCGAGGATGGATCTTGGGTTATATCAGAAACTAACACCAAAACACCAAAACCACTTTAAGTATATAAAAAAATAAAAATGATAACAGCAAATTCGAGAAAGTCAGATCGTCAGAAAACATAAAAGCACGTCTCCGCTTTTGTGGGAATTGTTATATGATTAAACCGATTACCGAACGTTAAGATTTACACTGAGGACGTCGTCGATGCGCTTCAATTTTCGTTCGAGTTAACTTAATTTTTAACTTTTGTGTCGTACAGTTGTAGCAAATCCGTAACATTGACCTGGGTCATAACCAATAAGAATACCCAAAAAAACACTTGGTCAGTGCACATGTTTTACAAGAAGGTCAATAAATTATGGTTTATACCTAAATAGTGACAAGAATGCTAGAGATTTTCAAGGGGGTTACTTCGGTGGCTTGACAGGCGGTAAAAGAAAAACAGAAAGAACATCAACGGCGAACGGCGCCCTTTAGCATTGGCGCCGTTAGGCACGTGCCTAACTGTGCCTAATGGCTAATATGGCCCTGAAGACAAGTGACATCACCACCAGTCTACAAGAAAAGTGGCAGAAGTTCGACGTAAGCAGTGTCCAGTATATTCATTTGCATTTGGTAAATTTAAACATTTTGCCACTTCTTTTGCAACACTACTAATTTTATGAATACCGACCTTTGACATCTTCCATTTTGATAAAAAAAACGACTTTCTTCAAAACCTTTTGGCCGAAGAGCATCGTATTTTCTGTAAATACTCAAATATTTTTCTCCAAGAACCGTAAATGACCGACCCTTACCGGTCTTAGTATGAGGAACTTTTATCAGTAAAGCAGACTTAACATCTTCTATGTCATCAGTTTTTAAATGAATTAGTTTATCACAACGACATACGCCCACAATTCCCATCATTAAGGCAACCTATAAATAAAAATTCACAAAATTTGCCTACTTCATTCTTTAATTTCAAACATACCTTCATCATTAACTAATGTATGTTAGGAGCAGCATCCAAAAAACTGTTAAACTTGGTCCTTCGATAAAACCCTAGCTTTTTTAGGGGTATAACCATTACTTTGCATTTTTAAAAAATGCAATCAACTTGGAAAATTTACTTATATCTACGCCATTCTTGAGAGCCAGTGTCGATTTCACCATTGAATACTGTGACCACAAAGTGGAACATTTCATTTTTGAGGACAGACGGGCAAATTATGCCAATAAAACACTTTCCGAATACGATTTTATATTCTTTTCAGAGCACCATTGCATAATATGATTATATGAGCACTCGTACAATTTACGCGACTTTGATGGTAGAATATTTAAAGTCACTTCGTTAGCAATTTCAACCACCTCTGCTGGTATACTCGACAAATCCTCACAATCATACATTTTTTTCTAATAATAGACTATAATAAATCACAATTTATTTGCTTAAATAGAATGTTTGTTTATATTTATTGGCATCCCTAGCAATCACATAATGTTTGTCACAAGCAACACGATGAAACTGTTATAAGTCGTATAATCGAAAATAATTATGTATATACTTAATGTTTAAATATTTCGAATTTTTTTTGCGTTTGAAGAAAAAATAACATGTTTCATTTGGATTTAAAGTGTTTTTGTTTGATACAAACATTATTTCTCGCCAAACAAAGTGTCACTTTTAGTCCTAATAAAACAATATACTATTAATAATTTCTTTTTAGTGTGAGCCCTAAAATTGATATGTTTTTGTGTTTTTGTGTGTGTAGGTCGCTTTAAACGGCTTACACATACTGAAACATGTTGCGATGCAAGAATCGACTCCTAGGTTTCATGAAACATGTATCAGTTTCAGTACGCCCCACATTACTCCGATACGTTGATACCAGTCTACACATTCTGCACCTTTTTGTATTCATGAAACCTGGGAGTCGATGCGTGCAACATGTTTCAGTATGTGTAGGCCGCTCTGTAAGAAATTTCACACCAAATTTGTCTTAAAAATGTGACAGGAACAATTGATGCTAATTAATATGTTTTTGGAGTATTTATCTTGTACGTTTTGTTTTGAAATTTTATAGTTGTTTAAAGAAATGTAACAAGATCTTGTTCCAGAACATTGTGCCGAATTTGCCAAAACGGTTTCGCTCTGTGTATTATTCATTACGTTTGTTCCTATATTGTATATAATCATGGGTCTAATAATTAAATTTTTTTGTTTTCTTGTGCCTATTGTTGTAATTTTATGCCTTTTTGTGTAATTTTAAGGACCATTCTTTAGTTTCATTTTAAAAATTTTTGGTACCTAAAATCGGGCCCCTAATAATGAATGATTTAAGCACACTTTGATCGTAGATAGTTTAAATAAATTAATTTTGATCTAATCATATGAATAAGTAGAAACGATTCTTACGTCTGCCTTTATAAATGAGACCATCGTTTTAAAGTAATGTTTCTCTTAATTAAAAGTTATTCTAACATGTCTGTTGAAATAAATACAAATGTGTATTATGACAAAAATATATTTTTATTTTATTTTTTATACATATAATACAATTTAATCAACAAATCATAACCGGGGTGGACGTTGGTAAGATGACAGATTTATTTTCAGTAGTAGACTCCTGAATAGTAACCTCCATAGGGGTAAGAGTAAGATAGAGGGTATCCATATGAGGCAACAACGGCTGGATTAGCACGAGCCGCTGGAGAAGGACCAGCTACTGGGGAAGGACCAGCCACTGGATTAGCGGTAGCTACAGCAAAAGCGAAAGCCAAAAGGCCTAA
Organism: Rhamnusium bicolor; assembly: GCA_029963845.1. Taxonomy (NCBI): domain Eukaryota; kingdom Metazoa; phylum Arthropoda; class Insecta; order Coleoptera; family Cerambycidae; genus Rhamnusium; species Rhamnusium bicolor. The sequence continues at coordinate 91,903 of JANEYF010001822.1, read as the reverse complement.
CAATGCAATCTATAAACAATAAAAACAATGTGTTAATACTTTTCTTTTTGGAATAATGACAATTATAATGATTTTAATGTTATAATGAAAACAGAATTATTATGTTTTTATGTATCTTTTTGTTAGACATATAAAGAAGAGCCTGATTTTAGTTCAAACATTCAAATAATTACTACATCATCTTCATATGAAACTGTTTTCATTGGTAAATTAGAGTTATTACAAAAATTATTTATAAAAATTTAAAACAGCATAGGAGCTCTAACTTTGCTTTGAAGATTTTAATTTTTATGTATTCAAGACTTTATTTTAAGTTTTTATTTATTTATCTCTGTTCTCTAGACATGTAGCAAATACATCCGGATATACTGCATTTAAGAATGAAATTATATGTTGGGTATTTATTTTTGTTTTATTATGAATTTTCCTAAATATTGTATGATATTTAAACTGCTTTTAGAGTTTACTACTATTTTAACGACTGTATTTAGTCGTTAATTTTTGTTATAGTAATCAAAATTTGTGATTTAACAATGAGGGTATAAAATCGCAGAAATCTCAAATTATTATTGAAACAAAAAATAATAGCAAAAAATTTATATCATTAGTCGTTGTTAGAGCGACCATTTTAAATATCTCGCTATATTTGAATTTTTAAATATTTAGAAGAAACCAAGAATAAATGCCTACTTCATCTCACTCTGCGAAATCTCAACCTTAATAAATAAATACTGATTAAAAAAATAATGTTACAATATAATTTACACAAGTTATTTATTTCGTAATTAAAGACTTTATACAAGGTATAAAACTCTCAATCAACCACTACACACAAAACTTATTGGTGACAAATTAACCAAAAAGTTACTTACGAGTTTAAACATGTTGAACGTTGCTTGTTACAAATCACTGAACAAACTTATGCTCCTAGTTGATTAGTTTCGATATATATACTCTAGATTTTTTTATCCTGCATATATTATTACAATAAAAAATCTGCATATAATTTTGTCACACCCATCATACTACTTTTTATAAATTATGTTAATTAACACATCATTTCATAAAACAATTGTTGATCATTTTTTGTTCAAAGTTGTTTAATCCTTAGTGTTTTTTATCACTTATTTACCGTCGACCTATTTCTGTTGCCAAGGCCAGTTATCGACGCTTGGTGATAAGCTCATCAATCTTCTGTAAACATTGCACCCTTAACCTGTAAATGTTGTGAAAGTCTCACTTTGTGATGAAGTAAGGAGCTTTAAGGTACATTTACAACCAATTCGCTACAGGCACAATTTACTGACGGATTGTGAATTGTGCCGAGATAAAATTTAGGTCATTTATAATGAGTTGGAAGCTGCCATCTGTTGAGATTTTTTTAATATTACGTGTGTGCAAATTCATTTTGATTAAATAATTACAATTATATTAACATAACTTCTAAAAACATCATATTTTCTAATACTAAAATATCTAATCTTCCAATTTCAAATCACAGACCGACTTTAAATATAAACAATAACTTTGTGTCGTAGTACGCATGCGCAATTTGAAATTCGTGCCGCAATTGAATTGAATATTTGCGATTTGCAAGCATCCAATTCAAACCTGAAGTGCAATTCAAGGTCGTGCCGACTTAAAATTTTATTGTAAACAAATACATTCAACCAGATATGCCTAAAACCCAATTTACAATCCACCAGCAGATTGTGCCCATACCGAATTGGTTGTAAATGTACCCTTAATGTCTCGGATACATAGAACGCACAGTATTACATAACTTTCGATAGTTTTATCGCGAGTAGGTCCGCTTATCCACTATACCTCTTTCTTACACTTGGTTTGGCCTGGATTTAAACCCAGATGGTCTAGGTGGAAGAAGGCATCACTATTCGTGATATCACCAAGCTGATGTTTAACCACTTGTGAATTTGATTTTTCTTTAACATTTAGAAACTGGGTTAAGTCTACCATCATTGTGTAATAATAATAGTAATAATATTATATTATAAAGTCTTCTGTTTACAACATATAGAAATTAGAGAGTGGTCCGACATCAATCGCTCTATCAAATAAAGAATGACATATATTTTGCAAGGCATGTGGCAAAATACTAAATTTATACATTTTAATTTATATACTTAGTTCCATTTCCGTATTTTTTAATCCTAATTTATCCTGCTTTTATTAAGATAAGATAATCAATGGGTGCTGTATATACAAACGTATTTACACAGGTCATAAGTGGAGCATCATAAGACGTAATGTCAGATACAAATTAAAATATACTAATTTGATAGGAAGAAAAAATTTAATATGTATAGAAAAACATTTTAATACGTAAAAATATTACTAGAGTTATAAACACTAAATTATTGAGATTAATAGAAGCAATGTGACACATTTTTATCCCCAGTTTCAGAATAGTATTATATTGTAGTGAAATTGCTGTATAATAATTCCGATATGATCGAAAAAAATATTATTTAACTAAAATTTTATGATCAAAATTAAAGACGGTATTGCACGTCTATAATTTTGCTCAGTTTTAAATAATAGTTATTATCCAGATTACCCTATGCCTAAACCCAGCCGTTTCAGAGATATTTGATATTTTAAAAAAATTTGACAGGTGTAATGGTTTACAATAACCTTTATAACTTTCTTCATATAAGAGATACTCATTTGCTTTTTGGCATGCAAAAAGACCATAAGGTGAGCTACGCTCTACAGTTTAAAAAATTTCAATAATCGTATAACAAGGTACAACAACGTCAGAAATGGAACATTTCTGACTTTACATTTTATAAACTTCAAACCACGAAAACTTGCTTAAGTCAAATGGAACACCCTGTATTTTTTTACATCAAGTTATGTATAATTAAATTCCTCTTTATCTGATATAAGCATTGGGGGGGATTAAGTTACAACTTTTAGAAATATTTGTGATTTTCTTATGTTAGTCATTCTCTTATGTTAAAAAATACCACCACGTTTAAATTACACCCACGAAGACTTTTTTGAATTTGTTTATTATTTATGGAGAATGTGATAAAGTAATATCAAGAACTTGTAGTACATTGGCTACTCGATATCCACAAAAACGGAAACCTTCACCAAACACAGTAAAATACATACTGGATAATTTTAAAAACAATGGCTCTGTCAAGGCAAGAATTCAAAAGCGGAAGCCTATGTGATGATTTTCTTGCATTTCCAATGACGTCATTAAGACAAGCTGCTCTAGAATCGGGACTATGCAAGGATTGAGTTCACAGAATCTTAATTAAACATAAATTTCACCCGTTTTCATTCCAAATGATTCAACGATTAAAAGAAAGAGATTTCCTAAGAGAAAAATTTTTGTGAATTTATTCTAATAAGGTCTATAGGTGATTCTTATTTGAAATATATTATATGGTGAGATGAAGCTAAATTTACCAAAAATTGACTTTTTAATCGACACAATTCGCATTATTGGAGTGACTCGAATTCTCATGTATTCAGAGAGTACAATTTTCAAGAAAGTTGGCAGTTTAATGTTTACTGTGCCACAAGAAACGATAGAGTGGTGGTATTAAACTTTTATCAGGCAAATTTAAACACTAAGTTATAAAGATTTCTTCTTCTGCTAATATGTATAGTTAATTTTTTTATTTTTGTTTTTTTTTAGGTGAATGGTATCTAAATATTTTACAAAATTTGAATAATAACTGTTTAGAAAATTTACCTCTTGCCGAACATAGATACATTTTTTTATGAGCACAACGGTGCTCCTCCATATAACGCGTATTTGATAAATAATTTCTTACAAGAAATGCATTTCAAAACTTATCACAGGACTCAATTAGAAGAGCTATCAATGAAGAACTAATCCGAAGGTGTGAAAAATGTGTGAAGATTCGAGGGCAGAATTTTGGACAATTATTAAATTAAAATGGAATCATGTTTTTAGTTGATTTTATCTTAGCTATTTTAGTTTATGCAAACTGTCTTCAATCCAATTAATACGCATGTTATAGTGTTTAGTGTTATTTTTCGTTTTTGTGGATATCTAGTAACAAATGTACTCCAAGTTCTTGATGTTACTTTACCACATTATCCATAAATAGGAAACAAATTCAAAAAGTCTTCGTGGGTGTAATTTAAACGCGGTGGCATTTCTTGACATAAGAGAATGACTGCCATTATTGATTGTTTCTAATCATAGATAATTTGATAAAATTTTTAAAAAATTCTAACTTATTTTCACTATTTCTAATTATTAATATGTCTAGAAATGGTAGTTGTCTAAAGTTTTCAATTTCATATGTGAATTTAACTGACGCAAAACGACTGTTTAATTTAGAAACAAAGTTGTCAATATTAATAGCTTTTGTGTTTTGTACAGCTAAAATATTATCCACATACCTAAACCAAACCCAGAGGAAATACTCGAATTATTCTTTTGTTTCGAATCTGTTCATGAAAAGACTGGCAATAAATGGTAACAATGAGTTACCCATTGCTGTTCCCTCATGTTGTTTAAAGAAATTATCAAGATATTTTTTTACTACATCTTAGCTGAGATTGTTTTAAATAGATCCTTAAGGTAGTCCTAGGTCTGTGGTATCGGAACGCTTGGAAACAATGAACAAACGTCAAAAAAGGTTCAAAATTTCATCTTCTTGCAATCATTGGAATTAATCACAGAGAAACTAGGTGCAATAGGTAAACATTCGAACTCGAGTGCAGTACTCATATAGTGTTTAGGTGTTTCGTGGAAAACTACGTCAGGGTTTTTGGGTAATTCTTTATTCATGTTTTCTGCTACATTAACAATTAAATATTTGTTAAAGTCGGTTGATGTAACTTTATCAGTAACTTGATGAGAGCGAAGTTTGCTGTTGTTAATGATTTTCTATATCATTTGCTGCGAATTTAATGGAAAAATAATATCAATTGCATCAATTACAACGTTGACAATCTCTTGAAATTTCTTATTTGTATCTAAATATATGTCATATAATAAAGCCCAAGTTTTGATTTGCGAGATATCTGTTTCATTTAATAAGACTATAGTTTACGGGCCGCGGCCGGCCGGTAGTTTATCTGCATGTTGTTTGTCTTTTTTTCTAAGTTTGACGGAAAGTTATCGACGGCACATTCGTTTTTATTTTTGAAATTATACAAATAGTTGAAAAATCGAACTAGAAATTTATTATCTGCTCAATTCATAGTAATAACGATAACTTCGTGAGGCGAACATTGGTATAAAAAGAAACTAAATTGATTAACCAGAAAAAACTCTAACAATATCATCAAACACAAAAATAAGCACAGAAATAACAGTTGTTAAATTACATTTACACTAAATGTTCAAATTGATGACCATGTACCATTTAACAATAACTAAGACCATTATAAAATTCATTTCTCACATTCTGAATAGTTTGAGGCGATATTAACCTAATCTCATGTTGAATTCTTTGCCTGAGATCGTCTAAATTATTGGGTCGATTGTTGTACACTTTACTTTTTAAGTACCTCCATAAAAAGAAGTCTAATGGCGTTAGATCATGAGACCTAGACGGCCATATCTGACCTCTTCTCCCTATCCATCTTGCTGGGAGAACTTGGTCCAAGTAGCGTCACACAATAATTACATAATGAGGCGGAGCGCCATCTTGTTGTAACCAAATTGTATTATTTGGTAGGTTAGTGTTATTTGCATTGGGGAATAATGCAGCTAATGCAGGCATCAATTCCAACTGTAAAAATTGCAGGTATCTATCTCCAGTCAAATTGTTTTCAAAAACGAATGGACCTATAATTCTGTCACCAGTAATTCCTGCACAAACATTAACTTTCTGAGAATATTGGGTATGACTTTCCTGCATCCAATGGGGATTGTCCCTAGCCCAATATCTACAATTCTGTCTATTGACATGGCCATTTAAACAAAATGTTGCCTCATACGAAAATAAAACACGCTGGGAAAACACTGGATCGCGGTTGCAAATTTCCATCATTTGTTCACAAAACTCTTGCCTACGATCAAAGTCATCTTCTGTCAACTCATGAACCAAGTGCACCTTATATGGGTGGAATTTTTGAACTTTCAAAAGTTTTAGAACTGTAGTGTGGTTCAAAGCAATGCTTCTACTAGTTGAATGTGGATTGTTTTCAATTTCTAGTAGCACATTAAGTTGTGCATATTCATTTAATGTCGCCGGACGTCCAGTTTTTGGAAGATTCTTTACAACGCCCATGTTCCCGAAATTTTTTTTCAATTCTACTAAGTGTTGATTGATTTATGGGCTGATCCGGGTATTTTTCTCTAAAAAGATGACACACTTCTTGATGTGTTCTAGCTCTATCGCCATAACCAATCATTATTAACACTTCAATTCTCTTTTTGTCGCTCAATTGTACCATTTTTATTAATAAAATAGTTTTTCTAATTTAGAAAAAGCAAAATAATAACACTTATTCTATTGTGGACATTTACAAATTGTGTCATTCTGACAGCCGTAACTAATGTGATACACCGGCAACTAGATAAATTTACCCAATTTAATGAATTTTTATTATTTGAACTTTAAGATTGTTTTTCTCGATTTTTTTCAAATAATAACATATTGAAAATTTTATACGGACGGAACCGGAATAAAAACTGCTACCAAAATCAATAATAGAAAGTATAGGTTGTCATTTAAAAAAAAAGTCGATGACGTCATAATTTAAAAAATAAATGACATAAGAAACTGAAAGTAGACTGAAAATATTTGCTGAAGTCGAAATCGCTATACCCCTTCGAGATTTTTCCCAAAAAATTAATATCAACGGAATTACTGAATTTATGCGTTACTTAATTTCCACACTGTATATATCCCTCAATAAAAAACTTATTAATTTTGACAAATAAATGATGTCTAAAAGATACTATATACAATAGCATGAAAATGCTCAGCATGAACCTAATTTACTTTAATAATTTCTCTTTAGTATGAGCCCTAAAATGGATAATGTTTTTTAAACAATACCTATTTAAAGTTTCACATAGCTATTATTATATTTGTTCCTGTATTGTGTATGATCATAGGCATTCTGTCCAACAGACCTAATTTTTTGTTTTCTTATATCCATTTATGTATTTTCTGTGCGTTTTAAATTAAAGGAACATTTTTGGTTTCTTTCAAAAATTTTTAATGCTAAAAATCGGGATTCTAGTAATAATTTACTAGCACTTTTGTAAATTGTTTATATAATTAATTATCTAACTGATATGAGTATAAAATGGTATAACAAACAATTTCAGTTGTTCGTGTTCATCTGTATATTAGGTATAAGAAAAAATGTTGTATGTTCCACAAGCGGCCAACATTATACAGCAGTAAGTCGATTGTTGTTATATCCAGAAGTGGTGTTAGTCACTGACTCGCATCCTTTGTTTATAATAATTAAATAGTATATTCTTTTACTATAAAAAAATTGTCATTGGATTATATTGGTAGTTATTCAGATCACTTTGCATAAGTAGTTTGAAAAATAAAATCAAAAAATATAATTAATTACTTGTAAATCAAAAATTTTCAAAAATCTCTATTATCAAATGTGATATTTTTTGGCCCAAATCTATACTAGCCTGTTTCCATATGTGGTGTTGGATGTTTAAAAAAATAACTAAGCGAAAAGCAATTGCAGAAACAAAGAAAACTAGTTTTTCGCTTTTTCTAGAAACTTGGTTTGCTTGACTTAAGCCCTTTCTGCATATTATAATTCAATTATTATTATTATTAGGCATATATAAATAAGAGCATCGTAACATCCTGTTGAAATAAGTACAAAAATGTATTATGACAAAAATATATCTTTATTTTACTTTTTATACATATAATACAATTCAATTAACAAATCATAACCGGGGTGGACGTTGGTAAGTTGACAGGTTCATTTTCAGTAGTAGACTCCTGAATAGTAACCTCCATAGGGGTAAGAGTAAGCTAGAGGGTATCCATATGAGGCGACAACAGCTGGATTAGCACGAGCCGCTGGAGAAGGACCAGCTACTGGGGAAGGCCCAGCTACTGGATTAGCGGTAGCTACAGCAAAAGCGAAAGCCAAAAGGCCTAACAATGCAATCTGCAAACAATAAATACAATCTGTTGAAAAATTTTTTTGGAATAATAACAATTATTATGACGATTTTAATGTTATAACAAAAATAAAACTAGGTAAACAGAAACAAAAACGGAATTTTATGTTTTTATGTAGCATTTTGTTGGAGGTGTAAAGAAGGACTTCAAATATAATTAATTACTGTATCAACTGAATATGAAATCATTTTCACATTAGAAATTTTGTATAAATTGTTTATTAAAATATAGGAAGTCTAACCGTGCTTTGAGGAATTCCGTTTCTATAGTTTCAAGATTACTAGTTTTATTTTCGGTTTTTACTTATTTGTCTCTCCTCTAGATATGTAGCAAAGATATTCAGATGTACTGCATTTAGGAATAAAGTTATAATATTCTCTTTCAAACGTATTGTTTTCAAGTTTCTCGTAAAATCCTTGAAGGCGTTTAAGAGCAGCAATTATTTATATACCTGAGATAACCTATTGTTATGTAATTTTTCTGCGTACATTATTATTATCTTTACCTTACAAATTATCATAATATTTTTGCTTGCAGAATAGGATGAAATTTCTCAGAGTATGTGAAAATAGGCATTTCTTTTGGGTATATTCTGAATATTACTAAACATGGTTTGATATTTAAAGTAGTTTTAGGACTTTGCTACTATTTTAAAGACTGTACTAGTATATTTTATTTGTTAATTTTTGTTATAATTACAATTTGTGATTTAACAACGAAAGTAACTAGTCATTTTTAAACTTCAACAGTTAGGTGATACATGTCTATTGAAACAAAAAATAATGGCAAACAATTTATATTGTAATAGTCTTTAGAGCGACAGAAAATTTCTGAAACTTTTTAAATATTTTGCTGCTTGATTCTTTAAATATGTATGAGAAACTAAGAATAAATGCCTACTTCATCTCAATCTGCGAAATCTCAGTCTTAGTAAATAAATAAGGACTGAGAAATTCACTCTGTTTTATCTAACGTATATTTAAAAAAAATATGAGACTTGCTACTTGGATTCCAAAAAATAATTGTAACCATAGTATAATTTCCACAACAGGCATAAATAGAGACTTTATCCAAGGTATCATCTTCCCAATCAATCACTACACAACTTATTGGTAATAAATATCCAAAAAATTACTTACGAATTTAAACATGTTGAACGTTGCTTGTTACAAATCACTGAACAAACTTATGCTCTTAGCTGATCAGTTTCGGTATATATACACTCTAGATTTTTTTTATCCCGCATACATTATTACAATAAACAGTCTGCATATAATTTTGTCACACCCATCATACTACTTTTTATATATTATGTTAATTAACACATCATTTCATAAAACAATTGTTAATCATTTTTTATCCAAAGTTGTTTAACCCCTAGGTTTTTTTATTACTTATTTAACGTTGACCTATTTCTGCTCCCAAGGCTAAGTGATAAGCTCATCAGTGTTTGTGTAAGTTCGAGCACCCCTAACCTGTACATGTTGCCAAAGTCTCACTTTTTACTGGGATTGGGGTAAGGATATTTAATGACCAGGATTGCCAAATCTCTATTCACTCTCTGCCGGAGATTTTCAAAAAATGAAAGCCAAATGCGACAAGTTAAATACTTAATTATTACTGTTTATGATGCTGTTGATAGTGTATTATAATGGCGCATTGTTGATAAAATACTCGTCAAAATTAATGATCAGCTACTGAATAAAACATTTTGTATAGTAAGAGAAATCAGTTTAGGGACGGGACGTGCGGGGTAAGACGTGACATGAGGGCGGGAAATGTCTAACACATGACATCTTCCGTCTTTTACACCGCTTATATTAAAGTGAGAAAGATGATTGTTGTTTTGTTGGCATGCGACCGAGGCGGAGTTTCACTTACGTTCTGTGATACTTCAGGTCCGCATTTAGTTTTGATACCTATTTGTTTAGCATAAGTATTTTATATCTGTTTATTTGCTGGTATGTTTTTGAAAATAATTTAAGGAGGTTAATGTAAAAAATGTTTCGATCGTGGGAGGCCTCTACGTCTACATCTTTTTGTGTTTGTGAAAACGAAAGTGATAGTGATTACAATGATAAAGAAAATCAAAATACATCAGTGTTTTCAGTAAGAAAAAATCGGCTACATCTGAACGAGCATGCGATACAAATTCGTAGAATTAATTCAAAATGAAGGGTCGAAAATTAACAAGGAAGATTACGAAAAAAGAATTAGAAAAGTAATTATAATTGACGATAATTATTTAAAAAGTTCTGAATGTCATATAAATGGTGAAAATAAATGAATTGTAAATTTGAATGAGGATAGTAGTTCATCTGAAAATTAAAAAAGATGGTGAGAAGGGCGAAGATTCAGTGGAAGAAGCGATATGTGGTGAGCTAAAGGTAAGTGATGTGAAGTGAAGAAGTGAATTTTGTGATAACTGTGTTATTTATTTCTGCTTTTGTGCTTTCGTAGTTCAGTGCTTGAGAAATTTTCTTTCTCAGGATGTTATTATTTATTAATATTATTTTTTTTCATTTTTTGACAAAAATACGTCTTTCCTATAGTAATAACTTTATTATTAAAATTTATTTTTAGTTTATTTATTGAGAAAAATATTTGTTTCTGTTACTATTCTGAGAGTATGTTTTTTGTTTTTATTTTGTTTTTAAAGGTTTCTTGTTACTTTTTAAATAATTTCTTTATTCTGCACTAATATTCCATATCCATCCTTTCCTGGCAAGAAATGATCATACCTACTTTGGTTCTTGCTAGGTAGTAACAATTTATATTAAGCGAACTGGAATACTGCAACTACTGCATGTGTAGTCAGTACTTTAAATTCAATACTTTTGTTTTAAGTTAATACTTTTTTCTACAATTGTTAAATTGTTGCTAGCTAAACTGGGCACAAAAACCTACATTGAAGAAGTAAACGAGCGAGCAATACAGATATATCCGGCTCTGAGTTCTGTAACGTCTTACCCTGCACGTCCTGTCACTAAAACGGTTTCTCCTACTATACTTTGTGTGACTCCGGTAAATGGTTACTCGACAAGATTTAAATAATTTTTACAATATGTGGGAAAAATAAGCGTTAAAAATAAAATCAACCGTAGGTTTATCATTTTCGCGGAGTAATATAATAAATGTGATTAAGTTTTCCTATATGTTCTTGTTTTTACATATTTCATGAACAAAAGAAATACAATTTTTTTCTCTGCCGGAGTTGTGCGTCTGCCTGCTGGAGGACGGAGATCATGGTCCGGAGATTCCGGCTGAGCGTCGAGGTTCTGGCAACCCTGTAATGACACGGAACGTACAGTTTTACATTCCTTTCGATATAGGTATGTAGCGCGAGTAGGTCCACTTATTCTTCCTCGACTTGGTCTGGCCAGGATTTAAACCCAAGTGGTCTGGGTGGAAGGAAGCACCACTATAACTGATATTTAACCCCTATTGAATTTGACATTCTTTAACGTTATGAAACTAAGTTAAGCGGCCCACTTACGGCGTTATTCGTTTGGGCGCATGACACTTAGAATTTTGAGGTTAGGTTACCATTTTGATTATTTTATTAAAGAAATGTCACTTATCAAACATAATAGTTGTCATTTTTATAGCTCACTTTAATAATGTTAACTTTTCCATATTTACAGTAACTAGCTTAACTAGGATATTCGACGTTTAATAACTCAAAAACGGTATATGGTAGGGATAACATATGGTATATTTTTGAAATCAGCAACAAATTATCATTCCAAAAATTTAATAATATACAGGGTATCCCATTTAAAAAAAATTTTTTCGTTTCTTCTGAAATCTGCACGCTACTGTACTTTTGATAGCATTTTAACAAAATTCAATCATAACCAGTCATAACCACACAAATTTTATTTAAAACTTTTTTTTCTATAGGCAATAATAACGATGATAAGGGGTTGGTAATTTATAATGAATAACCCTGTACGCAAAATTCTTACAGCATTTAGTAATAATAATAATAATAATAATAAACGTCGTTACTTATGGGTGAAATTTTCATTATATTACTCTCTGTATACAGTCATATTTGATTATACAGTGTATTTTTAAACAAAAAAATATTTAGAAAAAAAACCTCGGACCAGTCGATTTTTCTTTTCAATTGCGCACCTTACCCTTTACTGTTTTTGGTTATGGCGTCTTCACTGTTCCCGTTATTCTTCATTGTTTCACTAAATTGTATCCTCCGATCTGGATCATTACCACTTAGTTCTTGCACAATCTGAATCTTAAAGGGATGTTAGTTTTCTAATTTTAATACTGTATGTACTGACGTTTTAGTAGCATTATAATCGCGACTAACCTGGCGAACGCTGGTATTTGGATTTTCTTCAACAGCCAGTAAAATATTTAATTTTGTATCCTCCTCAACATCTGGGCGACCTGTTTTGGGTAAATCTTCAACCGTATTAGTCTCACTAAATTTTTTTCAGTTTTATTCACTGTCGATTGAGTTATGGGTCGTTCTGGATATTTATTAGTAAATAAATTACATACTTCTTTTTTATTTCGTATCCTTTCACCATACCCAATTATCGTAAGAATTTCAATTATCTGCTTTACAGATACACTCATGTTATAAATAAAAATAAATCGCCAACAATTGAAGACCTCCCTTGAAAAACGTTGTAACCGACATTTTTGCCAAATCGCCAAACTTAGTGGAATAATGTTATATCTGACCTAAGAAGTACGTTGGCAATTTGTTCCCCAGGTAAAAATGAATATTTATTGGTGGGGCATACGGGTGACTTTGCCTGTTCGTGGAATAACGTTGTAACTGTTCTAAAATGGAAGACGCATGTAGAGTTGTTTTGTCGCCGGCCGGTCTAAAATTTTTTGTTTGTTTTTAGTAATGAATATGTAAATGCCAATACGAATGCGGCGAAATAAGTAACGCTTTAAAAGAAAACCTTTTTTACAAATTTTTACAGACTGAACCACTCTGAACAAAATGCTGTTTTGGTTGCCTGCATGCAGTTGTGCGATATAAAGAGAAACATAACTCCAGAGAATGTTAATAGGCGACACTGTACTTTTAAGTTCAGTATCACTGATAATGGAAAAAAATATATACATATGCCAAAAAATGTTATGTGCAATATACTTTGTTACACCTAGGAGAATTCAAATACTTCAAGAAAAAATTAAAAATGGGGAATCTACGGAGGACCAAAGGGGTAATCATTTAAATAGGCCTCATAAAATTCAAGATAATTTAAGAAATATGGTAAAGGAACACACTGCATCTTTTCCAACCGACGAAAGCCATTACAGCTGACAAAAATGTGCGAAGATGTGCTTGTCTTCTGATCTCAATATTCAGAAAATGTTTGAATTATTTCACGAAATGTACAAAGAGCCTAAAATAAAACTACATTTTTATAGAGATGTATTTAATGAAGATCTTCGTTTTGGTATTCCCCGATCTGATACTTGTACGAGATGTAATCTATTGTATACTAAGTTAGTAAATGCGGAGAATGAAGATGAAAGAAAAAGCATTAAGACAGAAAGCGAATTACATCACAGAAAAGCAGAGCAGGCTTACCAGACCTTAAAAGAAGATACAGAGCGTTCAAAAAATGATTCATCAATAGTAGTGATATGTATGGATCTACAACAGGTGCTCTTTTCTCCTACATTGACTCATAGTAATATTTTCTACCAACGTCAGTTCTCAACATATAACTTTTGCATACATAATCCTGCTACCAAAGATTATGTAATGCATGTTTGGCATGAAACAGTCGTTAAACGTGGATCTGCGGAAATCGCCTCGTGCATTTTGTCATTTATATTTTCCCATTTTAAGCCGCTTGCAAGTTATGTGTCGAGGTCTTTAATCATCTGGTCTGACAGATGCGTTGCACAAAATAACAACTTCAAAATTGTTGTACTCTTGCATCATTTAGTTTTGTGGAACTTTTTCACACAAGTAGAACAAAAGTTTCTATGTAGTGGTCACAGCTTTTTACCTTGCGACAGAAATTTCGCACTCATCGAAAAGCAAAAAAACGTTGCAAGAATACTCCACTGTTTCCAGTGGGTAGAACTTACAGCTAATTCACGTCCTTCTAAACCATTTATTGTCAAGTTAATGCAACTATCAGATTTTTTTGATACTTCTCTACTTGAAAAGAAAACTATCCGACCAAAAGAATTTAAAGTTACAGAAGCAATGTGGTTGTTATTTAAGAAAGATGATCCAAAATGTGTGAATGTAAGGAAATCACATTCTCTTCTTATGCCTTGGAATATTTTTACAATAATGATAAAACAAAAAAACAGACACAAACTAGCCTATTTCAAAATAAAAAACGTGTTTATTTTACTTTTTTTACTTGTTTTTTATAAATGGCCGTATGTTCCAACTTGTCTATTTTAAACCCTAAGTGTGAAATTAAAAATCTACATGTCTGAGAATTCTTTCTAAATATTTTTGGTTTAAGAAATAAAGAATTTATTCCATACTTTACACACACACTATATATTATTCTACAGTACATATATTGAAATATATCAGAAAAAGTCGTAATTAAGTGCAATGAATATTTGTTTAAAATTTTTGGTAGAGCTATTTTTTGCCACATTTCAAATTTACTATTTAAATATATCTGCTGTACTGTTTTTGATTTTTACCATAGAAACAAAATTAATTTTAAACGCTAAATATGGATTTTTAACATAATTTTAAAAATCTCAGAGAATTTGAAAAATTTCAAAATGATTTTCCAAAATTGTATTTTGTAGATTTCTAAACATTATGTATCGGATTCAAAAGTTTTTTTATTAAGTGGCAAAAATCATAACTTTTTCAATGATTTTGTTTTGTGAGGTTTTAGTATATATAAAAATAACAATATTTCAACTTGGTAGGAATAGGTCAATCAAAAACAAAAAAATGCTTTTTTATTTAGTCAACTTGTCGCTAACATTTATTAGCATCCTCCAGGTCTAGTTAAATTGTGTTTTTCTTGTTCAGTAATAAATTTAACAAACGAGAACTGGTACAAAATATAGGGTTAGTTAAATACAACATACGAGTAGAACACATAAACGGTCTTTACTTTCTGAACGATACTCAACGATTGATATAAACATAAGGAAAAATGAGATTAGTGGGATTATGAAAAGAGAAAAATTGGTTCTCTTCTAAGCCAATTTGATAAAGGAGCTTTCTGAAGATGATTTCGACAAAATAGTTTAAATTTTCGAAGATATGATGGAAATGTATATTAATGGTGATAATTTTGCACATATAATTTGTTTTTTTCACGAGGCATCATTCTGTCTAAATGGAGTAGTTAATTGGCATAATTGTCGTATTTAATCAAGGCAAAATCCTCACTGGAATCAAGAAACTGACACAAATCATCATGAAAAACTAAGTGTAGGGGTAGAAAATATGAGCGGACGAATTCATTACTGGCCGGTTTTTTTTTTTAAACGGAACATTTAACAGTGTAAAGTATTTAGAACTCTTGCAGAACTATATCTTTCCTGCTTTGAAGAATGTGAATGAAGAAATGCCAGACAACGTTTGATTTCAGGATGTCCCCTCCTCACTGTAGAATAATGGTCAAAAATAATATTTAAATGTTATATTTCCTATTCGCCAGATTACCCATTGAATGGCCTACACGTTCTCCAGATCTAACTTATCTTGATTTTTTTAAAGCCTCTTAAAAATTAACTTTATGAAGTTAATTTTTAACAATAATCTCGGAAGACTTAAAAGAATGGGAGGATGAAGCGACACAAATATCCGAATATTTTCTAGAATTCTACATGAGATTTTGTAAATAAACTTGGTTATTGTCAAATAGTAAACGGAGAACACTTCGAATAGTTGCTTTAAACAAGTACTTTTCTATTTTTCTATCCAGTATCTTTTCGTTTCAATTTTGATAGTTCTCAGTTATGGACTTTATTTTAAGCATTAATTCTATTTAATTTAATTTCTGTAGAGTATTTTGCGCAGAATTTTAATTAAATAAATAAAACCATTTTTAATTTGTTTTCGGAAGATTTTTTTTAACATCACACCACTGAAATGAGGACAAAAATATATTCATATGGCTAAAAAATATTTATTTTTTGCAGTTTTATTATAAAACAATTCATAATCGTAGCAGGCATTGGTAAATTGCTGGGACCGTTTTAGTAGTAAATTCCTGAATAGTATCCAGCAGCATACGGGTAGGGAGCAGAGTAAGCGAGAGGCACACCTCCGTATGAGGCGACTACCAGTGGGGAAGGTCCTGGAGCTGGAGAAGGACTAGCGAGAGCAACAGCGAAGGTAATAGCCAGAAGGCCGAAGAATACCAACTGCAAACAATAAAAACAATAATTTAGTATATTATTTTTTGTATTATCTTTACTTCTATAAATCTGAACGACAGCATTGTTTTAATTAATGATTAAATAAAAAAGTAAGGAGGTAACCAACTTATGCATAACACGTATTTTTTAGAAGTGATCAATAATTATGGTTATAAGTTGTGTAGTTGAGCTTGGAAAGAATGTGACATAAAATCATTATTCGTACATGTTAAACCTTTAGTTTCTAGTCGAACAAAATTTTTAACTTTAACACATGAATAGATGACCGATACATACATAAAATCTATCATTATAGGTATAGTCATAGTGCCACAATATTTTGAAATATTTAAATTAAAAAGTAAACACGAAATATAAGATAAACTTGCTGTCTTGGTCAACTGGTATAGAGGCAAATAATAATTTAGTCTGTATCTAGATTTATAAAAATTACTTACGTATTTGAACATGATTTTAAAGTTGTTTGTAATGAATAACTGAACAAACTATGTTCTAGATTCATTTGATCGGTGTATATATACCTTTTTTTTAATTTGCATACATTATTATATAAAAAAATTAATTCAAATTTGTTACACACATTGTGTTACTGTTTACAATTCCTTATTGTATCTAGCTATTAATGAAATTATAATATTCTTATTATGAACGGAACAAAATATTTAAATTTACTTTAGAAATTAAGTTGGCTGATTAATTTGCTGATAGAAGAAGGAATTATTGTAGATTATTAAAAATAATTTTCTCTCTTCTGGCTGGAATTTTTATCATTGAAATCATCTGGAGGTTTGCCTTACATTTTACCATTAAAAACACCAGCAGACAAAAAAAAAAGATGTTTGTACATTATTGACGCCACCTACCTCCTGACATGTATTTCGACCCGCTGAATCCGAATTTGAAGTCAGTTTGGACCGTACACCCTCAAATATCGAGTAAATTGAAAAACCGTAAAAAATAGCGAAAATTGGGTGTTTCGGTAATAAAAAAAATTTTGTGGATCTAAACCAAGCCTAATTCTTATGTATTTCGATCCGCT
Organism: Rhamnusium bicolor; assembly: GCA_029963845.1. Classification (NCBI taxonomy): domain Eukaryota; kingdom Metazoa; phylum Arthropoda; class Insecta; order Coleoptera; family Cerambycidae; genus Rhamnusium; species Rhamnusium bicolor. Next base: position 74,347 of record JANEYF010001822.1, on the reverse strand, counting down.
GAATACGAATCTAAAGTATATTTAGACCATAAGCCGTTTTAAATCTAAGTAAATTGTAAAAAACCCTCGAAAATTGCTAAAAATGGCAAAAAAATTGTGATTATGTTGATGAAAAAATTTTGTAGACCCGGATCGAAGAGGATTTTTATGTAATTTGATCTACTGAATCCGAATCTGAAATATATTTGGCTCATTAATCCCTCAAAATCTCAAAAAAATCGCAAAAAACCGATAAAATAGCAAAAAAATTGCAGTTGAAAAAATTGAAAACAATTTATGAAACACGATTAAATACGTTTCTTGTATTTTTTTATGCATAAAATACAAGTTTAGAATCTGAAAATGTGAAAAATTGTAAAATCTTTAAAAGATGACGTATAAACAGAATGAAAATTTTTTTCATCAACATAATCGGATCGAAATACATAAAAATTAGGCTTGGTTTCGATCCACAAAATTTTTTTTATTACCGAAACACCCAATTTTCGCTATTTTTTACGGTTTTTACGATACTTGAGGGTGTACGGTCCAAACTGACTTCAAATTCGGATTCAGCGGGTCGAAATACATGTTGGGAGGTAGGTGGCGTCAAATGTACAAACAACTTTTTTTTTGTAGGTGTCAGTCATCTATGACAGTGTTTATCCGTTTATCAGTAAATTGCATATTAATAAGTTTGTTTCCGTCATAATTACACCCCAAATAATCGTAAAAGGGAAGATGTCTTACGAAAATTACGAGAAACATGATATGCTAGAATTTTTTAATCGAAGTAATAACAATTGTTATATTGCATCCAAAATATACTTCAGTCGCTATCCAGAAAGAAGACAACCTAATTAAGCTATTTTTAGTGGTTAAAAGAATATCTCATTAATTGTGGGTTCTTCAACAAGCCAAGACAAAAAAATCAAATATTTATATCTAATTTTATAATACATTACAATTAAAAAATAAAAACTCAAATTAATGTAAATGTTCAAACTGATGTCCGTTATGTTCGATACATAAATTACACCTCTTCATAACACTCTGAACTGTATTATAAATATGATGATTTGAAATGGAATTCACACAGTCTGTAAAATTTTGTCTGAATTCATTTATGTCGGTACTGGTTTTCTTGTATAATTTGTCTTTAATGTGGCCCCAAACGAAAAAATCCAGTGGCGTTTAGTCAGGTGATCGTGATAGACACCTCACTGGTTTGTTACTTCCCATCCAGTTATATCCAAAATTGGTATTTAATAATTCTGAAACGGTTCTGATATTATGAGGTTGGTGCACCATCTTGCTGTAAGAAGTGATTTCTTACCTCAATTAAGGGTAGATTGTAAATAAATTCCTCAAAAATTTTCTGGTTTCAAATTTCGTAGTAACGTTGACCATTAAGATTTTCATGATATATGTGATATGTTAAAATACGATTGCCACGTAGAGCAGAGCACACCAAACACTAAAACCAAAGCGTCCCTGAGATCGCACGTCAACGGTACGGTGAAGGCTCGTATCAGAACAATAGTGCTCATTATGCCTGTTGAAAATGCCTGCACTGCTAATGTAGGCTTCATCTGTCCAACTACATTTCTAGAGAAGAATGGATCTTGTTGACTTTTTTGACTATAAGATATGCAAAACTCCAAACGCCGTTAAAGATCAGTTGGTTGCAAATGATGTTGTTTCCTTATTGTATAAGGCCCGAACATGTGTGTCTTCAAAATACCCAATGATCGACGTCTTGAAATCCCAAAATAAACATCAATTTGACGACTTGAAATTGCAACCGCCACTTCAGTTACAGTTATAGACGATTCTTCAGCATCTTTAATGTTGTAATTTTTTGGTCTTGTCTTGTTGAAGGACTCATAATTAATGAGATTTTCTTTTAACCTCTTAAAAATAGCTTTATTAGGTTGTCTTCTTTCTGGATAGCAATTGAAATATATTTCGGATGCGATATAACAATTGTTATTACTTTGAATAGAGCATTGTAGCATATCATATTTCTCGTAATGTTCGTAAGACATCTTCACTTTTACGATTAAGTAGAGTGTAATTATGATGGAAACAACATTATTATGCAATTTACTGACAAACGGATAAACACTTTCATAGATGACACATGCCTACTTGGAATGAAAATAAAAAAACGCAAAAAGTAATCTACTAAAAGATTATTTCCGCTATTAAATACTTACCCATTAAAAGCGACGTCACATATGATGTATGATTTGAAAGAGAAAAAAAATTCCTTTTTAAATAAACCATGGCCAACTATGATTCCCATTTAAAAAAATACAACTTTCTGCCATAACTTGAAATTGCACCTTTTTTTAAAATTTCTCGACGCCACTGTATTATACAGAAAAAAGTGCCTCTAGAATGTAAAAGTTGTTTTTTCATAACTTTACAAACAACCAAGATATTGACATGTGTCTAACAATCGAAAAATTGAACTTTTGTTTATAACTTCGGAAACAAAAGATGATAGAAAATTTTTGTTTTTGCCAGTGAATTTGTCTCAAAAAAAGAGATCGAGAATGTGTCTTCTATTTTCTTGTATCTCTTACATTTACTGAGTTATCCTATACAAACATCGAAATTTGCCCACCCTGTATAAATAGATAGCCAGATACATTTTTGGACTAGATTTCATGCATGCTATTCATGTAGCAGACAGTGATGGACTAATAAAAAACTGATAGACGACAAACACAGTTGCTCTGCGCTATTGCCACATCGGCACAGAACAACGAGAATGAATGTTATTTATTGAAGTATCTCCGGTTCCCGTCTGAAATCGAAATTCACTTGCACATTATATCACGCTGGGTGGCGGCGCTTTTATGGCATTAAACGAAAGTTTTGCATGAAATCGAGTCTAATAGTGTATAGCAATTTGTTAAACATCTCTCACTAGTCAATGTGATTTACGTGGAATCGAGCGTGGAATTAAAAAACAGTAATGTTATTTTCAGAAAATATGGTCCTTGATAATTCTATTATTCATTTAATTTTCTTGTTTGGGTATATAAATTGCTGATGGGCTAAACCCATAATTGGCGTACTTTCAACTGACAAACAAGCAAAATAGACCAAAACAGACTTAAATGAAAAATAATTCAACTGGGATAATACTTTTGTTTTTATAACTTACTATTAAGTTATAACAACCTGAACTTTGATGCTATGGTTAAAAAAACAATTTTTTCATACCTATAATCTTCAAGGTGTACTCGTAAGTAATTGTGATGAGTAATAACTACAAATTAACTAAAACTTACCAAAAAAATAACTTTCCTTAAAAAAATTAATCAGTCCGTCTTTTAAAGTTATTTTGTAGGGTAAAAAAAAATATATTATCTATCCTATTGGTTTTAGGTATATTTCCGGTAAAATATCAAAAGAACAACATGGCTTTATAAAAGAAATGTCCTGTTACAAATCTTGTAAGTAAAACCGAGTACACCTCTGAAAAACTAGATTTACGAGGTTATGTCGACGTCATTTATACCGATTTGAGACATTTGACTAGCTTGACAACGGTATTGTACTAACCAAATTAGAATCATTTGGACTGGCTGATTCTCCATTATGTGTTTTTAATTCATATTTAACAAATAGATATCAGTTTCTGAAATACCGTGGTTATTCCTCTGACAAATACCTTCAAATATCTGAAGTACCTCAAGGTTCAATACTGGGACCCCTTTTCTTTATAACGTTTATCGACAACACTGAGTCAAATGTAAAAGCGCACTTCTTATTATACTGACGATTTAAAGTTATTTTGTGAAGTATCATCTGCATTATATTGTGCACGTCTTCAAAACACATTATATGGAATTAACGTATGGTGCATCCAAAATAATTTACCCTTAAACTCAACAAAATGTACAGTTCTGACATTTTCATGGAAAATAAAGCAAATAAAATTTTATTACAAGCTGGATAATATTACGCTAGAAAGACCTGATTACATAAAAGATCTCGTCATTTTAGACTCTAAACTGTCGTTTATCAAACATATCGTTTGCCTATAAAAACGACGGATTTGTTTTGCGCAACTAACAAACAACGGTTTTTGAAATCAACTGTGTATATACTAGATGGTGTTTATCCTCCTAGACATTTGCAGCAGCAAAAAAAGTAATACATTAAACAGCACTTGCATTACTTTTTACAAATAACTTTTTGATCGAGTTAATACTACAGATAAAAATATCCAAATTATCTTCAACTGAATCATAATTGTTGCATAAACAAAATAAAGGTGAAAATTTAAGTAAATTGGCCCTTGGGGTTGGTAAATAGAAAGTGACAGTGTGCCTAGTTGCGATTGAAGTAATATTAAAATTAAGTTGACTTAAAGTAGAAGGGCAGTCAATCTTATTATGAATAATATTACGTAAGAATACAAGAGAATGCATTTCCCTTCTATCTTTTAGACTCAACATATTATGCCTAGTTAATAGTTGTTCATGTGGCGCTCCAATAACTGGATAAATGTCATCAATCTTAAAGGATACGTACTTTAAAAATTTGCGCTGAATACTTTCCAAATTATTACTATATGTTTGATACCCAGGATTCCAAATTATACTAGCATATTCTATCTTCAACACATCAAAAGAATTAAACAATAAAAACAAAACGTCAGTGTCATTAAACCCTCGTGAATGCCTTATAACAAAACCAAGGTTTTTGTAACTAGAAAGTACAACAGCATTAATATAAGATTAAAGCTCAGCTTTGAATCAAAAATAACTCCTAAGTTTTTAAATTCAGTTACTCTATTTAGAGACATATTATTGAGTGTATAATTGTAAATATACGGTTCAGTTTTTTTTTTGTGAAAGACAGAACGTTACACTTTTGCACATTCAGTGCCAAGTTATTTTTTACACACCAGTCATTAATTTTATTCAAATTTATTTGCAATTGAAGGGAATCGCAGATAGAATTAATATCACAATAAATTTTCAAATAATCTGCATATTGATGACAATTGACGTCAATCATATCTACAATGTCATTGCTAAAAATAACGAAAAGAGGAGGCCCAAGTATGGAACCCTGTGGTACACCAGATGAAGTAATGAATTCGCCAGACTTGAAACCACGGTATTCGACGTATTGGCGCCTGCACTGCAAGTATGATGAAAACAGTTTAGACAGTTTATCTGAAAAACCAAACTGCTTAAGTTTATACAAAAGAATACCATGATCAAGACTGTCGAACGCCTTACTAAAATCTGTATAGATGACGTCAACTTGTCCACCAGAAGCCACAGATTCGGAAATGTACTGTGTTAAGCAAAAAAGATTAGTAGTGGTAGACCGACTCTGCATGGAATCATGCTGAAAATCGCTAATCAACCCATGAGTGCTAGCATAATTGCTTTATGCAGTAACATTTCAAAAGCCTTGGAAAAGTTAGAGATAAATAAACATTAAATAAATTATTAATTTCAGAAATAACCTCTTAATCTTAAACCTTATAAAAGGACTTGGGGAGTTTGGATGTCATCTCAGAGTCGGATTTTTTAAACTTGTGATATAATATTTAGTAATAAATTAAATTGCAATATCGATATTTTTTGATAGTGATAACGTCATGACATCCAAATTTACTAAGTCTGCTAATAAGTCATTGAATAAATTGAAAACTACTTCAATCTACAAAATAAGCGAAGTAGTGCAACCCAATAACAAGAAAAATGTCCAGCCACATTTTACTTGCAGAGTTCTTATATAGAATTCTAAAATATGTATTTGGTCCAGACAATACGCTTTCTTTTTTGCCAAGCCCCCTCTAAGAGCGCAAAAATTTAAAAAAAGTACTGTTTCAATTTCTCATTTATGTGCAGAGAAAGGAAATGTAAGTTCAAGTTCCAAATTATAATGAAAAATAACATTTGAGACCAGAGAATAGCAAAATTTATCCGAATAAACACGATATCTCTATGTCTGTTAGCATGTCTCTCTGTGTGTCTGTCCGTGTGTAAATGAGTCTGTGTGTATGTGTGTCTGTATGCCTGTCTGTCTTTGATCTGCGGTGTGATACATTTATTTCGAAACAATATACCAGAGAAACTATTTCTTATGACAATTCATGTACGTCAATAAAATAATTTTTCAAATAAAAACTGTTAAAATGAAGAATTGCATTGAAAACATGTCTTTAAATGTTTTCGTCTAATTAACCGTTACCGAGTAAAAATAATTTGTGTTCAACTGAAAAATTCATTAAAGAATAAAATTAACACGTTTATTAAAAATTATTTATTTCTTTCATTTCAAATTGGTTATTATATTTACTGTTTTTTATTAATTTTTTTAGACGTTCAGTAATAATTATATTTAGAGAAAATCTTGATTCGCAATTTAATGTCTTCCAGTGTTAGAACATCATATCACTTCATTATCTCGATTCCCGTCTAGCAACTAACTAAGTGGTTTCGATCAATTAATGCGATTCCTAAACTAGTTATTCTTAATATTTATTCAGTCATTTACCAGATTGAAATTCAAAGTATGTTCTCTTATTTTGTGATATAAATAGATGTTATTTAGGGAATACATAGAAAACTTACCTTAAAATTACCACTAATTAATTTACTTTTTGGGTCCTGTAATCTTCTTAGACAAAATGATTTTGCTTGCCTATATTTGACTTCGCATTTAGTTTAATTTCTTTCCGCACATTGGCAAATTTGTGGTTAATTTCAGGTACATTTGCCTTTCACCAAATTGGTCAAGCCAACTTCTGATCTAATGGTAAGACGAATTAACGTAACTTGACAATAAATGTTGGTTTTATCGTCTTACCATCACGAGTTAATTTACTTGCTAGGTGTATATTGAAATTTTCTACACATATATAAATTTAGCAGTTTATAAAATTTTAAACCTCAAAATTGGTTAAGTCTATTATAATAAATGCAATAAAACACGTATTATAAACATATTTATTTATTCGCTCTTATATATTAAAATAATAAATAATATCACATTCATTTAATCTAATATTAAATGTAAATAATTCATTAAGAAATAAATTCTGCAACAGAATCCGAATATCCACTTCTTCCAACATATGCAACGTCATTAATTATATTTCCTATTTCACCAGTAAAAAATTCATCCGGGGCTCTTAGAGAAAAGAATATGTTGAATTTTGGAGCAGCGTCAACCATATTCTCGCTGAAGAAGAAAAGGAATATGACCTGAAAAGGAGAAGGAATTAATTGTAATAAATTTTGTTAAAGTAAAATAATGGATCCATAAAAAAATAAAATATTATTTGAACCATGAGGTTCTTTCGTCATCTCCTGTATAAAATACTAGAAATATTCGATAAAACTTCATTTAAATAACTTCTAAAATCAACCGGATCTGAACCATATTGACTTTATTTACTTGTCTAATATCTAAAAATTACACAAATATTTGGAAAAAACATGATTTAAAATATGAACATTATTGACTTATTTTTATTGTCTAGTGTCGAAGAATGCGATAAATAATCAAAAAACGCCCTTTAAGCATAGAAAAAAACATATTGAGGTATAGTAGCACGATTTTACAATAATTATAATTAATTTTTTTTACGAAAAATGGCTCTATCATTTATTAAATCTAATAATGAGCACAATTTAATCATAATTAGAATAGCGGATTTCTACCATTCTAGATTATGTGGGGGCCCCAGTCTTCGGCCTCAATGTAAACAGTCGGCTCCAACTTGTAGCTTCGGCTTCATAATGAGACTTTCAACCTCAATGTTGATATTTTCGACTTTTTTGGAGAGGACTGTGACCCGTATTATACCAGATCCGATCTAAATTGAATTATTTTTATCTGTTTATATTTAAAATCTGCCAAATTATTATTAAAACAGCTTATAAACATACCTGTAAAAAAAATTTGATCTTATTTGAATTATATTGATATTTTTTCATCGTCTTATACATAAAAATAACAGAAATATTTGATAGATATCATTTAAATCTCTGCAAAAAATTGATCGGATTTGAACATTATCGTCTGGCGTTGAAAGATATTATAAATAATCAAAAAACACCATACAAACAAACAAAAATTTTCATTGAGGTGTATTAGGACGATTTTAAAGTCATCCTGTACATATATCTTAATTTTTCTTAAGAAAACTGTCCTATTATTTATTAAATGTAATTAACAATCGGAGCAAAATTTAAAATATAATGTGATAATTGAAATACAAGACACCTTGAACAGCAATAGATATCAACATATATGCTATCAAATGTCCTAAAGAACAAAAAATTCTATATGACGAAGTAACATTAAAAAGTGTTTAAATCCATCCAGTACTTACGTAAATAACAGCCACAATATTAATTTTCAGTTTCATTTTGACTATATCTAGAGAATGACTAACAACATCTAAAAGTTTTGTTTAGTGTGTGCAAAATATATATAGACACGGAAATCACAAACAGGATTATTTAAATTTAATGCATCGCTTTGAATAATAAGCAAATTTTAATGTATTTTTAACTCATGCTATTATGTTATAATATTGATCCGAGCAAGTCATATAAATAAAAACAGGCATTATCCTGTAACAATACAGTTCAGAAAAAACCCAAACATTTTAAATAAATTCCAATTCTAGTCTGGTGTCAAGTAATTAATATTAACTAGTGATCTTGGCATCTAGATCTTTAATAAAAGATAACAATTACGCAGATACATTTTCATTGATGTGTATAATTCTATATTAATTTCATTACTCTCCAGGAAATGAAGAGTAAAATTTGACTTCATTAGGATAAATTTACTTTAATCTTATTTTCACAAGATTAGATTGATCAGTGCGAAATTAGTATCGCTTTAAAGAGGACAAAATATATTTGCAAAAATAACATTCATATTATACACATATTTAGTAAGTAAGTTTCAATTATAAAAATTAGGGAATTTGGATGTCATGACGTAAATAAAAGGGCCGATCTACAAAACAGGAGTAGATAATACAGTATTTTACCTTAATATAACAGAAACTTCTTGTTTCATCGCCTTTGTTTGTCTTGCATTTTATTGTGGTTTTTCTTTTATTTTAGTATTCTTCACCCTTATTTTCTAAATGTGTGTTTCAGTACCCCTCCTACCAACTCTTATGTGAGCTTAGACTCATTTTTAATAAGTGAATATATTCTCACGGCACACCATCAGCCCGACGAGCACAACACCATATTTCGTGGTAGTTTCTAAAAATTTCAATAAAACTTTTCAAGCGACCACATCCGGATGCCTTATTTAATCTATATCTACCGCTCTTATAAAGCACCAATTCCTATCTAGTCCAAGTGCCTCGCTATAGCCAATTTTCCGAATTTCATGGTAGATTTGAATTCTCCTCTTTAAGCTTCAGGGCTTTCTCGCCTTCCATCGCAGGACTGCCCGTTATTCCGTCATTCCCATTTATCAGTTTGCCAGCATCACAGCCTCAATTAAATTCACTGGCCGCCACAATTTTTGTAACATAGTTGTAATAATAATAATAATAATAAACCTTTTTATTTAGCATTTTCCTAGAAAAAAAAATTACAATAAGTATCACTATAATCTAGTATAAAATGAACAACTAGGAATAACAATTTTTTGAAAGATAAAAGTTTACAAGTTTTTTTAGAAAAAATATTGACATCTTGACATTGTTTTAAATCTTGGGACAAACCGTTAAAAAGACGAAGATCTTCATTAAATAAAAATTTTGTCGAATTTTGCACTTCAACATGAAAATTCTCACCTGATCTAATAGGATATGAATTTAACTCAGACCTTGTTAAAAATTTGTTAAAATATTTAGGAGCATTACCTGTTTTTATTTTGAATATAAGTATTAGATTGGCCTTTTCAATGATTTGCCAAACATTTAGCCAATTTAATTCAGATAACATATCTTTTATATGGGTTCTATTATCACTGTTTAGGATTAGAAGTATACCTCTACTTTGTAACAATTGTAGTTTACTAATTTCCATCTTATTAGCCGATAATAGTAGTGATGTACAGTATGTAAAGTGTAGTAAAATAATTGTATTGAAAATAACCTTTTTGGTCCACTGGGATACATTTGTTGATATTCTATAAAAATACCCTATCTTTTTACCAATTTTTTTACACAAATAATTAGCAAAGGAATTACATGACAATTGGGGATCTATTATTACACCTAAATATTTCATTTCATCTACTTGATCTATTAATTCATTATTAATAGCTAAATATTTAAATTCTGTTCTTGAAATTTGCGAAATTTGCGACATTTACTTTTTGTTCCTAATACCATATATTTTGTTTTCCCGAATTTAATTTTAATTTATTTAAACCTAACCAATTATACAAAATATCCAATTCGGAATTCATTAAATCAGCGACCTCTTTAAAAATCAGACCCAGAAATAGAAATCAGAGTATCATCGGCAAATAGAATAACAAACGATTTTTTTAGATATCGATATATATCATTCACATAAATAAGAAATAATTGCGGACCTAATACACTTCCTTGTGGTACCCCATATACAGATTCACCACATTTTGAAGTTTTATTTCTAATTTTAGTTTTTTGATATCTATTAGATAAATAATCACGAATACATTTAACTGCAACCCCTTTAACACTATACCTGCCAAGTTTTTTTTTTATAAGAACATCTCTATTTACCGTTTCAAAGGCTGGGTTAGGCAGAGGTTTACGCCATCCTAGCGGTGGCAGGTAGGGCTGAGGTTAGGAATGGGGCGGAACAGATAATATACATCTGCTCCGACAGCCAGGCTGCTCTAAAGGCGGTGTGCTCCCCCAGGACGAGATCAGCTCTCGTTCAGGAGTGTGGGGATGCCCTAGAAGAGCTGGCCAGGCAAACGAGTGAAGGCAGGTGAATTCCGGCAACGAGAAGGCCGGTGAATTGGCCTCGGAGCCGAGGAACCCTGTCACGAGCCTGAGCCTATGTTAGGTATTTCAAAAAGGCAGGTCACAAGGCCCTCAATGAGTGGGCCCACGAGACACTGAGGACGCACTGGAGGACCAACAGGGCCTGCAGGCAAACCCGAGATTTTGTGACGGGGCCGAACAAATCGAGATCGGCCTGGTTGCTGGGACGGAGTCGTAAAACTCTGAATCTCTTAATCGGTGCTCTGACAGGCCACTGCAGACTTAGGAGGCATCTATCATTGATAGGTATTGAGGAAGACCCTACATGTCCAAGATGCAGGAGTAATGAAGAGACATCTTACCACTTCCTGGGACAATGTGAAGCGTTTGGGCGCCTGAGACACAGTATCCTCGGTTCTGAGGCGCTTCTAAGGGAGGAGATGAGCTCCCTCGCAATGAGTGACTTCCTGACCTTCATCAGAAGGTCGGAAAGATTCGATGAGGGAGCAAGAGAAGCACATGGCTGAGGGGACAGCTGGGGGTTGGTAAAAAGGGCCCGTCTGTGGCCTACTTGCCAGGCGTCAGCCTCCCCCCCATTACCATTACCATTACCGTTTCAAAGGCTCTTTGAAGATCAACAAATACACTTAACACTATATCTCCTTCACTTATGCACTTTCTCCAATTGGCACACACTAGCTGAACAGCAGATTCACAACTATGCTTTTTCCTAAATCCAGACTGACCATCATAGAGCAGACTATTTTCCTCAAAGTATTCAGTTAGCTGTTCGGAAATAACAACTTCTATAATCTTGTCAATAATCGGAAGCAGGTTTATTGGTTGATACTCACTGGGTTTATTTGGGTCTTTAACTTTTGGCACAGGAACTATGGTACCAACTTTTAACTCAGAAGGCATATTTCCTGTTCTTAACACTGTATTTACTAAATTTAAATGAGGATAACCAATAACTTCAAACAAGGACTTCAATAAGTTTATATTGAGCTCTGAATCACTAACTGATTTGCTTTTCAAACTGAAAACAATTTTTCGCAATTTATTCAAAGAAATTGCTTTAAATTCCGAAAGTTCAGCAGCAGCATACTCCGTAACTTGGTCAACGTTTACTGATACATGATCAATAGTGTCTACAATACTTTTTTATACTGTCCAAATAATAATTGTTAAAATTTTCAAAGTTCCAAAATCAATGTCGTAATCAATGTCCGACGTGTTTTGATTATTAATTAAAATTTTTAGAGTCTTCCAAATTTTTTCAAATCATCCTTATTGGAATCAATTTTATTGGTATAAAATTCTTTTTTAACTTTACGTATAATAGATACAATATGGTTCCGTTTTTCTTTGTAGTCATTCCAGTCGGGTGCCGATCGAGAATAACAATATTTTGCATATGCCTTATCTCTTAATTTCTTTGCATTTTTTACTTCACTATTAAACCATTGTTTATTTGCTTTTACTAAACACTTTTTTTTCTGGAGCACACTCATTTATTGTGATAATTACATTGTTCGAAAATGTTTTATACAATACATTTACATCTGTTGTAGTATAGGCCCAGTCTCTCTCTAATAACTTAATTTTAATGTTACTTATATTTTCTTCATTTAAATCTCTTGAATATCTAGTTTTTTTTTGCTGAATTTGTTTTGTTGACTTCAATTAACGTTCCTATTATTTCATAATCACTGGTATTTGTAAATTTTTTACTCAATGGCTTCAAATAATGACAATTTGTAACTATTAAATCAATTAGCATTGAAGAATTTAATGTTATTCTGGTATCATGTTGAACTAACTGTTTATAACCATAAGTTTGTATAATATTTATGAGTCTCTTGTTATATGCATTTTCTTTTGCTTTATAGTTAATGTTGAAGTCACCTAAGATAATTACCTTCTGAGCATTTAAATAATCATCATTTAAAACTTCATCTAAAAAATCCAGAAATTGATTTGTTTCCATTTGGTGAATTATACAAAGATCCTACAACATATGTCTCATTATTTATTACTATACTTATAAAAATGGCCCAATAGTTATATGGTGAATGTACTATTTTATAAACTTTGAATTTGAAACATTGTTTTATGTAAATCATGGCTCCACCAGTGTGTCTGCTATCAGATAAACACATTGCATGATTATAGCCACCAATACACATTTCCTTTTCCTCGATGTCACTAGTTATATGTGTTTCACTTAAACATATTATGAAGGGATCTTCATCATATATTAATTGTAATAATTCATCCTTATGTGATGTATAACCCTGTATATTTATATTTAAAATTATACCATTTATCTTATGGTTACAATAATAATTTGATTGCTATATATACGAAATACTTGTTCTCGCTTTATCTACCATTCTTTGATATGAGACACACTTTCTATTAAATACGGTGTGTTTATAATCTACATGGGATAATTTTAGATGATCATGAGCAAATCTGCAATTAGTACATTCTTTTTTATTCGAAGTACATTCATCTTTCACACAGTCTGGACCATTACAACGTTCAGTGACATGGACCTTAAACTATACTAGCGCCTTTCATGGTGAATTTAAGCGTGGTAGCTCTTATTGTTTCTCATCCATGGTGAACCTGATAATACTGCAGATGTTGGTAGTATAAAATTTGCAATAAATAAAAAACAGCAAAATATAAGATACAACCTATCTACATATATCCGAAATAACAAAAAACCGCTAAAACTCAGACCTCAAAAATGTAAATAAATATAGAGTAGTCCATTTAAAAAAATATAAGGTTGGTTTGTCCCGCTTTCATGGTGGGACCACCTGTATATTCTTTGCAGGGATTCTAAATTAGTTCATTTAATTCATTATAACTTTTATTTAGAACATATTCTTATAATTCAAAAAATAAACAAAATATAGGTGTTGCATAACCCTATACATACATACATGCAGAGGTCGCCCCAGAATTGGTCAAAAACAAACTTCCCAAGTTAAAAAACAGTCAATTTGTTTATTGTCCAAAAATTATGTAATACCGTCATATATATTTACTAGTCCCACTTAATATCAGTAACAGCTAATTTTTACCCAGTTGTTTTTGATGAAACAAAAATAATTTAGGTTTAATTATGCATAAAGAGATTAAAATTTTGACAATATTATTTCTTCTGTTAAATTTAAGCGATTTGGTCTGTACGTATGTTTGTGCAAGTAAAATTAACGTTCCACATTTACCGAGATTATTGGTGCCAATTCTAAATAATACACATGGGCAAGCAATACAAACCGCACAGATAATTTTCACGAATTTTTCATATTGTTTTCTATTCCAGGTTCCTGTGCAAAACATTTTTTAGTTTATTGTTTATAGCCCTACATTTTCCGCCTGATAGAGACAAAACCTTTTGCACACATAAAATTCTTAGTATAACATTAACAACCTTTTTACACCGAAAAGCAGTTGTTTCATCCTGTCACCCACAAAACTTTATTTCACACGTGCTCTATAATATTGCCCAAAACATTTGTATACACATTTGGTAGATATGTTTCACGTAATGTATGGCTATTAGGAAGGAAAAACCTGGTATGTATTTTGCAAAGAAATCTCTAACTCAGCATTGTCGACTACGTTTCAAAACACATGATACACAAATTATAAAAGAATTCCGCTTTTGTAACTATATCGGCAATATTTTGTCGATGGATAGCCGAATAAATGTCTTTCACAACCACGGCGTGTATGAAATACATAACGTCGATTGCATAAAGTACACAGAATATGTGACCCATCTAAGGTCATCGTAGTTTTCAATTATGCTCAAACGGTGGTAATTGCATCATTGCTAAGAGCGTTTTATTCGAGAACCAAACCAAACACCACCACGAGGCTCTGCCACGATACTGGTTATACTGGTTGCATATATTAAAGGTATATGTGTACGTATACATGTAAATAAACACACCACATGAATTTTTATGTGTTGTGTTTATTAATATTTATATTTTTGTGTAAGTACCAGGCTCTGAAAAATGGAAAATATTTCCGGTACCTGATCCGAACAATCCAGATTAAGCAATTATTCAAATTATTTTTTCTAACTGGTTAATATATCTTAGGTAGTTATAGTTCTCCTATCCTTATATGAACATATTTTGATTTATATTCTTGTACAGATGTTTTTAATTACGTATGTTACCTTTATTGCAATACAGATCGCAATATAATATTCAGATAATGTTGATATGTTAAAAACTGCTATCTGAAAAGAAATCATGCATTTCAAATTCAATGTGTGTCTTGTTGTAGTTCTCAACAGCCTTGTACGCGCAACAACATACTTCATAAACATATTTTAATTTATTCTTTCTTTGTAGGTACAGATAATGCGCTCTGGAATTATTTATGAAATTTGGACACTTTTAGATAATAAATACAAATACGTATTACAAAAAGACAATATTACATAAATTACGTAATAAGAAAGGGTAACATGAAAATATCACAATAATGTTAACGTAACTTAAATCCTTATATTTTTTTAGGTAAGATATTTAGCATAGTGAGGGAAAGTAGACATCTATTTTTGTTTTAAATTTAAAATAGTAAGTACTTATATTAAAGATACAGGACAATGTAATAATTTGTGGTGGTCAATTAAAATGTATTGTCTAGAAGCCGGAAATTCAGTAAAAAACATTGCAATATTTCACAAATGCAACTCATGCTCCTGCACGTATAGAGCGATATCGGATTTGACTTGAATTTATTACATATTATTATTAATTCATTAATCAATACTGACAATTTTTGCCGCTCCATTGAACCCAACGAAATGATTAAGTTGTCCAAATTAAAAACCGATTCTACTAGAATATCAAAATCATTATTATACCGAACTTCTGTAATTTTCTGATTCAAATTCAAATTCAAATTCAAATTTCAAATTTATTAGCAATCAAGCATACATACATACATTACAATTAGAATTACGTAATGAAAAGAAAAATTGATAGACAAAATAATAATATTAATAATAATAATACAAAAATGAGGATATATATTCTTATCCTAACACTAAACTGTGATGATAACGACACCTAAGCACAGAACGGCTTGTTTTATAAAGTATTTCACTAAATTTATATGGCTCCGTGGTCTAGAGGTAACGTACTTGCCTCGAAACCTCGGGGTCCCGGGTTCGATTCCCGGCCGTGGCACTGGGATTTTTCTGTGAGAGAGATTAATCGTAGTATACTCGGATATTGGATGTATGTCCGTTGTCTCTTAATGTGTAATCCTCTCCCGCACAATGTCATTTAAGACATTCAGGGATAAAGGGGGTTGTCATTACATGTGGTGTTATTTTTTTTTTCCGGAATATCCGATGCCGGTCAGTCCTCCCGTGGCCTCCGACGCCTCACGGGAGTCGCGCCGGCGCATCAACTACAGCCACTCCCCCATCCCGCAGGGTTAGTGACTGTAGATACCAGAATCGTGTGCCCTAAGTAGACGGAGAGAACCCAGAATGACCGCCTTCTGCATTTGACCTGCCAGCCACTCGGCTGGTTTTTGGCAGGCCGGTATGATCTTCAGTTCCGAGAGCAGCGTAGGCTTTATCCCTCCGAGTACACCGATAATAAGGACGACCATTTTGACCGAGTAGCCTGGGTACAGCACTTGGAACTCGTACCGGAGATAGCGATATTTGGTCCGTTTCTCCTCCTCCTTCAAGGTGATGTTTTTCTCAGCAGGTGCCAAGAACTCGATAACATACATCACCTTGAGTTGATGGTCGAGGAGGACTATGTCAGGCTTGTTGGCTTGGATTAGCCTGACAGTCGGGAACGAGTAGTTCCAGTAAATCCGGCATTTCTCGTTCTCGACAACGGACTCAATATCTCCGGGGATGTAAGGCAGCACTGGTGTCTGGTCTACCCCGTACGAGTGCCTTAGATGGTAGTATAGCACTCGTAAAGCCGCGTTATGTCGGTGGATGTAGGCCGAAATCGCATATATGGGATATGCAGAAAGTAACTGCCTGAGCGATTCCGGCGCCTGATTGCAGGTCCTGCAGTTGATATCAGGAACCTCTACACGCCACACGCGGCTACGGTAGACCAAGGTGTTGATAACACCATCTTGGCAGGCCATAATGAATCCCTCGGTCTCCGACTTAAGCCCTGCTGACCTTAGAAAGGCGAAGGTCAGCCTGGTCGATAAACCCAGTGTTTCTATGTTCTTATAGAAGACACCATGCTGGGGTTTATCGACGTGCTGCCGAAACAGATTTTCCTGTTCGGCAGCTCTAATTCGGGCTTTCAGACGATTTGGCTGAAGTTCGGTGACTGACTCAACATCAGCACCTCGCCGGCCTCCTCGCCTGATGTCAAATGCGAGACCGAGTTCATCTGCGGCTCTTTTTGCTGCCTTAAACAATCCTGCTCCCACTCCTACAGTTTCGTGATGTTTTACGAACCGCAAGAGGGGATCTGAGCTCCTGAGTATGTTACATGCCATATTCAGTACTACTCTGCCATGCGTACACTCCAGGCTCAAGAGTCCTCGGCCCCCCCGTTGACGTGGGAGGTACACACGAGGAACGGACGATCTAGGATGAATACTTCTGTGAATATTCATCATCTTGCGGGTATCTCTGTCTAATTGGCGCAGCTCATCTACCCTCCACTTTACTACTCCGAAGGAGTAGAGCAGAATCGGAACGGCAAGCATATTAGTTGCAGACACAAGTTCGGAAGACCAAATCTTTCGGAGGCGGTGTCTGTACTTGCCGCGGAGAGAATTCTTTATTTGTGTTACATCCTGGATGTGCCTTTGTTGCACACCCAGGTATGTATAGGTCTCTCCGGCATCCGGATGTCTTAGGATGCTTCCGTCTGCGAGCTGCGCATCTTCAGGGAATTCCCCGCATCGTCCTCTCTTGAGGTGGACGACTGCACATTTGTCCAACCCGAACTCCATACCAATTGCCCGCGTATATTCTTCGACCACCCTAAGAGCGTTTTGTAATTCGCGCTCTCCGGAGGCATAAAGTTTAAGGTCATCCATATAAAATAGATGGGTGATCTTATGCCTCCGGTCGCTGGGTGGCCCACATTGATATCCGCACCCCATTGGTGTTATTATTATTATTATTATTATAAATTTGGTGAATATTCGCCAATAGGTGCATATACACATGTATAATATATAGAATCTATTCTATACTCATATAGAATTTATTTACATACTCATACATGCACTAATAAATACTTACACTATGTACATACAACCACGTTTTAAATGTTACAGTGAACTACTATTATTATTATAAAGAAGGTTTAGTGCCATATCTCCCCACAAAAAAAAAACAACTATGCAACTACGGACACGTGTTTCGGAGTTATTGCCCCTCATCAGCGTAGCGTAGTTAAGGAATTGGATCTACGATGGGATAGTTTAGGAACAACTAAAATAAGGTTGGAAAGTGCAGTACACAGTAATCAATTAGTGCCTTCATATTCCCATATGTCCCATGGCACATAGGAACATGAAGGCACTAATTGAGTGCTGTGTACTGTACTTTAGAGCCTTATTTTCGTTCTTGTTCCTGATCTATCCCATCGTAGATCCAATTCCTTAGCTACGCTATGCTGATGAGGGGCAATAACTCCGAAACACGTGTCCGTAGCTGCATAGTTGTTTTTTTTTTTGGGGATATGGCACTAAACCTTCTTTGTTTTATTTTGAACACATCAATTTTCCAGAAGATAATCTATAATTAATATAATAATTTATGCATTTGGAGACTGAGACAGCTGGAATCATTTCATTTAATCATTCTAAGGAGGGAATTTTTTTTAAAATTTGTTCCCTTCTCTCTTTTCTTCCTTTTTTTCTCCCATTCCCACCTTTTTATGTACATTGGCAATCATATTATTTAATTGGAGAAAGAAAAAACTAAATGATTTGGTAAGAAAGAAACTAATTTAAAGGACATAATTGATATAATTGAAACCTGGACAACTATCCTATGGATATTATTACAGATATAAATTGTTAATTTATAATATTATCGATGATATTTTGGTTTTCAAGAATAATTTTTTTATTTCTTTTTTTAGATTTATTTAATTTTTTTATATTCCATATAATAAGCGGTAAAATATTATATCATTTTGGACCATAGTAGAAAAAAATCGTTGTGTATGTACTTTTTTTATAAAATGTTATAATAAAATGTTTGTTTGCCACAGATCTAATTGTAGAGCATGACTATTATATGAGCAAACCCATGCTTTATAATTCCATATTAGAGTAAGATAAGTGTAATTATTTTGTATATTGAAAACATTAGCTTCCTTGTATAGTTTGTGAGGTTTATTTTTATTTAGCAGTAATTTTAATATACTGTTTTGTGTTACTTGTAATTTTTTTAAGGCATTCTTAAATAACCCTCTTGACGCAATAATACAATAACTAATAATGGATGCAACTAGAGAGTCATAAACAATAAGTATTATTTTTTATTTGGTATACCTTTTAAGAGATAAAATTTGTGAATAAGTATCCACATTTTTTTGGTGATATATTCAACATGTTCATTCCATCTTAGATGACGATCGACTTTATTTTACTAACTTTCTTAATTTGCAGACACAAATTATTTTTCTCTGTTGGCAACTTGTTTTATGAATCGAAAGATATTCTTTTTATGGTTGATCATTAACCGATAGAGTAAAAGTTAAATATTTAGTTTTATCCACATTTAAGTTCAATAAGTTCAAATTTAAAAATTGAGAGATTTTGTTTAAATTATTTTCGGCGACACAAAATATTTTTTTCCCAGGAACCATCTTGAAAAACAATTGCGGTATACGATATGAGGTGACGCTGAAATTTTTTAAAATTTGCAATATTATTTATATACACAAGGAACAGAATTGGACATAATACAGTCCCTTGTGATACGCCGATTAAATTGTCAATTAAAGTAATTATAAAAATAATACCCACCTTGTTCACACCAACTAAATTATGACTACCCCACCAAAAATTTTAAATTAGGAAAGGTGCGGCACCTCGTTCGAAAGAGATTTTGATTCTCTATTCAGCAGTATAATGTTTTTTAAATTTGGGGCATTAATTACTGAGAAAATTATTTTGAATTTGTTGCAAACTCAGTTGAGGTATTTTTTTGCTAAATTATAGGTTATAAAGAAAAATTAAAACTGGTGTATTGTTTATTTTAAAGTTTTTAATAAAAAATTGTACTCACCTCAACCCTTTACATAAAATGAAGCGCAGAATCTCACATAACATTAAGAATGTAATTCCATTTATTTTATAATTAAATTATATGTTCTAAATGACTGCCAGTCATCTCTTGACAATAAGTAAGGCGATATTTGAATTCTCGGATGACATTTTGTTTGACCTCAGGGGTTACTTTGTGAATTTCTTTGATTATCCTATTTTTTAAATCTGCAATAATGTCTGGCCGATTAACATACACTCTTGATTTTAAATTGCCCCATAAAAAGTAATCAAGAGGGGTTAACTTGGGAGACTGAGGTGGCCATTCAATAGTTTCACGTCTACCAATACATCTGTTAGGGAAAACTTCTTTTAAATAATTAATTTCTCATTCTGCGTGCATAATGTGGTGGAGCTCCATCTTGTTGGCACCAAATAGACCTCTTTCATTTGGATAATTAACAGCAGGAAAAAGCGTTTTTAATGTAGGCACTAAAAAGTTCATCAAAAATCTAGATACACATCACCGTTAACTATGCCTTCAAAAAAATAAGGGCCAATAATTTGATTATTAATGATGCCAGCCCAAACGCTCACTATTTGAGAAAATTGTGTGTGAGCTTCCATTATCCAATGAGAATTTTCTGTAATCCATTATAGACAGTTCCGGCGGTTTACCGTTCCATTTAACTGAAATGTGGTTTCATCAGAAAAAATAATTTTGTTTATAAACTGCAAATCTGCTAGCATTCTGTTTACCATTAGTTCACATAATTCTTGTCTTCGATCAGGATTATCCTCACTTAACTCCTGAACCAACTTAACTTTATAAGAATAGTATTTCTCTTTCTTTAAAACTCGCAGAATCGATGATTTACTTACATCATTGTCGGCAGCAAGTTGTCTAGTTGGCTTATAGGGATTTTCCTCAATCTCTACCAGTGCATTTAATTGTTTTTCCTCATCAAATCGAGGAGTTTTACCTGGTTTTTGAATATTTCTTACATGTCCAGTTTCACGAAATTTGTTTTCTATTTTACTGACTGTAAACTGTGATAATTATGACCCATAATAAAGTTGAATAAATGAAGAAATCTTATTAAATACACTGATTCGTATAACTAAGAATAAGATGACAATAATTGGAAACAAAAATATTCCATGGCTCACTTGATAGTTTTTAAGGCGTTATTTCTTTAGGTTTTTGATAATTTTTTGTCTACTTTAAAAAAATTCTGTTGGGTTCAATATTGTATTAAAAACTTTAATAACAAAAACACATCAGTTTAAATTTTTCTTTAAAACCAATAAATTAGCAAAAATACCTCAACTGAGTTTATAAGACATTCACAACATTTTACATGTTCAAAATTAATTTTCTCAGTAATTAATGTCCCAAATTTAAAAAACATTACACTCCTGAATAGAGAATCAAAATCCCTTTCGAACGAGATGCTGCACGATCCCCTTCCTAATTTAAAATTTTCGGGTGGGGGTGAACACGGGGGTATTATTTTAATCCTAAAACATGAAAAATTCAAATTAAAAATCGACCCATTTCAGGATTTTTCCTGAAAGTTCATAACTACGCTTAAAATCAATTTATTCCATACATATGGACTGCACTATACAGGGTGGGGCACTAGTGCGTCGGACATCGATATCTCGAGTTCTACGATAGCTAAAATTTTTTTTAAAAAATTGCAAGTAAACTAGATAAAAAAGTCTATAACTGGAAATTATTTTTGAACATACAGGGCGAGCCAAGACGAAATTACAGGACCAAGTGCCTTTTTTTTAAATGGAATGCTATGTACATCAGTTCATTTTTTGAAGCCTCTTTCTAGGCTCTATTCATTCCTATATTGTTATTGGCTGTCTCCCAACCACTTTGATGTAATGAATTTTTTTGTTGAAATAATGCCATCTGCAGATGGATATTAAAAAAATCACCACAGTCACAATTATGGGTTTTAAGAAAAACTTATGTGAATACCAGTTACGAGACATCTAATTAATGTTTTTGAATCATTTTCATTTCCTAAAAATGTACAGGGTGGCCAAAAATTAGTATTCAATTAAGAACTTTTTAAATTGAATTTTCTCAAATAGAACACCCTGTATATATTTCAACGATGTGATGTAAAAATGAAAAAGGAACATTTTTTTGTAAGTACTTCACTATGGCTAATTGCAACCATTTTCGTTTTATAAATAAATAAGTGTTTATTTTTCAATTGAGAACATTTTAAATTGAATTTTCTCAATTTTTTCAAATGAAACACTCTGCGTATTTTTCAACGATGTGATGTAGAAATGAATAGCGAACATTTTTTGCAAGTACTTCTCTATGGCTAATTGCAACCGTTTTCGTTTTATAAATAAATAAGTGTCAAATTCAAGAATAAACTTAAAAAAAGAGGTTCCCTCAAATAATTCATTAGAAAAATTTATAATAGGTGTTCGACGTGTTGCCTATTTTGATTGACACACGTCTCTATGCAATTTTGAAATGAGGTCATTTAGTGGGACCATTTCCATTGAAATGAGTAAATAGTATTTAACCAGTCCTTTACTGTAATGTTTTTTTTGTAAATTTTTTTTGCTGTTTTCGTTATTCGACAAGCAATGAAACCTCAGTTTGGTATAAATTGTCGTGTACAAAGGAGCATTTATCACACTTATCCGTCGTTAGTTACAATTTGTATTAAATATAAAATATTTGGAATTTTACAATATCAATTTTAATAAAGCGGAACTTGTAGACATGACTTCTGTTTTGGGCGAGTCAGACAGAAATTGTTTACTTGCCAATATAATTCATCACCAATGTTATCCTGAAAGAAGGCTTCCTGATGTTAGCAGCTTCCAAAACCTTCTCGATAGATTTCTGGAAACTGGAAATGTCGAATATAAAAAAAGTGAAAGAATAAAACGTGTTGTGAACGAAGAAAATGAGTTTTCTGTGGTGCTGGCAACGGTTGAGAGTCCCCATGTTAGTCAAAGAGAAGTGACCTCATTAGTAGGAATAAGTAGACGGTCTGTGGGTCGAATCTTAGAAACAAATAAGTTGCATGCATATTATATTCAAATGCACCAGGAATTATCTGATGACGATTTTCAAAAGCACTTACAATTTTGTAATTGGACCAGAGGTAAAATGCAAGTTGATGTCAACTTCTTCAATAATGTTTTATTCACTGATGAGGCAACTTTTCATAAAAATGGATTTGTTAATAGGCACAATTTCCATTATTATGCTTCGGAAAATCCTCACTTTTTTATGCAAGTTGGTAACCAACACAGATGGTCTATAAACGTTTGGGGAGGAATTATTGGAGAACATGTAATAGGGCCACATTTCTTTGAGGGTATATTGACTGGAGCTATTTATCTTCATTTTTTGGAAAACTATCTGCTACAATTATTGGTAAATCTCCCTGGAAGAATTCGAAATAGGATGTGGTTTCAGCAAGATGGTGCTCCACCACATTATTTAAATGCAGTTAGAGACCACTTAAATAATACCTACCCTCATCAATGGATTGGAAGAAATGGACCCACTAAATGGCCTGCTAGATCCCCAGATCTTACAAAAATGGATTTCTTTTTATGGGGATACGTGAAGGAAATTGTTTATAGAGACACACCAACAACAGTACAAAATATGAAGGAAAGAATAATAACTGCCTTTAGATCTATCACACCGGCAGTTTTAGGAACAGTGGGAACCTCATTTCAAAAGCGCATAGAGATGTGTGTCAATCGAAATGGGCAACATGTGGAACATTTATTATAATTTTTTCTACTGAGTTATTTGAAGAAACCTCTTTTTTTTTTTAAGTTTATTTTTGAATGTTGTAATTATTGCTCAATAAAACGAAAATGGTTGCAATTAGCCATAGAGAAGTACTCACAAAAAATGTTCGATGTTCATTTTTACATCACATCGTTGAAAACTATACAGGGTGTTCCATTTGAAAAAATTGAGAAAATTCAATTTAAAAAGTTCTACCCTGAATACTAATTTTTGGCCACCCTGTACATTTTTAGGAAATGAAAATGATTCAAAAACATTAATTAGATGTCTGGTAACTGGTATTCACATAAGTTTTTCTTAAAACCCATAATTCTGACTGGTGATTTTTTTAATATCCATCTGCAGATGGCATTATTTCAACAAAAAAATTCATTACATCAAAGTGGTTGGGAGATAGCCAATAATAATACAGTAATGAATAGAGCCTAGAAAGAGGCTTCAAAAAATGTACTGATATACATAGCATTCCATTTAACAGAAAGTCACTTGGTCCTGTAATTTCGTCTTGGCTCGCCCTGTATGTTCGAAAATAATTTCCAATCATAGACTTTTTGATCTAGTTTACTTGCAATTTTTTAAAAAATTTCTAGCTATCGTAGAACTCGAGATATCGAGGTCCGGCGCACTATTGCCCCACCCTGTATAACTGAAGAACAGTAGGTAAAATGGGGCAGAATAATACTGTTGTATAATGTTACTTTTGTGTTTATGGAAATGTGTCTACTAATTCTATAAAAGTATCCTATTTTTTTACCAATTTTTTTAGAAATATAATCCACATGATTTTTAAATTTTAAATCCCTAACTATTAATAACCCCAAATATTTAATTTTATGTTGAAAATCCAAATCCTTATTTCCAATTCTGAGTTTGATTTGTAAATCATAAATATTTTTATATGCCCAATCGAATCCAATAAACATACACTTTTATTTTGTTTACTTTTAGTCTATTTGCATTAATTTTGTCAGCAAGTCTCTTTAAATCTTTATTAACCGTTACAATCAAAGTTTCATACTTTTTGTGACTAAAATAGATTAGGGTATCATCTACAAAGATATGTACTTTACAAATTATTAAAACTTTACCTAAATCATTAATATACAGAATAAATAACAGGGGACCAAAGACACTCCCTTGCGGGACTCCATTGTTGTTATAGCGGCTTTCAGAATATTAATTCTCATATTTAGTCTTTTGGCATCTAAATGATAAGTAACTTTCCAACCACAATAAAGTTGTGCCAGAAAATGCATACCTTTTTAGTTTTAGGATTTTAAGATTGGCATTATAAACAATAACCACATTCTTAAAAAAATGGATTTTGCCTGTAATTTCACTTACTAAATATGCATTTTGCTTAAAATAATATTTAATAAAATATACATTCCTGATCTGTTTGTCCCAGATCCCATTCTCTAATCTGCTACTATGATAAGGAACAATAATTCCGAAAATCGTGTCCGTAGCCGTAGTTGCATACCAGTTTGATTTTTTGAGGTGTGGGTAAAAACCCTTGCTTTATTTTATCGTTAAACACCATTAGTGCTTTTTTTGTATTGAATTCAGCACTGTTTTTATTTTTTTTGGTATAATAACTGCTCTATTTATAAAAATTAGTGTTCTATTTCTATTTAAAATAAAAATGCTAGAAAAATGTTAATATTTGGAGGCGTATACAGTATCCTGGTTCCAAATTTAGGCCTGTAAGCGTGGTCGCAAAACAAAAAATGTGACGAATTAAATCTGTTCACAAAATTTACATATCTTTTTGTTCCAATTTATTGACGATGTAAATAGTTCAAGTATTATTTATAGAGACGTCCCATATATTATCAAGGACAAAGTTATATCAAATAAAAAGAATACCTTAGGCAGAAGTTGATATTGTTAATGTTTTAGTGTCTTGAAAGAAAGAATTAGAATACTTGTATTATTTCAGATGATTGTTTTTCTTCTATCGTCCTACAGTCACACTGCTTCCGGGTTTAATGTATTAGTCCAACACGGATGCGAAACATATGCACGCTTTAGTTAGTGTTACCAACTTGGGTCACACAGAATAGGGTCCAAATGAAAACCGATACATATACAGGGTGTCCCATAATTAAGTACCCTCCTTTAAGGGGGTGATAAAACTACATATAATAAGTTGAGTTTTGTATATAAACATTTACTTTAAATCAGTTCATAAGGAAGCTACAACCCCTAAAAGGGGGTAAGTACAACATAGTCATTTGCCAATAAATTCAAAAGCCATCTATTAATTTCAGAATGTTACATATTGTTGAAAATATCCACAAAATACAAAACGGCGTAATTAAACATACCGGGTGGACAACTAAGAATGGACGCCGGCCATATCTCAGAAACTAATCATCGCACAAGTTTAGGGAAAAAATTGTCTTGAGTAAAGTGATCCTGAAAAATCGCTGGAAAATATTTTCGAGTTTCTAAAATGGCCGCTATGGAGCGTAACGCCATGACCAAGCCGAAAATTAGGGTTTTCTCCGTATTTTGCCCAGTTAAGTGGCATTTAAAATATATGCATCGTAATCCTGGAAGAATTTCAAATCTTATTAGTTTTACAATTTTTTTTTTCTTCAAAAATAAAGTGGTGGGGAGATGCCAAAAAAAATGTTTTTTTAAATGTCGATTACTCCGATTAAACAACCGAATTTAACAAACTGTTCTTATTCTATCGAGTGCGTTTTACGGTGTTTTCATTTGATTATTACCGTCGCCGCTAGAGGGCGATATCTGACATGTCAAGAAATATCGTGCTTTTTCTTAAAAAAATTTAAATAGAATGGTATGTTTATTTTTACACAGTAAAACAGAGAATTAAACGCTTCAGATGTCAGTGAAAACCACAACTCGATAACTGTTTTCCAACAGTAGATATTATAAACAAAGTTGAAATGATGAATTATTATCAGATCTTGACGAAGAAATTTGCAAAATAGCTGTTGAAAATAACACAATGAAGAAACAACATAATATGTCAAAAATATTTAGTAGAATATATATTATGTAATATAAAAATTAGTAATTAATAAATTAAATTAATAGAGTAAACGCAAAAAACACATTACAATGCTTTAAAAGAATTAGAATATAATTAGTGTATAATATGTTCAAAATGTCGTCCACCATTTTCGATGCAAGAATTTATTTTTTGGCGAGTGGATTGAACGGGAGTCTCTACTTATGCCATCGAAATACTTTGAATGGTATTTCTTAATCGTTCAATCATGTCGTCCCTTGTAGTAAGTCTGGTGGCAAAAACGATATCTTTTATTTGCCCTTCGAATTCAAATCGAGTCAAGCTCAACGCGCTTAAGACTCCTGAACTACACAGCTCAACACGCTGAAGGTAATTGTCAGTAGAAAACTGAATTCCTCTTGGCTACGGCGATTCTATTCATACCAAAATTATGGCCTTAGTAACTTCTCATATTTCGTGGCGCCAGGAAGTGCGTGACAGCACATGTCAAACGGTAATTGCAGAACTTCTAGAAATAAACATCTGCATGATTCATTACATGGCGGCAGAAAGTGTGCGGTAGCACAAGACTAACGGGAATTTCCGAAGCTATAGTAATGGACATATGTATGATTCATTACACCTTTTCCAAACTTTCTTCCTATCTGTCCAATATGCACTTTAGGGTATAACCATATGTAATTATAGACCACTTTTGTCTTCCATTTATTTTTGTGTTTGTAATTTTCATTAAATTTTTCTAAAGTATTATTTGTTTTATATGCAATCCTAATAAATATAATGTATTTTGTTTAAGAGCGCTTCGGAGTCACCAGGCAACCCTCCATACACCTAACTCAATTTTTGCCCATACATCTTATAAATATAAATTTATGCAAAAACTACCCTAGAAAACTTACAAAGAACATTTTTTCTCAGATTACCTCAGGGAATTCGGAAAAAAATTGGGAATTTAAAAAAAATTCCAGTGGTGTAGAAATTTTGACTTAAAAAAAGGCGCAATAGTAACTCATACCAAATATGAAATAAATATCTCACATAGTATATGAGAGAAAAAAATAGAAACTGCAAAAAAAATATTATATTAATGCCCTGCCAATGTCGAAAACGAAGACCAAGCAGAAAAAAATGTATACCATATTATATTATAACATTATTTCGTCAAGATCTATCGATTGTTAAAATTTTCGATATTAAAAGTGAATTACCCAATATGAAGGAATTAGATAATATGAATTTGAAATAAAACGAAATTTTGATTTTTGTAAAAAATTCCAACTTAGTGTTGATTCCAACGTCTGTGTGTGCTAACGATAACTTGAGAACCCCAGAGATATTTCGATAAAACTTGGTGCATATACTAAAGCTGGGAATTTTCCAGATTTTAGTATTCGAATATTCATTCGAAAAATATTCTAATTTTCAAATTATTCGAATATTTGAATTAATCGAGTAATCTAACTATTCGAATATTCGAATGAACCGAATATTTGAACTATTCGAATATATGAACTATTCGAATAATCAAACTATTCGATTATTCAAATTATTCGAATACTCAAACTATTTGAATAATCTGAACCTTATTATTGTATTATTATGATTCGGTTATTCAAATAGGTATGAATGTTCTGGTATGTATTAGTTTTTACTTTTTAGTGCAACTATGGTTGTTAAAAATTAATGCAGTTTTAGACTCTGAAAAGAAAAAAAAATCAAATAAAACTTGCAGAAATTAATGATAGAATAAAAACACTTTTCTTTGTTTTTTATCACTGTTTTTAATATAACTAAGCGTTACTGCAGTTTCGACACTCAACGTGTCATTTTCAAACGATTCACAAACTGAATGAAGACATAAAGGAATTTTAATGCAAAAGATAAAACTAATAATCTGGAGAAATCTGGAGTTTATAAATTAACATGCCCGGATTGTGATGCCACTTATTTAGGTCAAACTGGTCGTACATTTAAAGTTCGATATAATGAACACTTACGTTCCTTTAGACTCAATAAAACCGACTCAACTTTTTCAAATCATATCTTAGAATCTGGTCACACTTTTCCAAAATTAGAGAACCTAAATATTTTACATACTCAAGAAAAAAGTTTTAAATTAAATTTATTAGAATCATTGGAAATATTCAAATATAATCACGTTCAACCTAATAACCTTCTTAACGACCAGTTAGACTTATATTATACGCCTCTTTTTGATATATTTATGCCATAATCCTGGATTAACCAGAATTAGATTTGTAATCTCAATTTATGTTAATTAGGGTTTAAGTAGGTATTATTGTCAAATACTTAGAAAGGTCACCTTAGGTATAAATATGCAAAAAAATTCCTTTATGTCTTCATTCAGTTTGTGAATCGTTTGAAAATGACACGTTGAGTGTCGAAACTGCAGTAACGCTTAGTTATATTAAAAACAGTGATAAAAAACAAAGAAAAGTGTTTTTATTCTATCATTATGATTGATTATCACAAAGTAACGGCTTCTGCCATTCAATTTTTGCAGAAATTAGTCACATAGAAAATGATTTAATAATTAATACGTGAACTACATAAACAAACTAATAAACAAACTACAGCTACTACTAATATTTGGATATTAGAATAGGTACCTTACCACCTACCTACTTTGGACACATACCTATTTGAAAATTTGAACATATTTGATTACTGGAATATTCGAATATATCCGAGTATTCAACTATAATCGAATATTACAGTATGTTCGAATAATCGAATATATAATTTCAACAAACAAAATAAGTACCCACTTTGCAGTGACTTATGTGATAAGATAAAATTATGTGCACAACTGAATATCACGATAGCTACTGCTCCATTCACAAAAAACCGTTATGTAAATAGATACATTTACAAGTTTAATAACAAATTATCTGAATTTATTACAAAATTAAATAATTGCATACCCGGCAAACTAAGTTTATTAAAAGTGAACAAAAGCGCTTATTCGAATTTAAATAAAAATGAAATAAGTGACACCATTACCAACATAGTTAAAACTGTAAAATATGAGCAAAAAAATTTTATGTTTATAAAAATATTAACTCTTCAAATGAGATCAAGTTAAATAGTAAAACCATCCCTTCTGTTACACAAGTTACCTTGGGAGGTAACTTGGCAACAACCTTGGTCCATGCTGAAAATTCAGTGCATGTTATCAGTGATGTCGAAATTGCTGATAATAGTAGTACGCTATACAGCTCTAGTAAGAACAATTTTTTATACCAAAGACTATCCCAAACGACATTATTTCTGTAAAATCTAATATAACTAAGTTAAACATGTAGAGCTCAGAAAATGAAACAAATTTTACTGAAAATGTTATAAATATTATGCATCCAAATGTACACTGCCTCTCAAACAAGAATAGAGGTAATTTTGAAAAAATATAATGTAGATGTTTCTTTAACAACTGAACATTGGCAATCGAGGGAGCAAATTTCGAAGCTTACTATTAGTAATTATGTTTTAATTTTATTTTACTGCCGTGAACTCACTAGTCACGGTGGTACAGCTATTTTTCTAAAAAAAAAAAAAAATATTATTAATGTAAAAATAAGAAACGTAGTGAGTACTGTAGGGAAAGTATTTTAGAATGCTCCTGCGTTGAATTAATTTGTTGTGATATGATAATTATTGTTATATATAGACCACCAACAGGTAATTTGAATACATTTTTAGAGCTTTTTAACGAATTACTTAATAAAGCATCTAAATAACAGACACATGTAGTTATAGGAGGAGATTTTAACAATAATTTGTAAACAATGGTAACACGTCTTTATTTAGTGACTTGTTGATCTCATTTGGGCTTAAAATAACAATAAACATTCCGACACGAATAACTTCTATAACAAACACTTGTATAGATAATTTTTTTATTGGACCTCACGTAGAAAAGTATACGGCAAATAATATAAACTTATATTTGGCATATCATTTTTCGCAAATTCTTTCTATAGACTTAAATAAAAATAAAAAAAATGAAATACAAAAGCGTATACTTACGGAAGGAAAATTAATTCTTAAAATATTTTAAAATTTTATAACTACTTAGAGGGAGAAGATTGGAATGATATCTACTTAGACAGTAATCCTAACTCAGCATTTGATAGTTTTATTAACGTGATCACTTATTACTTTGAATTGTCTTTCCCACAGATGTGCTTTGTAAAAAAAAGAGAAATAATAATCAAGAATGGATAACAGATAACATAAGTAATTTAAAACATGAAGTTTGCTTAATTTCTGACCTTGCACAGAAATATCCTGAACTAAAAAATTATAGCAAAAATCTTAGCAACCAATATAAACAAAAACCGAATTTAGCCAAACAGAGATTTTATTATAAGAAAATTAATGAGTCTAATAACAAAACAAAAGCCATGTGGAGCATTATAGGAGAAGTACATGGAAAACAAAAGTCAAAAATCGAAATAAAAATTGTGGAAAATAATATTGAGTTAAGCAATAATGAAATCGCAAATAACTTTAAAACCATTTTACAGCTAGTTTTGTAACAAATTGCAAAGAAAAATATTTTGATTTTTTGAATACTAATGTACCTTTTGGGAACACATAATTTTTTCTTTCACCTGTAAGTGAATCTATTAACTTTAATAAATACTCAAACCTTCTTATTCTAGTGGCTACGATAATATATCAAATAATTTACTAAACAATTGTAAACATCTTATCTGTCAACCCTTGTCATATCTAATAAACTTATATTTTGAACATGGAATATTTTCTGAAAAATTAAAGCTCTCAGTGGTTTGCTCGTTATATAAGAAAGGTGACTCAAATGTTTATTACAATTACAGAGCTATTACATTTATATCTAGCTTCTCAAAGATCTACGAATCAGCTTTAAACGATCAACTAATAAATTTTTGTATGCATAATAACATTATTTTATCAGCTCAACATGGTTTTGTAAGAAATAGGGTGTGGATACCGCGTTAAGTAATTTCCACATAGAAATTGTAAACGCATTAGATAAAAAAATGTGTCCTTTTTGGTTTATTCATTGATTTTTCCCGAGCATTTGATTGCGTGGATCATAAACTGCTTTTAGAAAAACTTTACAGATATGGAATCAGGGGACCACTACTGTACTTCATAAAATAATATCTAAGTAATCGGGATCAAATTGTTAAAATTAAAGATTATAAAAAGTGAACTGAATAACTTCAGCCAAATCGTCTGAAAGCCCGAATTAGATCTGCCGAACAGGAAAATCTATTTCGGCAGCACGTCGATAAATCCCAGCATGGTGTCTTCTATAAGAACATAGAAACACTGGGTTTATCGACCAGGCTGACCTTTGCCTTTCTAAGGTCAGCAGGGCTTAAGTCGGAGACCGAAGGATTCATTATGGCCTGACAAGATGGTGTTATCAACATCTTGGTTTACCGTAGCCGCGTGTGGCGTGTAGAGGTTCCTGATACCAACTGCAGGACCTGTCATCAGGCGGCGGAATCGCTCATGCACTTACTATCTGCATGCCCCATATTCGCGATTTCGGCCTACATCCACCGACATAACGTGGCGTTACGAGTGCTATACTACCATCTAAGGCACTCGAACGGCGTAGACCAGACACCAGTGCTGCCTTACGTCCCCGGAGATATTGAGTCCGTTGTCGAGAACGAGAAATGCCGGATTTACTGGAACTACTCGTTCCCGACGGTCAGGCCAATTCAAGCCAACAAGGCTGACATAGTCCTCCTCGACTATCAACTCAAGGTGATGTATGTCATCGAGTTCTCGGCACCTGCGGAGAAAAACATCACCTTGAAGGAGGAGGAGAAACGGACCAAATATCGCGATCTCCGGTACGAGCTCCAAGTGCTGTATCCAGGCTACTCGGTCAAAATGGTCGTCCTTATTATCGGTGTACTCGGAGGGATAAAGCCTACGCTGCTCTCGGAACTGAAGATCATACCGGCCTGCCAAAAACCAGCCGAGTGGCTGGCAGGTCAAATGCAGAAGGCGGTCATTCTGGGTTCTCTCCGTCTGCTTAGGGCACACGATTCTGGTATCTAAAGTCACTAACCCTGCGGGATGTGGGGAGTGGCTGTAGTTGATGCGCCGGCGCGACTCCCGTGAGGCGTCGGAGGCCACGGGAGGACAGACCAGCATCGGGAAACCGAAAAAAAAAAAAATAATAATGAATAATAATAATAATAATAATAATAATTATTATTATTATAATTCGATTATTCGAATATTTGAATTAGTCTTAATTCGAATTTCTAATTCCCAAATTTTCGCATAATCGAATTATTCGTATTCGGTTCCCAGTCTTAAAATATACCATGGCTCTTGAACAACTTCAGTATATTTGAAGAAAGACGTTCACCTATTTCCATGTCGCCTTATTTGCGTCCAAGAACACCATGAGACATACTATCCCTGTAGAACGGCATTTTGTCATTGCCTCTTGAACAATTTTGAAGATGAGCTCTTTGATGAAACCTTGTTCTGCAATGAGGCCTGGTTTCATTTCAGTTGTTAAGTTAATTCTCATAATATGAGAGTTTAGAGTGCTGAAAAACCAGAAAATTTGTATGTCCAAGCCCTCTTCATTCGCAGAAAGCTGTAGTTTGGTGTGCCATTAAAACAAGAAAAGAATTATTAATCCAATTTTTTCATGGATCTTTAATCAGATAGTGATGTTGTAAAGAAATTCTAATTCCCTTCATTAATCATCTTGATGCTAATGAAATGACTTTTGGCTATTTCCAACAAGATGGAGCCTGAGCACATACAGCAACCACAACAGTCAACATGTTGCAGGCTATTTTTCAAAATCGATTAATTATTAGTTTTAATGCTGTTATCAATATATCAAGTTCCTATTCCTGACACTGACCATATTCAAAACATAATTGCAAAGAAAATCGAAGAAATCAACAACAAGCCCATTATTCAGCAATATGTTTTTTATACTATTAAAAATATCGCTCAGAGTGTCTGAAGTAACCTTTTGTAAAAATGTTGTATTTTTATTAAAAATAAATGTTCTGTTTCAATAAATTTAGGAAAAATAATAGCTTAATGTGGTGCATCATATAACACCTTAACAGAAACCAATCTAAGCTCCACTCAGTTGCTCCACCTGGATAAATACTGGTAACATTTTCATGTCAACCCTTGTAAGAAAATAGTTCACACCTTTATTTTCTCTATATATTTGAACTTAGATGAACTCTGAATATTTATTTCTCGTTTCTGTGTATAAAAGCCTAAAAACCAATATGAGTCTTCAAACAAATATGACTGAACTGTAGAAATAACTTTCGCTTTGGGAAACCTCTCGAAATTAGAAATAAAATAGCATATTCAATGTTATACAAAAGAGGTCGCTTACCATATTTCCTATCTCGGCCCTTTTCTCTCTATTCTCACTCAAATCAATGAACAAATGTAAATTCAGACCGCGAGGGCATTAACCCTCTGAACCCCATACACCTATAAAGTGATGTTTTATTTCTGATGTGAAACGTTTCATATTTTTATATCATCCTATTTAAAAAGCGTCAATCATTTTTATTGGAATCTGTGTAAAATGTAAATTATTTCAAATGACCCTTAGGAAATTAAAATGTTAATTTTTTTATGAAAACCTGCAAAGTACAGAGCGTGGTTCATTTTGTTGATAGTCAATGGTTTAGATGATTTTCTCTAAATATATTTCTACTTTCCATCGCTTTGGAAAAAAATGTAATTTCTACTTTATAAATATTCAAAATCGATGTTGCAAAAATTGTAACATTTAAATCATAGAACCAATAAAATTTTTTAAGATTTGAAACAAAATTGTGGTTAAATAGTTATTTACGTATCAAGGACATAAAAGAGGTGAATAAAACAATATTTTACTGTCTCAAAACAGGAAGCAAAACAAGTGTTTATTTCTCTGGGAATTGAAATCGCGTTGGAAGGCAATAAACAACACAAACATAACATACGTCAAAAATTTTGTTTATTATTAAAAACTTTTAATGGTTGAAAAAAACAAAAATCGGCCTCGACAGTAGTTTCTCATCATCACATTAAATTCGACATGAAAGAAATAAATTATTTTAATTCAACGGAAGGATGCAAACCATGACATGGTTTGCATCCTTTTGCCATTTGCAATTTTGGCATTTTCCACCTTGCATTTTTATTTATACGAGCGTGTATCTATTAACTCATATTGTTTTTTACTGTAATGTAATTAAACCCGCGTTAACTTCCTTCTCTGTTCTTATATATTTTCCTAGGTCTGGAATCCCACGCAGGTTGCTATAGTTGCCCGCGTGTGCGATGCTTGGTCGACGCTCTCATACAGAGCCATCCAAGTGGAAGCCACAAAGGTGCGACTGGCTCCCTGTCAGTGGTTTTCCTTTAGAGTCTTTTTTGAGTTTTGTCCACCATTTTAACTCAGCTACACCGTGCTGATGAAGACCAATTATTCAGAAACACGTGTCCACGGTTTGCATCTGCCATTTGCAATTTTTGCATTTTCCACCTTGCATTTTTTTATGCGGGCGTGTACCCATTAATTCATATTGGTTTTTACTGTAATGTAATTAAACCCGCGTTAACTTCCTTCTCTGTACTTATATATATTTTTTTTCAAAAATTGAGGAGTCGTAGTAAGAATTACCAATATGAAACTGGGTATTTAATGGCGTCTCTTTAGTGTTTTATTTAATTATAGTAGTTAAAAAAAGTGTAATTCAGGAAGGCAGATTTTGTTTCAAACTACAATTTTAATAAAAGCATTTTTCAATTCGCACAAATACAACAGAAATACAAGGGTGCGTCTGCTCAAAATGGAACACGCTATACATAAAATTAAACAAAATAAACAAAACAAATGAAGTAAATAACGTAGAAAGATAAAATAAATGATATAAATGAGGTAAATGAGACAAATGAGAATATGAAATAAATAAAAAATGAGACGAATGAGATAAATGAAACAAATGAGACAACCGGAACAAATGAAATAAATAAGATAAATAAAATAAACAAGATGGAAAATATAAATGAGCAAAAACAAAATAAACAAGGTAAACAAGATCAACATGATAGATAAGATAAACAAGATAAAAAGATAAACGAGATATATGAGACAAACGAGATAAATGAGACAAAATGAAATAAGCAAAACAATGAGGTGAAATAAATAAAGTAATTTATTTATTTTTTTTTTAATAATAATAACACCACATGTAATGACAACCCCCTTTATCCCTGAATGTCTTAAGTGACATTGTGCGGGAGAGGGTTACACATTAAGAGACAACGGACATACATCCAATATCCGAGTGTACTACGATTAATCTCTCTCACAGAAAAATCCCAGTGCCACGGCCGGGAATCGAACCCGGGACCCCGAGGTTTCGAGGCAAGTACGTTATCTCTAGACCACGGAGCCATATTACATCACTCCTTTTGAATTGAATATGATGAGAAAGTACTGTCGAGACAGACTTGCCTTTTTTTAATAGAATGAAATCAACTTTAAACCGTTTTTCTTAATAGCGGTTAATCTGACGAGTTCTTTTCGACGTGTCTCCTGATTCTTAACAATTTTTGTTACACCATTTTTTCATTTTACCCCATTTTTTTGTGCCCCTCTGGTGCACGATTTCACTGACATTTAACAGGTTTCTTCCTTGGACCCCCAAATGTTATTATATGTGAAGTTTCAGATTTCTACGTTGAAACATGTTTTAGAAAATGATAACACAACAATGACCAGCGACACATAGACACACAGACATACATACACACATTGAAATATAGGCACACAGACACATAGACACAGAGACGGCAAGCCGAATCGGATAAATTTTCTATTTTCGTGTCTCAAGACGTTCATTTTCATCGTAATCTTGAATTTGATTTTTGTCACGATGCGACGCCAATACTTTACCTATCAGATAGATAGATAAGAAACTAATAAAAATTAAGACTCAAACATATAAACGATAAAACGTAACTTATTTAAAAATATTATACTTTATTAAACATGTATTAAACAATCTAAACGTCAAACAGAAATAAAAAAAAATGTCAAACTGGCAACTAAATACAAGGATATCTAGATAAATTTGGAATAAATTACAAAAAATTCGACACCAATTATTGTTATTCTTTAGTTTTACATTTTTTTTTGCAATAAAACTTGTGCCCGTTGGTGTAAACAATGTTGTATGCACCGCGGGAGTAAAGTGTCCCTTGCATGAATGTTGGGATTAAAATAAACTAAAACACGATATATTAAAATACTAACTTTACTCATTTGATGCATAAATGACCATTAAATCTGCAAATTTTGACAACCGCATTGTTGATAAATATCAATTTGACAAAACTTTGATCTTCCAAATTACTTGTAAATTCTTTTGAGTTTAAAAATACTGAAGTAGCAAATAAAGTTTACGTTTTCCGTCCTAAAGCGTAGGATGCGCACTTGGGCAAAAAATATGCACTTTAAGTCCAAAATGAAGCATATTACGCCCGAGAGAGCAAAATGTGGGAAATCTGTTCACAGAAGATTAGATTAGATTAGATTAGATTAGATTCTTTATTGATTCTTTATGCCAATTACAAAACAATGGATAGAATAAGTCAATAAGTGGTAAATTACAATTACGCAAGAGATAAAAAAACTTCTATAGGACAAAAAACAACAGAGTGTAAATAATGTGGTCAATAAAAAAATATAAACATATACACACATATACACACACATACACACACACACACACATACACACATACACACATATACACATATATACATACATATACATACACATATAATATATATACACATATATACACATATACACACATATATAAAAAAAATAATTCAATATAATGTGTGTGACAAAAACGAGAATATACTATACTTTAAAGTATTCATCTAATTTATATAAACATTTATTTAATAAATATATTTTTAAACGTTTCTTAAATAACATTATGGAGTTGCACTCTTTGATTTCTGTAGGTAAGTAATTGTAGACTTTGAGGCCCAGACTATTTGGTGAGTCTAATGTGATACTTAAGCTATGAAATGGTATATGGAAATGATTTTTTTTGTCTCGTGTTAATATTATGGAGTTCTTTATTTGATATGAATTTGTTCTTATTATTAAAAACATATAAGCACAGTTCATATATAAAAAGAGACGGCAGTGTCAATATTCCGTACTCCTTAAAATGATTTTTACATGAATCTGTATTTGATAAGCCTGCCATACATCTTATAACACGCTTTTGGGCTATAAACACATTATGTGATAACGTGGATCCACCCCAAAAGCATACTCCATATCTTAGCCGTGAGTCAACTTCCGCATAGTATAATTTTTTTAATTGATCAATATTTAGCACTGATTTGATACTTCTAAATTGATAAATCATGGAATTTATTTTAGAAATAATGTTTTCACAGTGTGTTTTCCACGTAAGACATTCAACCACGTATAAACCTAAAAATTTTACATTTTTATTATTAGGAATTGTTTTGTTGCCTATTTGCATGCTCGGAGTATTACATATTTTTGTCTATTGTGGAATCTTAGGGCCAGAGTTTTATCTATATTAAAGTGAAGACAGTTCTGGCAAAACCATTCATTTAAGTTCTGTAATATGGTATCACATTTGATTTTTAACGAATCTTCATTTTTATCTGACATAATCATTGATGTGTCGTGAGCGTATATGGTAAAACATGCTGAGGTTGTCAAAGCAACAAGATCATTCATATAAATCATAAAGAGCACAGGGCCGAGAATTGATCCTTGCGCCACGCCTCTATTAACTTCCACGTATTCCGAGTTAACATAGTCCACAGTAATAGCTTCATTATTAAGCAATGAAATGTATTGTTTCCGCTTATAGAGAAAACTCTCAATCCAGTTCAACGATATACCTCTTATGCCATATATATAAAGTTTAGCGAGTAGTTTCTCGTGATCAACGCAGTCGAATGCCCTGCTGAGATCACAGAATATCCCAACAGGGCACTCGCCTACCTCAATATACTTAAGTATTTCTTCATAAAATGAATGGACAGCAGTGATTGTTGATTTACCAGATACAAATCCGTGTTGTCTATTTGATATTGTATTATTACTATTCAGGAAGCTTAATAGTCTATTTAAGAAGCAGTATTCAATAATTTTTGAGAATCCTGTATGGTTATTGGTCTATAATTTGCAATGGCTTGGGTGTCATTTTTTTTGTGTATGGGTATAACTTTACCAATTTTTGAATATTCTGGAAATAAACCGGTTGAAAATGATAAATTTACCAGATAAACTAAGGGTGGAGCTAATATACTCAGCATTCATTTCAATAAAAAAACTGGTATTTCATCATATCCCGAAGACTGCTTATTTTTAAGTTTGGTGTTTAATAAATCACATAATTCCTTTTCTGTATATGGTTCCAAGAAAATTGTGTTTCGTTGTGGTATAATATTGTTAGCCATTGTATCTTTGTTACTATTATCACTATTATTTGGTGGAATTTGTTTAATATATTCAATGGGAGCATTTTTAAAATATGTATTAAACGTGTTAGCAACCTCATATTGATGTTCAATTAGTTCGCCATCATTTATTATTGAAATATTTTTTGAATATTTTTGTTTATTAGACAGTTCCGCTACTATTTGCCAAGCTGATCTAGTCGGATTGTCAGAATTATTTATTTTATTTTGATAATAAAGTTTTTTTGTAGATTTAACTAAAATATTATGTTTATTTTTTTCAATTTTATAAGCCGGTAAGAGTTCGGGATATTTAGTTTTTAGTACAAACAGATCTTTAAGATAGGATCTTATTCCTGTTATACAACCTAACATTATGCTTCTCTACATTATGCGAGAGGGTATTTGCATCACACTGTTTTTTAATTATAAAAGGATTATTTTGTATTTTTTTTAAATCCCCTATTGATATTATCGTAGTAATAATCTTTGCATCATCATCATACCGTAAGATGTCAACATTTAAGTCACTTACTATATCATTAATGAATAACACGAATAGAAGGGGATCTAGGATGAAACCCTGAGGTAACCAAGAGATAGCAAAATTTTCAACAGATTTAAAACCACAATATTCTACGTGTTGCTTTCTATTACCTAAGTAACTTTGGGAAAATGTTAATAACAAGGGGGAGAGACCTGCAATTCGAAGTTTAGTAAATAAGATCCCGTGGTCAAGTCTGTCGACAGCTTTTGATATATCGTGTAAATCACTTCGACTTGTGCGTTTACTCCTAGGTTTTCCGCTATGAATTGCGTTATATGAAATATATTGGTTATTTACAAAATAATTCTGATACATTATAATCTGCCCCTCAACGTTAGCATTAATCTGATATAAGACACACTCGAAAGCTTTAGCAAAGTTACAGATTATTGTAACTAGCCGATAGTTTTCGACGTTATCCCTCTGACCTTTTTTTGTAAATCGGGCAAATGCAGGAATTTACTTCATAAATGCAAGAAGAGACAATATTTTAGTTTTCGCCAATATCTTTAAAATATATGTTTAAACGTGCCACTAGTTTCCGTCCTATTGAAAATTCTAGACTTTTTTTCACGCAGCTTAATACCTTCGGGCACTTAATTCAATTTAAAATATAAATTAGGGGATTTTTTTCATTAAAGTTTAACTTCCTAAATATACTGCCTAGAGTGCAAAAGTTCAGTGACCTCTCTTTTATGTAACAGTATTTCGGTTAAACGTATACAATCCTTAAACATGACTTCACAAGGTTGTTCGTACATGTTGAATTTACAATTTGCGCCCTATCTGGTTAATTTATGGACGTTGCCCTCTGTTATAAATACTGATTTACATACTCAAATAATTTGTACTATCTTTGAACAGTGGTAGGAAAAGGCGAGATGAAATATCTTCCATCCTGAATCTAATTTGAGACAATTGGGTTTCCTTTGATATTTAATATATTCCTTGAAGTGTTAATTTCGGTAACTCACTAAAACAATATCTCTGGAGTATTGTTGATTACGATTATCTATTTGACTTGGGGGCAATCAAATAAAAGGCCTGTTATAAATTAATACATGAACAATAATACATACCAATACTGATGTAATTTTGCACGAAACAACAATGCATCAAATACTGCACTCGACGCGCGTTTTACCAACCAAGTAGGCATCATCTGAAGGGGATTAAAACTGTATTTTAATCATTTCCAGACGAATATGTATCATTGCAGCCATTTAAAACTAATTAATGTTCGGCCATGACAGGTAATCTATTTTCAAGGTAATCCTTTATTATGTTTGGTAACCCTTCATTTACAAGTTATGCTTTCAGGAATTTCGTATTTATCACTATTTCCATCTTTATCAATTGACGTAATAGACATATTTTGTGATATTCCAGTTTTACCAAAACCCATATTCATACAAGACCACTGAAAAAGACTATTGGATGTGTATCTTAAGCTTAAAATGGCATATTTTATTAAACAACCTATATATTTTTACAAGTATAACCTTAAAATACCAATAACTGAGAGCTATTTCTTATTAATAAGAAAAATACGCATCAATATTGCCTGTAATTTTATACCAGGTTTTACAGGATCATGGTACACCCCCTTTTCTCCTTTAGTTTTGAAGATAGTTGATTGAAATTTGGGATATCCTACATAATAAGCGGCACTATTTGATATACAAGTGATTTTATTTTCACTTCCGGTGTCGCCGGAAGTGATACTAACTTTCGATTTTTAAATGGAACATTCTGTATATCATTGCATATTCTGCATAATTTTCTGAATCCAACGATACCAAATAAGTGACATTTCAAACTTCAATATTTTTTATAATATAATTTATAGTTTTCCATTTAAGCGTGCCATGACGGGTCCGATTTATTCTAAATGACCCGTGTAATGCTAGAATAATCGAAATTCCGTCAAAAATACAAAATTACGTGATTTATGGGCAAATAAAGTTCATCAAAATGGTTTTTGGGGAAAAACTCAATTTCTTCAAATAGAACCATATTGGTACCATGGTACCATTTATTAGTACAATCAATAAGGAATTTATTCATATGTTGTATTAAAATGTGCGATAAATACAAACAAAATTACATCTAAAAGATAATAAGAAAATACAATTTTGTTCTAATTTTCTTGTTATACATAAGGTGGCATTGGAATACAAAAAATAAACACAAAACATTACAGCAGTTGTTCAAAATGCTGTCCATTAACGTCAAAGCACTTCTGAACTCGCATAGCTGTTTCTCGAAGAACGTTCGCCAATTGCTAGGCCGTTATGTTATTAATTGCACGTCTTACTCGTAGTTGCAGGTCTTCACGGGTTGTAACGGCGGTTGCGTAGACAATATTTTTCAAATGACCCCAAGCAAAGAAATCAAGAGGTGTTAAATCAGGTGACCTTGGAGGTGACCTCACAGGACCATCGTCGAAATTGCGTTTTCTCCGAGTCTCCGTTGAAGGTAATCAATTACTATCCTTAAATTATGGGGAGAGATCTTGTTGGAAATATATTCCCTGTCGTAAATGGAAAGATAATTCATCTAAACTGTCCTCAATTTTATTTTGCAGAAATCCCAAGTATCTGGCACCAGTCAGGGGTCCTTCAAACATTATTGGACCAATGATTCTACTACCGATTATTCCAAGCCAAACATTGAAACCGAACCGCACTTGAAAGTTACCCTCCCGTAATAAATTTTGATTTTCTTGTGACCAATATTTTGTATTTTGTCGGTTCAATAATCCCAAATTTGTAAACCCAGACTCGTCCGAAAATAAAATCATTCCTAAATAATCATTGTTTGGCTGCACGTTATTCTGCAAAATCCAATTGCAATATTCCATCCTATGTTCGTAATCATTTTCATACAAGTGCTGGAGCAATTGGCATTTAAAAGATTTATAGTGGTATTTGTGCAAAATTCGGCTTACTGTTTGGTGACTGATTTCCAATTCAAACCCAATTTGCCTTAAAGAAACAGTCTTATCAACTTCTACTCGAGCCGAAACATTAATTTCCGTTCCTTCGTCAAGAATGAAATTTTTTTCAGGATCATTGTTGGGCTCACTTCGGATTTGATTTTTAAGACGATTAAAATAATTTCTCGCTGGAAATTGTCTATCAGGATATCGTTCGGCATAAAGGTGTCTAGTCGCAACTGAATTTTTTCTACATTTCCCATAAATAATTAACATGTGCACATTTTCATCTCTTGTATAAATTTGCAGCATTTTGAAGACAATCAACAAGAATTTTCAATAATTTTTTAAAGACACAATAAAGACACCGGTGAACCAACAAATGTTTGACAAGCTAAATATTTCCTTGTTTTCAAACCCACCTTTGTTAGTTACTTCTTAACATTTAATTAGAACAAAATTGTATTTTTCCATTTTCTTTTAGCTGTAATTTTGTTTGTATTTATGGCACATTTTAATACGACATATGAATAAATTCCTTATTAATAGTACTAATAAATGGTACGACGGTACCAATATGGTTCCATTTGAAAAAATTGAGTTTTTCCCCAAAAACCGTTTTGATGAACTTTATTTGCTCATAAATCACGTATTTTTTGACTGGATTTCGATTTTTCTAGCATTACACGAGTCGTTTAGAATAAATCTGAACCGTCATGGCACACTTAAATGGAAAACTAAAAATTATATTATAAAAAAATACTGACGTTTGAATTGTTACTTATTTGATATCGTTGGATTCAGAAAATTATGCAGAGTTCAAAAACGCAATAATATACAGGGTGTTTCATTTAAAAATCGAAAGTTAGTGTCACTTCCGGCGAAACCGAAAGTAAAAAAAATCACTTGTGTGTCAAAATGTGCCGCTAATTACGTATACGGGATACCTCGAATTTCAATCAATTATCTTTAAAACTAAAGGAGAAAAGGGGGTGTACCATGATCCTGTTACACCCGGTATATTAGATCTATATGGTATTTAAGACGAATTATTTGTTTTCGTTTTTTGTTCCCAACAAAAGAAAAATACCAGCAGGGTAAGAGATAACAGATTACGTATTTGAAAAGAGCATTTTCTTTTCTA
The DNA here is from genome assembly GCA_029963845.1 of Rhamnusium bicolor. NCBI lineage: Eukaryota > Metazoa > Arthropoda > Insecta > Coleoptera > Cerambycidae > Rhamnusium > Rhamnusium bicolor. Next base: position 30,151 of record JANEYF010001822.1, on the reverse strand, counting down.
CGAGCGCAAAAAACCCAAGGTTGATAGCACTCTTCATTCATAAATGGCGACGAGGATTGTGCTTTTGTGATGATTTTTACCTGTTTTTGTTTTCAATTTTCTATCTTATCGGTAGACTTTCGTCCTACCGGAATGACAAGTCGCTGCCAAACGTTCGTCCTTATAGCAGGAGGCAACACTTATACGAAATTCCTTCCGGAAGCGATTTCAGCAGGTCACAGTGTTGTACCATCTATCATTAAATTGCTTATAGTTCCTTAAGTATTGTTGGGCGGGTAATAGGGTATTCGTTACTTTGTATTCGTTACTCGCAAATACCCGAAGTACCGAATACCTGCTTTTAAAAGTAATCGTTACTTTAATCGTTACTTTAATTCTCTCTTTAGGATTTCAAGATTATTTTCAATGTAATGAAAACATAAACAAGTGTGTATCCTGACTTCAAGCCGACATATGTATCTATTATTATTATTTGTTAGTAAAATGCTATTAATAAACATTCCTAAACCTATGGAATGGCTTTGTTTATGTTTCATGTAATCATAATCATTAATCACTGAACTTTATTTACTTATACGAGGCGAGTGCTGTACCTATGGGATACGCAGTAAGTATTAGGTAGGTATATACATACCTACTTCATAAATGTACCTTAATGATTACAAAGTAACGAATACAAAGTAACGATTACTATCCGTAGAAGTAACGAATACATACGAGTATTCAAAATTAACGAGTATTCCCATCACTATCCTTAAGCGAGGGGCAAAGAATTTTTTAAACATTTTTCCAGCACTCTTTTACGTCCCTAGAAAACGTAACTTTAACATGCTGAGCGACTTTTGGGACACCTTGTATAATAATTTTAGAATCATTTTTGGAAACTGTACCTTAAGAATCATCATTTTGTTCAATCATTACATATTTCGTTTACCAAAAATCTTGTATAGTTTGTCTCTAATATGTAGTTCATTTCAAGCACCAGTTTATTAATTTTTAAAAATAAATCTTGTTAAAGTAGCAATTAACATAGAATCATTATAATTCAACACATTTAAATTTTAATTGTTACTTATGTCGAACATTCCAAAACGGTAACCATGTGTGAATATTTATGTATTGGAAATACTGAATCATAAATATTTAAATGATTGTTTATGTTTATCAGAAAATTAATTGAGGGCTTGTCCGATCACACCTTCGTCCATAGAACGTTTTCATTAATATATTGCTATAAATGAATGGATCGAGCCGTAAATTGAGTTTGTCTTGTTAAACATATACATCCCTCATTCATTTCCTCCACGTGATTAAACCAACGCAACATTCCTCTATATTAATCTCTTATTAATTCATTTTTTCATTAATTGAATCCACACACACATTTTTCCTGACATGCTCAAGATTCATTATATAAAATGCGTGTTGAATCTTAGACACCTCGATGCGTTCAAGAAATATCCTTTATTTGCTGCACTTTGTACTTGGATAATAAGGCTAAAAAATTTTTTTGCTAGTTATTATTTTCTAACTTTTACAAAAAACTTATTATAGATAAATATAAGTTATATCTTTTTAAACAATTATTTTCCCGGCTATTTACCAAAACGCTGAAACCTCGGAAAGAATTATAGATATTATATTCCTAGTATATGTTTTCCCAGACAGCTGGCGACTTATCGGCATACACTCCCTTGTCACGCAGGCCATCTTTCTGGACTGGACAGTATGTATCAATTACACAGATCTACAAAAAAAATTTTTTTGTTATAGAGACCTGACCCTACTATTCTTTAGTACAATTTTCCGCTTGAAGCCGAAAATGAATAAAAATTTTTTATCGTGTGGATTCCCCCCACACACCACCCCCCCCCCCCCCCCCAAAAAAAAAAATCCAACCCGGGGCAAAAAACCCCCCCCTCTTTTGGAAAATTTTCCCCCAAAGCCCAAAATTGGAAAAAAAATATTACCATTATCCCTCGTCCGATAGAAAGTTATTTTTTTTCCTCTCTCTAACAAACCCCTTTCTTTCAATCTCGAAGCCAATAGTTCTGACTTACCTTTCGGTAAATCCAAGTCTCTTATTAAATCACTTAGTGACATTTGATCCCACAGATTTTGAGAAACAGCATGTTGTCGATTTTTATATTCTTTGTCACTTCCTTCTTTCTCTGATTCTCCTGCAGTATCAATATCTTCTTCATCGCCCACTTCCATAATTTTCCGTGGCATGTCTTTTTCTTCCTTTGGGTTCCTTTCTTTTTTTGTGTGTTCCCTGGTCTACAATAGGTGCCTCGACATCCATATTTAAAACTGGTAGATCAACAGACGAGACTGATCCGTAGGTTACATCGGCGTAGTGAAATTTACTTTTTATATGGACAAACGCATGACAAAAATAGCAATCCTCTTGGGATGTTGGTTTTCTCCATACCATTGGAACCTTGAACTTAACTAAACGTGAGGAATCGTTTTGTTTCCTATCCATAGCTCCTACGCAAGCGTTGCAAATTAGATCTGGTGTCCCATTGTGCGTCTTGATATTTATATTAAAACAATATTTATATAAATTTTCAATTCTTGGTGTTATTTTTTCCAACTGTTTGTGGAATTTCCACTTACCACACATGTAACAAAAGCTATTTGCAGACGTTCTGCAATTATTGTAACGGCTTGTTGTATTAGCTGCATCGAGAGCTAGTTACCCAACTCTGATGCATTACGGTTGCAGGATGAGGATCCGGTTGAACCCGCTGCCCGCTTGCACCGAATCCCTGTCTCGTAAGATGTTTCTCCTTTAGCATTCTTCATGATGGTTTTTTTTCTGGGTACCAGCCCATAGGTGAAACCTGGTCCCTCCAAGAGAATATAAATTGAAAATTTGGAACGACCAAAAAGATCAATTAATATTCAATTGAAGGTCAAGCCCCGAGGCCACGACAAGGCGTTCACCACCTCGGGGATAACACCTATATTAGGTCTTTGAAAAAGATCCTACCATGGAACAGATTGAAATGTGAATGGCAGTAAAGGTAAAACTAGACACATTGCATGAGATGAGAAGAATAGTTTCGTCTGTGTAAGGTTCAGTTTGAATTTGCCATTCCGAGGATAAAATTGAGTTTCACTGTCTGATATTTTGAAGCCCAATTTGGATTTTTTTTAATTTTGAAAGGGGGATTAGGGTGTGTTGGGGAAACCACATAGTAAATTTTTTTTTTTTCATTTTCGGCTTCAGCGGAAAATTTTACTAAAGATAGGTAGGCTTTTTTCGCCCAGTTTGCATTTTTTTAATGTTCGGGGAGAATTGGGGTGTGTGGGGGGAACCCACACGATAAAATTTTTTTTTTCATTTTCGGCTTCAGCGGAAAATTTTACTAAAGAATAGTAGGGTCACGTCTCTATAACAAAAAATTTGTATATGGGTTAAGCAAAAATAAAGATTAATCCTTATATTTGCAAATAGATGTTTTTTTAAACGCTTCAAGACAATAAGAAAGCCTATAAACGAAATATTTTATAAAATTTACCAGAGAATGTTCGGGTGTTTTTATCGCTTTCATCCCTTAGTAGTTCTTTTAAATCTGCGATATCGTTGGGTCTGTCTTTATAAACTTTATTTTTACATACCACAAAAAAAAAAAAAAAAAGGGGGGGGGGAAAAAAAAAAAAAAACCCCCCCCCCTCAAAAAAAAAAAAAAAAACCACCCCAAAAAAAAAAAAAAAAATAAAAAGGTCCCCCACCTTTGGGAAAGGGGGAATGAAAATGAGATTTTTGGAAACTTATTGTAGTATTTTGGTAGAGCTTTTAAAATGTGTCAGTCTGTCACTGCCAAATGATTAGTCCATTTGACTATAAAATGTATACGTCATATCAAAAACTAAAATGCAATATGCATACCGAGTACGTGATGGATCGAACACTAATGATTTATTGAACATAAAGTACAAATAAGTGAAAACAGTTCAGAATTATAAACGTAGATGGATCTTCTTAAAGTTTTGCATGGAAGTATAACGTTTTAATCTGCATTTAATTTCCTTACTGACTTTTTGCTTTATCTGTTACAGAAAAGGCATTTCACCTAACAAGAAAGTAGTTTTTGCCTAACGAACATGGCTTCGTGATTAAAAAAAACTAAAATACATCCACAGGGTGAATCTCCAAATGTGCAAAAAAATTCAAAAATTTGTAGCTCATTTCAGTGTGTCCCCCGATTGAGTTCGCAATAGCGATTCAATCAGGGTACACACTGTAGATATTTTTGAATATACTAATTATTTGTTTGCGGTTTTTCGTATTTGTAATTTGTAAAACTCTTCACTTTTCATAATTTGTTAAATGACAGAACTACTTATTTCAATTAACACCACGTGATAAAATTAATGAATTATTTATTTCACCTGTCAGTCACAATGCATATATCATTAATAAAAACAAATTTAACCTTGGCATTCAGCAACATTTTTTTGTACATGGCCGCCTTCAAAATCAGGTTAGTTAAGAAATTATCCATTTCATTATAGTTAATTATATATGTATCAGAAAAAGATCCCATCATTACAAAGTCAAATAACATTAATTAGATACGTAATTTGATCATTTCTGGCACTTCACATCAAAAGTTTTGATGAATGTTTGTTTTAAAAACAAACTAATAATAATAACAAAATAATTTTCATTTGATAGAAAAAACAAGGATATAAATCATTTTGCGCTTGAAATATATTTGATTTATTTTTTATCATATTGAGCAGGTGTGTGTTTAACAAACATATATAATAATTAATTTATAATTCATGTAAAGTAGATCACTGATTGACGTATGTCCCAGTATTATTAAATTTAAAAAAAAAATGGTTTTTTCAAAGCTTTAAGATAATACGTTATTCTCCAAATTTAACAAATATTTTATTACATTAGATACATTTAATTTCTTTATCTTGTACATAACTTATTTTATTATTTAAGAGCCTCAGTGTTTTCTAACTTAATATTACTTTTTTTGTGCTTATTTTTTGCAAAAAAAGCAAAAATATTTAAAAAATTGTATGGAAATAAGACAAAGCTATTTTGTATTATTTTAAAATCCAAAAATATCTTTCAGAAACCAGTCCAATTTCTATATAAATTTCTATTGGTGTATCAAAGTTTTATTATTTACCTAAAACAAAATTTTGAGGGGGTGTTTTTTTTTTAAATGTCAAAATGTATTGCGAACTTGTTTAAAGCTATATCTATATTATAATTGTTGGGTTATCTTGAGTTGAAAGGTTATGAAAAATAGAACAATAAAACAAACATTCTGTATAAATACATATACAGGGTGGCTCATTTTAAACGGCCTGTTACACTTATAAATGTTTCTCAGAAAATCTTTAGGAATTTGAGGGGGAAATAAGTCGTCAGTTTAAGTTATTTCACCGGTAACGACTTCAATGTTATTTCAAGGTCAGCTCTGGTTTTTTAACGAAAAAGGGTTTTTTATCTTCCGGAAGTTGACTCAGTAGCTCAGTGCTTACACATTAAGCTGAGACCAAGGGGTCCCGGGTTCGAATCCTGGTTAGGGCATGGATGTAATATAGTGCCGCTGGGACATTTACAAGATAGCAATTTTTTAAGGGTTTTAAGGTTTATTACACCGTTAGTGTTTAGATAAATAAAATTTCATATTTTTTGATTACATACATATTAGTATGATATATCCTATATTTTACTATAACGTAGGTGAATCTACGGAAAAGGACATACTTTTAATTATGGATTTTTTATTTGCTAGAGAAAAAATAAAAGTATTAGTGAAATTTGAATTAGGTGCATCCAAAGTCATTCAGGAGAACTTTTCTAAATAACTTTTTTAGTTACAATAATTCTCATTATATTATTCTAGATTTCAGGTTTCTAATTTTAAGCATAGTAAGCTAGGTATTTCTATTCTAGTAATCTTACAAACTGCTAAAATTTCAAGCTGACAGTGGTACTTCAGTACTTAAGAAAATTAACTCTTTTTAATTAATAAGAAATATAGTAATAGAATAAAAATTAAAAGAGAATCTCATGAAAATAATTTTTCTTTGACGGTTTTAGGTCACCTACGTATATATTCAGATGAAAAATTCGTCACCTTAGGGTCAATTAAAGACAAATTTACTAGAAAAAATGGGAAAAAAATCGCTGACAATTACTTGGGGAGCAGAACTTCCGCACCGTAGTAAAACTCACGTGTGGTGGAGTTTATAATAAAAGTAATCTTTGACGTTTCAAAACAGTCACATTTTTTAACATTTCGCACTTTTGACCTTTAAAAAAGTCACATTGGTGGAATGTTACTAATATTCTTTTTAGACATTGGGACCGATTTTGCTTATCAACGAACTCAATCTCTTCCTTGACCTCGAGAATGTGTACCAAATTTGAAAGCTTTGTCTCAAAAACTGTAGCTGTTAAAGCGAACCAGACAGACACACAAACAGAAAACTTGTTTCTGTCTGAAATTTTGTGTATCGTCATAATTCGTCGAGATTCGTTCAGAAATGCAATAAATATTTTCAAAATTTTTTTCACGAATACATCTTCCTTAATTATTATGTATTTTTATTTTGAACGTTTATAGGAAACACCCTATAATATATACTATATATTATTGCAAAATTATTTTGGACTTGGATATTTGTGGTATTTCTAAACAACCTTTTCTAAATAGCTCTTACCGCTAAAAAAATTGCCAGATATTTTCTCCCTCTTTGTTATTATAATATACTGTATTATGTATGCTTTACAACCAATTTAAGATATACCACAAATATGTATATCTCCAAGAGTTCCATATTAAAAAACGCGCTTGCCTCAATGAATAAATCCTCTACATAAATTTGAAATCAAAGCATGGAAATAATAAAAGACGCAATATTTATAAAACTTTTTAGAGAATAATTTACTAACCTAATAAGAGTGATCCTGAATAATATACATATAAGGTCCGTTTTATGGACTATTTTTAACAACTAGCAAGTTGTATTTATAAATATTTATATTTATTTATGAAGTCTAAAAAACCTGTTCTTTCTGGAATGTCGTATATATAATTCATATCAGATTAACTAATTTATCACCAAAACAGCAGACAGTGTGCCAAATGAATCCTGATGTTCTATTTATGTTTATATTACACAATTAAACATGTGACGGGTGAATGATTTTGACTTGTACCGGATACATCATTTATATACGTAGTTGATACGTAGGTATGTTAAAGAAAAGAAGGCCATCTAACATGATTTTCTACAAAAGCGTCTTGTGGCCTAAATCATTTATTACAACATTTTCTAATCTAAATTTGTTAATATTTGAATAAAAACATAATGGAATGGAATATTTATTATTAATTGCAGGGCACATATTTTAGTCTACAAAAATACACCAGAGCTTGCCTAAGAGGTTTTTTTGGAAGTTTTTTTTAAAAAAATGTTTGGTTTTTTCCCTTTTTTTTGGGCCCCAAAATTGGGGGAACCCGGGGGGGGAAAAATTTTTGGAATATTATGCTTCCTGAAATGATGTTTAAGAGTCGTTCGTGACACAATAAATGTGATCGAAAAATACACTTTTCTTATTATTATCAGGCAGTGATCAATTTTCTTGGAATACTTTAAAACTCTGCTTGGATTTTTTAGTCGCACCGTTAACTCATATAATCAACTTCTCAATAGAAAATAACGTAGTTCCAGCAACTTGGAAAGAGGCCATAATTTTACCCCTTCCAAAAAAAAATCCACCAGAAAATTATACTCAAGCTATTATACATATCCGCTCTCATAATCTATTACCACAAAATCAGTCGGGCTTCCGTACTCATCACAGCTCTATTACTACACTCGTAGACATGGCAGATGACTTCCTAAAAGTCATTGACGACTCACAAGTTACAACCACGGTTATGGTGGATTATACAAAGGCATTTGACCGTTTACATCATGAGTTATTATTATGTAAACTCAAGCTCTTGGGAATTGAGTCGGTAAAGTGGTTCAGAAGTCATTTATCCGGAAGAACTCAGCAGGTCAAAGTATACAGTTCAGAAATACCGCTGATGTCTCAGGTAAGCGCTGTCACATCAGGGGTACCTCGGGCCATTTTGGGTCCCATACTATTTGTGATCAGGTTGACTCCATTAAAAATTAAGTCTGTAAATTCCTAATTGGCTTAATCTTCAATCTAAATGGCAACTGCACACTGAAGAGGTGCTGTCTTGTGCACAAATAGAATCTGCAAGAGCCTAAATATCTTAGACCATTAAGTAAACTTAGACTAGCTACTTCAAGATGCGAAGCTCCTTTGCACATAGTTCTAATTACGTTATCCTGTATGGAATGTCATTTACCACTTAGCAATATGATCCAAGTCACAGCTCAAAAAAAATATCTTATAAAAATCCTCTTTCACTTACTTAGCTGCTTCTTTATAGAATGCAGTCCCTGATCACATCAAAAGCCTGCTTTTTCAAGGATTTAAAAAAAAATGTAAAACAAATATTTTTAAGTACGTAAAACGTTTTTTGCCCTAAATATGTTACGTGCACACCACAGCCTTCTACAAAGCTGTGATGCATACTAATGCAGCAAATTGTGTCTTATGACGTCTGATTTTATTTTATCGTATTTTATTCTTATCTTTTTTATATTATCGATAATTGTTTTTTACCTTTTCTCTATTGTTTGTATTTACTGTTTGTCATACTGGTTGGGATTGATACCAGCAACTGCTGACACCTCGCAAGTTTAAATAAAGTTCTTTATTATTATTATTTATTTTTTTTTTAGGCTCAAGAATTCTTCATAAGTACACAGGAGATCCTAGAATCCGCCGCATTGAGGCCTATGTGCTTACGCGACTTTTCTGAAAGAGGCTGGATTTCTCTACAAAATAGAGCAGTCTATTCCAGGGTAGATCCGAAAACTCATTCGGTTATATAAATTGCCTTCCAAGATGTCTGTGTCTCAATGCCTCCAATGGTACATAATTAGATAACGCATGAGTGAAGGTTTCTTTCTCCAAACAGGATCATCTCTCACCCTCATTATATGAGGTGTCCTGTTAGAACGTCCTGCGAGCCTACTATCCATCTTATTTGTTCTCTATTCATCCTGAAAGTTCGAGTCCAATGGTTGTTAAATTGCCATGGCCCAGTTTCGTAACTTTGATGCCATCAATCTTCTTAAGAATATGCAAAAACATTGTTCAGGGCTCGGAAAGAGGTTTTTAGCACCGACTCCCGTCAAATGGTCCGCTTCTTCATTACCTTTTATGCCACTATGTCCGGTCACCCATATTAGTTTCACTTAGTTATGCTCACATAATTCAGCCAGAATCCTTCACAATACAGTACCACCTTTTATGATTCAATTCTGGCATGTAGATCAAATTGAAACACACTTGGATACTTACCTAGAGATAGTGAAACACTAACCTTTGATTTGCATCCAGTATCCTGAGGCTTTGATCCATCTGAATCCTATTCCAGACCGCCAGGACTTAGTAAACTTTTTTTTATTGTGTAACCAACTAACACAAATGTGTATGGTAAATTGGTACATTGAAAGGCACTGGTCATCTTCCAACGAGTTGACGACCTGGGCTCTTACCGGTAAAGCTAGAGTCTTTGTATGCTGCAGGCTCTGACCTGTCATATTCCACATTTCATTCTTCAGTAATCTGCTAGCTGCTTTCCTAGCCCAGACACAATGGCTTCCATCGCAATTGCCATTCATTTGTACTCAAATATCGACCGACCAATCACAGTACAAATTTTGGAATAACATGATTCCTGAAATGATGTTCATAACACACTAAATGGTGATCTAAAAATATGTATCCTTTATCACAATTCAAAACTGGAAGAAAAAATTAACAACGTAACTACAAGTCAGGGTTGTAGCATAGCTAAAAGCTAAAAGTAATAAATTTCATATAAAATATTTCTTCTTTCTAACACTTCTGTATAAATTGTGAGGGTCGTAACTAAATCACCTCGTGACATATCAGAGAAGAATATTGGTCGAATCATCTGATTCATAACTCTCTGTATAATAACGCATCTGCTTGTAACTACGATATTTTAGCCCTCTAGGAAACAATAATAATAATAGTAATAATAATAATAGTAATAATAATAATATTGATATTGTAGAGGTTCCTGATATCAACTGCAGGACCTGCCATCAGGCGCCGGAATCGCTCATGCACTTACTTTCTGCATGTCCCATATATGCGATTTCGGCCTACATCCACCGACATAACGCGGCTTTACGAGTGCTATACTACCATCTAAGGCACTCGTACGGGGTAGACCAGACACCAGTGCTGCCTTACGTCCCCGGAGATATTGAGTCCGTTGTCGAGAACGAGAAATGCCGGATTTACTGGAACTACTCGTTCCCGACTGTCAGGCTAATCCAAGCCAACAAGCCTGACATAGTCCTCCTCGACCATCAACTCAAGGTGATGTATGTTATCGAGTTCTCGGCACCTGCTGAGAAAAACATCACCTTGAAGGAGGAGGAGAAACGGACCAAATATCGCGATCTCCGGTACGAGCTCCAAGTGCTGTACCCAGGCTACTCGGTCAAAATGGTCGTCCTTATAATCGTTGTACTCGGAGGGATAAAGCCTACGCTGCTCTCGGAACTGAAGATCATACCAGCCTGCCAAAAACCAGCCGAGTGGCTGGCAGGCCAAATGCAGAAGGCGGTCATTCTGGGTTCTCTCCGTCTGCTTAGGGCACACGATTCTGGTATCTACAGTCACTAACCCTGCGGGATGCGGGGAGTGGCTGTAGTTGATGCGCCGGCGCGACTCCCGTGAGGCGTCGGAGGCCACGGGAGGACTGACCGGCATCGGGAAACCGAAAAAAAAAAAAAAAATATTGATATATTCTTTATTTAAGTAGACATGCATTATATGTATATAATAGTCGTCAATATACAGATATAAAGAGCTATCAAACAAAAGATGATTTGATAACCAAGTCAACATAAAATGTAAGTTCAGCGAAAAATAGGTTAATAAAACACATAGTTATATACAAAAGAAAAAAAAACACAAATACAAACATAATACTATGTATACACCAACCTCAAAAGGTCATGTCAAAAAATTCTTGCAAGAAATAAATAGCTTCTTGTAGCAATATTTCTTTTAATTTTATTCTGAATAATTTTAAGCCAGTAACTTCCTTAAGGCAACGAGGGAGATGATTGTATATCTTAATGGGCATAACCGTGACTCCATTACTGACAACGGAGAGTTTATGTTTTGGTACCAAAACATTATTCGTATGTCTTAAGCTATAGTGTATATTGCGATCAGAGAACTGGGTAAATTGTTGGTTTGGTATGTTGGTTTTGACAAACAGGCAACATGATAAAATGTATAATGCAGGCAATGTAAGTATTCCAAGTACAACAAACAATTCTTTACATGAATGCGTTGAATGTTTGACCCTAATTATTTTTTTTGCATAATGAAAAGATCATTGATTTTGCTAGAGTTTCCCCAGCAGAGAATACCATAATTTAACAGTGACTGTACATGTGCAAAGTAATACATTTTAAGTACTCCTAGGCTAACACAAGAACGTTGCTAGACAACATAGCATGTAGCAGACATTCTTTTTGTCAAGTCTTCAATATGTTCAAACCAATTTAATTTACTGTCAACAATTAACCCTAACAATGTTGTAGACTGACTATTTCTTATTGATGAGTTATCAATCTTTACAAATAAACTGAGATCGGGAGTTTTATTAATAAACATCAACATTTGCGTTTTAGTCCCATTAAGTTTCAATACGAATTTGCTGCAGTAATTGGTTATTACCGAAGTACACATGTTAGCCTTACTTGACAGCTCATGTACATTACCTGCCATCGAAGCAACTGCCACATCATCGGCAAATTGTGTAACATGGAAGTCTTCCGTTACTTTTAAATTAATGACTTTGTAGATCATTTATGTAAATTAAAAAAGAAGAGGTCCCAAGGTGCTACCTTGAGGGAACTCCAGTTGTTACCAACTTAGCATCTGACTGATACATTTTGCCACCTACATTGTGTAACCCTCTGCGTTCTATTATTCAGATCTAATCCAAGAATTAGGTACTCCTCTTATACCATAATCAAACATTTTATTAAGCAACAACTCGTGGTTTACCATGTCAAAGGCTCTAGACATATAAAAAAAGACATTCACACTTTTTCTTATTATCAATATTTTGTAGCAGGAATGTGTAAAGTGAAGTAATTGCATTCTGAGTGGAGTGTCCTTCCCTAAAACAAAATTGACTGCTTGACAAAAGTTTATTTTTATTAAGGTACGTTTTTAGTTGACTAGCATATGCATATTCAAAAAACTTGGAAAATACAGAGAGTAGCGAAATTGCTCTATAGTTTGATAACAATTCTTTTTCATTTTGTTTATGAATAGGTATTAATATTGCATTTTTTAAGCAAGGCGGAAAAGAACCTTCGATAAAAGAGAGATTTATTAATTTGCAAAGTGGATCAGCAATAAAATCTATTATGTGCTCAAGCAACGAACACGGAATTTCGTCTGAACCTGCAGAATCTTTTATAGTTAGTTTTTTCAACATATTTCTTACATCATCGGCCACAATGGGTGTTAGAAACATATTACTGGAATGGTGCTCGTCCAGGTGTATCGTAGTATCTATATTTATACTATTTGTAAGTTGTTTTATTGAATCCAAGAAGTAACGATTAAATTCGTGAACTGCGTCATTATTGGCATCTATAATAGTTCCAGACTCATTAACAAACTTATCAGGAAACCGTTTCTTTTCAGTACTGCTATTATTATTTTTAATGATTTGCCAGGCTGTACGTACTACTTTTATTAATTGATGAATTCATAAGAAAATTGTAATATGTTTTCTTTGCATTACATATCTTTTTTTTGTGACTATTTTTTAAAATTGTATAGTAGTTCTTTATTTCAGGGTTATCTAAAGTTAACTTAAACATTTCTCTAATAAACTTACCCTCGTTAATTATGTCATTGCTTATCCGTTTTTTGTCTTTTTGTTTTTTGGTATAGTTATTGTTACATTTAACCTTACGTATTGGGAATGTAACGTCTAATATTTCATGGAACCTGATTAAAAAGTTATTAAATGATTGATCTATATTGGTATAAAAATCGATGTTATCCCATTTCTCAATCGAGATGATTTTTCTGAGGTGTGCAATATTATAATTGTTTTTAAAATCTCTCTTATAGATATACAAATCATTTCCCTCATAATTAGATTCAAATTCATGTAATGGTCTGATAGATCGCATAAAATTATTTTAATACACTGAACTGATTCTGCGGTTGGCTCCTTGTGATATTGTGTGTGATATTCATATATTTAAAAAAAAAAAAAATTATTTTAGATGCAAGCTCCTCGCTTTCGCGAATATTTGTGAAAATATTATCAATGATTGATTTTGTATTACCTTGTACCCTGGTATACTCATATATACATTGTTTAAAACCAAACATTGTGAATACATTCAAAAGGTTAAGAGCATTATTTTTTAATATATTATGTGCCGTAGGGTCTAAGTTAATATTAAAATCACCACAAACAAATAGTGATTTTACTGTATTAAGTTTACAAAGAAGATTTTCCAGATTCTCATAGAATGTTGACAATGAACATTTATCGTATTTAGATGCTCTATAAATGCAGGTTATGCCGATAACTAATTCTTTGTTTAAGTAAATATTCACTCAAAGTTAGACGAAATTTTCGGAACTGAAACTTTTTTTACATTAAAATCATAACACTAAACGTGGTTAAATAAATATTTAGAAAACCCCGAAGTACTAGATAATAACAAATTTAATATCTTCAAATCTGATCGGAACTTGATAGCTCTGGTACACTAGCTGTAGATCTAATATTACGTGAATCTAATTTTAAATCAATACCTTTGTAGATATCGTTGGTGTTAAAATATCAATACATTTTAGTTATATCATATTCCTCCAAATAACTCTATCGATTTTTGTAATTCAATATTTGATTCGTTCTGTTCTCTTAATTATTTATTTCACTCCGATTTACTTATCCTCGGTGACGAATATTCCTGGATATTAAATAACAATATCAAATTTCCAATATTTCGTGAATTTAAACCAGTACAATAATATAGTAAATGTTAATAATCGTATTCTAGATCTAGTGTTGGATAATACAGATTGCTTAGTAGAAAACGCAGTTTATATCATAATTAGTGAAGACGTACACCATCCATCTATTATTATATGCTGTAAAATTTTAAAGGAAAACTTAGATCATAGAAAAACTCAACAAATCCTTACATAAGTATAATTTTCAGAAAGCCAGTTTTCTTCTCCTGTATCAATGTTTACTTGAAACCCATTGAAGCTTTCTAGATAATTGTGTAGATATTGATTTAGCTACACAATTATTTTACAATTAATTGGACTTAATTGTTAACACCCATGTTTAGCTTAGAATAATTATATTTTATAAAAAAGACATTATTTGATATAAAAAAAGGTAGTTATTGTTTCAGGTTTCAACAGAAATGATAGAGCACTATTTGTGTGTTGACAATATATAATATCATTTCTCTAAGTTAAAAATCAAACAAAAAAAAAAGGGGAGTGAACCATATCTCAGTGACACTCTTTTAAATTAGACTCCAGTAATAAACAGATATACGTATAAAATATATGTATATTTCTTAAATCAAATAATTTTGAACGTCACACTATCAATAAATTATAATCTTGTCCAATAATAAAACAATCATGAGATCTTAAAAAGTAAAGCAGATTAACACGCAACTAAAATGTTTATTAAGATAATACCAGTCTGGAGTTACCAGATGGCTGGGTATAATTTTATTTATTTTTGTAAATTTGTAGTGGTGTTCCACGTTCCTAAAAAGCGGTTGGCCGTGGTGTCTGTAAAAAATTAGAGTAGTCAGGGTGTGGTCCGTCGTCATAGGGCAACATCCTTTATGGGAGGAATCAGGATATAACTACTAGTTTATGAAACACTTGTTTGTTAAACTGGATTTGGAAGATACAGGGTGGAATAAAAGAAAAAGTAATGGTGGTTTTCTTTGTTCACATTACTAACTTGAAATGTAAATGAGCCATCAGGTACATTTCGTGTCCTAACCTTTTCAACGCTTACAATTTATGCAATTTTTTTTAAATAAAATTTATTTTAATAAACACTTTCTTATCTACACGTTACTTCTTTTAGAATATCATCCACCTGTAAAATTAACAACACCGAGTCTAATTATATTTTTAGTTTTGCTTTGTAAACGAAAAAAAAACACAATATTTCAAACAAAAAAAAAATAATAAAATAAAATTAAACACCGTAGCTATTACAACTCCCTGTATCCCTAAATGTACTCTGAGGTACCTTGTACGGGAGAAGACTACACATTTAGAGACAACAAACACACAATATCTGAGTATACTAGAATTCATTTCTGCTTTAGAAAAAATTCCAATTTCTCGACCGGGGATCGAATGCGAGACTCCGGGATATAAATTCTTATCGCTCGACAACGAAGCCGTAAAATACAAATATGTATTTACAAAATTCGTTCTAATCATTTTGAAAATTGTGTGATCAGTATTTTTGATTTTGTGTAATACAATTTTTAGACTTGACACAGTCGTGTGCAAATATATCTGAGACAAATTTTGTAGGCGCCTTTTTTATTTTGTTGGTATTGGAAACATACCCGCGTTTTTTTTTTTTGGTACTGTAAACATAGCCTTTTGAAATTATGTAGAATGCAGCTTTCTTGATTTTCATATATTGAGTATTGCAAGTCATCAACAGCTAAACTTTTGGTGTCCCATATTTAATTGCACAGGGCTGTATGTAAGATACATGAGGGAAAATTCATCAAAATATTCCTCTCTATACAAATAAATACTATATTTATCTGAGGGCTGTTATCACTACCATATTTTTATTCAAGGTGTACAAAATGCCATATTTTTTTCAGAGGTGTACAAAATGTATTTAAAATAATGTAGCGCCAAATTAGAGCAGGCTTGGATATACTAATATATCAGAATTAAGTTTGCGACATTTGTTTCAATTGCTTTACGTTTCTAAAGTCAAATCTGATTTCAAATGACTTTATTTTTTGAATTTTACTAACACATAGTGACTAATGATACATCAAGCAAAAGAAAAACTGTCTAAGATTTGTCCTTCACGTCATAAGTGCTCGATGGGGCCTCCCCGAGACGATAGTCAAATTCCTCCCGTACTTGCTCTAGTATATTTATTGTTACTGACTCTACAGTCATAACATTACGATTTTTCAAGTTATCCTGGGTTGTGGAAGACAGTGGAGTCATCTCGCGTGTGACCTTCTTAAATTTTGAGATAGACTCTTTCATGTGGTTCCTGCGAAGTTAATACACAGTTGATAGGTACGGAATTATGTCCATTTGAAATTTGATGAATCATTTTGAATTACTCTGTATAATAAATCAGTTAACGAAATACGTCGGTGACGAGAAATTCAATTATTTTAAAATTCATTGTCCACTCTGTACGCTAGAAATATTAAGTGACTTAATATTTGGGCGTGTATATCACTAAACAGTGTTGTGATCAGACCTGTTATGTGATATATTTTTTTACTGTCTTCAATTACCATAAAAAAAGATTTGTTAATTATCAGATTGCCTTCCATGATATTTATGCGATTTTTTTTACATTAAATACTTAAAAAAATGTGGTATTTTTACTGATATATTTTTCGGAACTGTTTAATTTCGCAATAAGTGCGTATGAAAATATTTAAATTAAAAAATATACAGATTTTAAACATGATATCACTAAAACAATTTTTTTTTACACTTAATATATATTTTATGCATATTTCAGGTAACAAAGGCCAGGCCAATGAAAAAATTTCACTAAATCATATCGGAAAATTAAATTGTAGAGACGAAATGAAATAAATCAAGATGACAGCTCACAGGAATTTTAATTAGATATTAATGGATTATTAGATCATACATTTAATAGTATCCTGTTTTAAGAAAAAACTCTTTTCTTTTTTCATATTTCTTAG
Source organism: Rhamnusium bicolor (assembly GCA_029963845.1). Taxonomy (NCBI): domain Eukaryota; kingdom Metazoa; phylum Arthropoda; class Insecta; order Coleoptera; family Cerambycidae; genus Rhamnusium; species Rhamnusium bicolor. The sequence goes on along the minus strand of JANEYF010001822.1, from coordinate 12,997 downwards.
AAATTAATTTCTGTAAAAAAAATACTATTTCGTACGATATACAGTAATAGATATTTTTTAAATGTTTATAATCAGAAGATGTTTTTCTCACAGGAATCCGTCAGTAGAATAACCTAAGTATCAAAAAAGCTTACATTAGAATCGTTTGTCATTCTTTTTTTTTAAATCTAGTAGATGTCGGATCGAGCAAACAACTGAGATTGATCCCATTACTTTTTTAATGATAATAATTCATTTGCAGAAAATAAAGTAACAGTTTTGTAAATATAAGGATGATAAGGTAAAAGTAATCGCAAATAAATGTATGTCATTCGTTGCCAACATTCTGTATTACAGCTACGCCTTTACTCTAACGAAATGTTTTTCTTTCATTTTTCTTTAATTTCATCCGTGTCATTTTCATAAAAATATAAATATCGTGTGCAAAGTACAAATTCATCCATCAACATTTTGAAGATATTGCTGTTGTATATTAAAAAGTAATAGTTAAGGTGCCCGTCGGGAAAAATTTTGCTGATACATACTCTCTCCAAACTTCGTGTATGGCTTCATTGGACCTAGTCTGACAGCATTTTCCTCTATCATTTTTTTTGTTTTTGGGGCGTTTTCCCGCTAGATTTTCCGCAACATGTCATTTTGACGGCATATAAAAAATGTATAGATACTGTTATTTTTCCAAGTAGAATAGCTTAAAAACGTGAATTGAAACGTGAAAAAAATAATTGTCTGACAATAAATGTGGGTCACTGGGCGTGTCCGCTATCTCGAACATGTCGGAAAAACGACTATAAGAAAATTTATTAATAACCAGCTGATTTTCGCTGTATTAATTTATTAAAACATACAAAAACAAGTTTTCATATTGTCTGACGAAAATTATTTTCCGATTTCCCAGTCTGACGCGTCAAAGTTGTCGGTTTCATGACAGAAAAAAACAGTATCTATACATTTTCTATATGCCGTCAAAATTTTTTCATTTTTTAAATAAAATTTATAATACGATTAAAAAATTGTCTGACGGTGAAATAAAGCCTTTAGCTGGAAATGTTAAATAAAAGGTTTTTCTATGTGGTTGTCAAGCTACGCTTGGATGTTGGTGTATCACATTAGTTCGATTTTTCAACTATTTGTATAATTTCAAAATAAAAACGAATGTGCCATCGATAACTTTCCGTCAAACTTAGGCAACTAGATAAATTTTCCCAATTTAATGAATTTTTGTTATTTGAACTTTAAGACTGTTTTTCTCGATTTTTTTTCAAATATTAAAAATTGAACATTTTATACGGTCGGAACCGGAATAAAAACTACCAAAATCAATAATAAAAAATATAGGTTGTCATTTCAAAAAAGTCGATGAGGTCATAACTTAAAAATAAATGACATAAGAAACTGAAAATAGACTGAAAATATTTGCTGAAGTTAAAATCGCTATACCCCTTCGAGATTTTTTTCCAAAAAAATTAATATCAACGGAATTACTGAATTTATGCGTTACTTAATTTCCACACTCGTATATTGACACTATATTTATAAATAACAAGCTGATTTTTTTCAATATAGGTTGGGCCCTGGATGAAAATTTTCAGACTAGTAGTACCGGAGATATAGCGATTTTAAAAGTACTAAAAGACAATTTTTCGCTACTTTTTTCTACAAAAAGTTTTACGCATTTTTCAATATTATCGAACTTAAAACTTGGGTAAGTCGAATTCAGATAGTCTAAAAGAGTTCAAAAAATTCAAAATAAAGATTATAAAATAAGTAAGTTGAAATACCGTATCTTTTTAACCGTCTTCTCGACTAAACGAAATTTCATTTTTTTATCGCCCTAACTTCGACGGCCGCTATTGGAAAATTATGGTTTTTTGTCAGACTCTCGTTATGCCCTATTGTATTTGTCAGACACTTATACCACAAATTAAATACCTATTTTCTGCATATAATTTTCCAATGTCTGAAGGTTATGAATAAATTTTTTGCTGTCATGAAACCGACAACTTTGACGCGTCAGACTGGGAAATGGGAAAATAATTTTCGTCAGACAATATGAAAACTTGTTTTTGTATGTTTTAATAAATTAGTACAGCGAAAATCAGCTGGTTATTAATAAATTTTCTTATAGTCGTTTTTCCGATATGTTCGAGATAGCGGACACGCCCAATGACCCACATTTATTGTCAGACAATTATTTTTTCACGTTTCAATTCACGTTTTTAAGCTATTCTACTTAGAAAAATAACAGTATCTATACATTTTCTATATGCCGTCAAAATGACATGTTTTGGAAAATCTAGCGGGAAAACGCCCCAAAAACAAAAAAAAAAAAAATGATAGAGGAAAATGCTGTCAGACTAGGTCCAATGAAGCCATACACGAAGTTTGGAGAAAGTATGTATCAGCAAAATTTTTCCCGACGGGCACCTTAGCCATAACGACTCCAGCACAGAGCACGTTTGATCAAACATTTTCGCAAATTGTATTAGAATTGATCTGCACATTAAGTCCAGTTTAAGGAATGTGAGTCCTCAAAATGTCTGGCCATTTTTTGTTATCCAGTTTTGCCTTTCAATTCTTCAGTTTGTTTTAATCAATAAATGTTTATCATTTGGAACAATTATTTTTTAACATTTTGTCTGTAACTGGACAAAATTAAATGTTAATATCTATCTGCAATCTCTCAGAAACTATTAACAGTCAAACGAACCATTTTTGGAATCTACCCAGTTTTATAATTCTGTAACATTAATTATTCAAGAGATTGATTAAATTCTAGATATTATTGGCTTAATTTTTTTAAGGATTCTTATTAAATACAAAAACACTCAAATCTTAAAATATATCATGTAATGGTAAATTCGCCCGTGATGTTTTTATAAGATCGACCCATTCTAGGAGCAAATACTTTATATTTGATTAAATTCTTATATTTTGTATCCATTCTAAATAAAATATCCACCTGTACATTTTCTATAATCGTACTGTAAAAATAATAAGTCTGAAATAATTATGCCTTATTAGAAAATTTATTAAATACAACAAAAAGCATGTAATTTAGATAAAAAATAATGTCCCATGTATATTAAAACATTCGTCATCAAAAATGCGCCATTATTTAAGTATAATTATTTATTTAGCCGTAGTAGTAACCGCCATATGGGTAGCTTCCATATAAATATTGGGGTGAAGGTGCTGCAGCTGGAACTGAGCAGGATTCGGTCCTGGATAAGCCATGGGAACAGCCAATGCCATGGAGGTAACGGCAAGGACCACCAAAAGAACCAACTGTAACGAACACATTTTTTTAATAATTAATTATTTATTTAGAGATTTTTGATACTATAATTATTTGTAAAATTTTTCTCATCCTAACTGAAAAACATAGTAGGTATACATCATCTCTCCAGCCAATAATGAGGAGGTAAAGAATCGCATATTATGCAAGAAAACCAAAAATATTTCGATGGAGAATTAACATTTGAAAACACTAATTTTTCAGAAATAAAATTCACACAATTTACTTTGCCATGTTAAAAATTCATAATATATTCCTCAGTATGATTTTTTTTTAAATGAGCAACTTTATGAGATCTTGTATTTTTTTTATTTGAAGGTACTGTGAGACAAATTTAAAATTTTTATCCAGTACCTCATAACTTTTTAAAGTGCAATATACAAGATGTAGCTAAAAATAAATAATTTTTTTGATATTAATGGATAAGATATTTATATTGCGATACCACTACTAAGTGAGACTTTTTCCATAAAAACTAAATTCATAAATTTATTAAATAAATTATCCAATCACATCACATGTAAATAAATTATATTTTTGGTGCAATATCAAACTTTAAAAATGTTAAAATAAATTTAGGTTTGGAGGGAATGTCAAATTTTAATAAACTCGATCAAAAGTCAATAGAATTTTGATATTTTTTCTAAATCTGTACTTGAGAACCACAACGGGTTAATTTTCAACTAAGTTTATAGCAAATACAGCTAAAAGATTTCGTTTGGGCTTAAACCATAAATTCATAATAACTATAATAATAAATTATGCATTTAGCTGTCCCCTCATACTAAGGTCTTATTGGACTAAAATGGACGGTGGTACGTTCAATAACAAATGACTTAAACTAATAATCTTATTTTGAGAAATTTGGACTAAACCCGTTATAGCTTTCAGGTATAGAGATATGCCAGGTAATATTAGAAAAGTACGAATTTAATATTTTAAGTTAATAATTTTATTGAAGAATCTGAAGAGTTCATAACATAATATGATTACCAATATAAAATATCAATTTAAAATTATGAAATAATAATCTGGTAGATACTACATACACTACTAGTCTCTATTTCATGCAAAACCTGCGTTTAATGTAGCACATAGTGAAGGAATAATAGAAAATTGGTAGAATAGAGGCAGTTGCTTTACGCCATTGCCTCATTGGCACAGAATAACGAGAATGAATGTTATTTATTGCGGCATCTTCGGTCCCTGGCAGAATTCAACATTCACTTGAGCATTATATCGCGTCGGGGCGGGCACTCTTAGTGGCGACGAAGCAGGATACAGTCAACTGTCTCTAACATATTTAAACTATAATTCTCTTATAATAAGTGAAATAATTTTCACAAACAACAAAAGACTCCATACTCTACTCGATAAGTGTTCCACTAACGAGGTTGACATCAGGTGATTATTGAATAAGATTTATAGGAAACAACTACTCAGCGGACAAAAGTCCCGAGTTGCATTGAATTAAACCTGCAAATCTTGTTTGGTAACTAAGATTATTTGTCAATTCCTCACTAGACATAGACCGGTTTCGAACTTGTTATGTCCTCGTCAGTATCCCATTCGTAATGGGAAAGACAAATAATGATAGCAAACCAGGTTAGCCTAAAGCAGAGTAAGCAGGACAGACATAGTGAGTGATAAGTGTATCCCGCTGGTGGTGAGTGCTAGTACCAGTCATATATCACTGATGTCTTAGTGACTGATAGCGACCTGTAAAGAGATACTAAGAGCTGCGACCTCTAACCTAGTGGGTTAAACTATATACTGAATAAGATTTACAGTTTTACAACTTTAGTTGTTTTCTATAAATCTTATTCTCTTATTGTCTCAGAGAAAAAATGCAATAAAAAAAATAACACTTTAGGTAATTTTTCAAGTACAGGTTTTATTAAGGAACTTTAAAGGCCAATAAACAAAATTTTGTTAATCAATTTTTAACAAAAAAAAATGGTTTCTGCTACTTGTCAACATATCTTTGTCATACCATATATAATGAAAAACAATCAAAATATAAAATATGTACATCAATTTACATACCAATTTAAACATTTTTTGCGAAGTTTTTAGAGCACTGTTTAGTAACTAACAGATTATTGCAATATATTGCACTGCACATAAAACTGTGGATGACCATTTTATATACTTGTAACCTACATTTGTATATTTTACTTTCTGTTCCTAGTTCGTTTCCTTGTAGATAATATAAACAGAGCGCGAAGATAATGTTAAAAATGCTAAGCACATCCCTAAAATTTTAGGTTTTACTCTTGAGATCATCTGACATTATCTTATGTTAATTTTGACATACAGATGAACATACATATTTATTCAAGTGATTTATTGTTAGAATTTTTCCTCATAAATTACTTTTAAATCAAATACTTATACAGAATATATTTAATATATTTTTTTGCACGAAGGGGAATAAAACAGCTTAAAAACAAGGAGTAAAACTAGCATTTATTTCCTTGGGATTTAAAGTCGTCCTAGAAACTAATGAACAAACATAACGTAACGTCAACATATATATTATATTAAACTTTTAATGGACAAAAAATTAAGAATCAAACACATGATCCATTTATTTAAAATTAAAATTAATATTATTAGAGTAATTTTCACAGTTCGTAATGTTTGGTAATTAGTCGTGTTTAGTAATATTTAGTAATCTCAACGTTAAACAGAAATAAATAAAAAGTAACATCAAACAGACAATTAAATAGAAGGATATCTAGATAAATTCGGCATAAAATACAAAAGCTTCGTAACCAATTATTATTCTTAATTTTTACAATTAATTTTGTTGCAATAAAAATTGTAAGAATGCAGTTTAAATTAGAATACATTGCTATGAACTACAACTTAACTGAATAATAAATCAGTGCAACATCAGCATTGGCGCTGCTTGGGGGGGGGCGGTAGGGGCCATTGCAACCAATGAATTTACTTCACCTCGTTAAAGACGAAATTTCATTTTCATCTATAATTTTGTTCGAGAGGAAGCTTTTAGGGATTAAGCTGCATTTCTGGAGGGTCTCTAATATCAAATATATTGGTAGATTTTGGTTTTAGTTTCCCACTGAAGAAATTTTTTCGTGTAGGCCTAAAACATTGTCATTTATCCCAAAATGTTTAAATTATTTTCTCATTTATAAAATGAACTCATACGTAAATTTAAGTCAACTATTTATAATTATTTTGACAATATTAAGTACATTTCTGACCTGGCAAAAATACAAAAAAACGGTTAAATCCATTATGCCAAAACATACAGGAAGTATATCGGGCTAAATTTATTATAACACTGACAATTTTGAAACAAATGGACATGGTAGCGGATACGTGGAATCCTGTGGACTTACCGACTTTTCTTTAATCTTTGGATATGTTATTCTATTGCTCAAAAGAAACAACTTTTAATAAGGACAGGACATTTGTGTGTTTTGTATATCTGGTGACGCAGAAAATGCACGTCAAAATCTAGACAGCCTGTAATCTATTTCTCCTTCAATATGCAAAGTTTTTCTACAAAAGAAGATCGTGTTGACTGAATGATGAATGAGGCCTTAAAACTCCCTCTAAGGGTGTAAATAAATCAGTGCTTTAATGGTATACAGGGTTTATTTGTAAAATGAAAAGTACATATCTATTTTGTATGGTATCTAAAAGATTATAATAGGGTGTATAGCTGGTAAAGCCACAAATTTTTTGTTTATACACTACGTAATAATGGACTGTAATTTTCTTTTGTTTGCTTAAAAGTCGAGATTTAATCGTATCTTTGGGGTTGTACTTCTGAGAAGAAAAAGTGTATGAGGTGCTGTTTACATTTGTGGTTTAGAGTAAAGGGAAACTAATTCTTGTAGATAAACTTAACAAACATTTATTAAAACAAACACAACACATAGCACATACCAACATATGAGATGTTGCAGCAAACAAGAAAGTGATGAGAACTATCTGCAACGGAACTAAAACTCTAATAATGGCAAGTTGGTTATACAATGCTTTTTACTCCCTCATGCCTTTTTTACCATAATTGAACATGTGGTAAGTACCAACCCTATGCGCCCGAACTCAATCGAGGACGCACGAAATGCCTTCTGTAGCCCGCTCTATTTTAACCTAAACTGAATTACAATAATTCTACTCGTTTGAAACTTCAACAGGGTGTATTTAAAACGAAAAGTAGTAAATTTGAAATTATTGCGTAAAATGATAAAATAGCTCTCGAAATAGACCTGCAAATTTAGAAGATTTAAAAAGATAGAATTCGACCAGAAAGTTCGTCTGATAAGCTTCGATATCATTGCCAATATTCAAAGAGAGTTTGTTAGTCGATTACAACTCTGCCAAGATGTAAACGGAGCACATTTTAACACTGAACATAATTTAAGTTACTCATTAAAAATCCTGAAATTGGTTGGAACCTTTGATGTGAAGCTAACAATGACGTATTTTCTACAAATCACCAAAAACCATATACTGAACTTGACGCGCGTTTCACCAACAAAGTTGGCACCATCCGGAGATGATTAAAATTTGACTTCTAAGTCTCCAAATCGAATGAAACTTCGTGACCATGTAGTGCTCAATACAAATAATTATTTGTCCAAACAATATGGCGCACCTCTCAAGCGTTTTTGAAAAATAAGCCTCTGAAAATTCAATATTCAGCTTATTAAAGCATTGGAATAAACAGATTGCAGCGAGCCGCAGGTCAATGACCAAGCCGCCAGACTCAGGAACACTGGATCGCTGAATCGATTCCCGGAAACTTAATTTTTTTCTATTGTGTCTAATTCTCTTTTTAATATTTCATGCGCATAGAAACAAAACATAGAAATAAATAGGGAATAAATAAAAATTACTTGCCAAATGACATGGAGAATAACATTTATTATTATTTTATACCTTTTATACATTATTTGTCTACATTATTTTTGCATGTATTTTTAAGTTCATTGGAGTGAAGTAGGCATAAAGGAGAAAACCAAATTTCGATTACTCAGCGTTTCGTATGTTTTGATACATCTCAAGACTATTTAAGTTAAGGTTTCCTTGTGAAGGTACATACATATTTTCTAACAATTTAAACCTAACCGCGAAAAATAAATAAATAATATAATCTGACTAGTTAGTGACGTTTGTTCGTACTGTTGTTTCTGGATTATATTTATTTATTGTTTATGTTTATGTTTAAATTTTTATTTTTTGTTTATGTTTGTTTAAATTTTTAGTAAATATACATCTTCAAGGAAACCCTAATTTAAATAATAACAATAATAATAATAAATTGTTTATTCAAATGTACAAAACAGATATGAAACGTCAAATACATATGAACAATTATATAAAATGCAATTAATAGTTATTTATGATACAAGTGTTAAAAATGACTGTTTATTTTGTGATGGAGAAGCTTGCAAACGAGCGTAAGCGAGTGGAGAAACTCCACGAACAAAATAAAGTCGGTTTTAACACGTGTAACATACAATGTTTTTTCTATAAACACCATTAAAAGAACAATAAAGTTTCCTTTTAAAAGATTTCAAATCCTTTTAATGGTTATCTCATAATTTAATAGTTTGTAGATTTATAAAATAAATAAATCAAGTCTGCCTCCGTTGTTTGACACATGCTTGTCAAATGTGAAAACTATTGCAATAAGATGAGTTACAATATTAATTATAGTCCAGAAGGAAGCCAATCGATTCCTCAAGAAATTGAAGAAGCAGCTACAAGGGCAACTTTAGATTTGTTGCCCACAAAATCCAAACAACAATATGAATTAGCGTACAAACGCCTTGTGGAATGGTGCGATCGAAACAATGTTGCAGGAAGTACAGTGAAAATTTAATGTTGGCTTATTTCGAGCAAAATTCTAAAATTTGAAGTCTTTGACGCTTTGGGCACATATTTTCAATGATAAAGGCTAAGTTAAATGTCAAGAGAAATCAAGATATAAGTAAGTTTTATAAACTCATCGTATTTTTGAAGCGCAAAGGAGAAGGACATCGTCCAAAAAAATCAAAAATTTTACACGCCAAAATATTGTTTATTGCAGAGGCGCCAGATGACAAATATTTGATGTTTAAAGTAGCTGCTGTAATAAGTATACTAGGCGCGTTCACCGTGAAGAACTTTGTCAAATGAGTTTAAAAAATATTGAGGATTTAGGAAATACACTACTACTGGTAAACATTCCAGTGATAGCAAGACTAGAGTTTCAAGAACCTTTCCTGTTATTACTCGAGACTTATATTGACTTATATCATAAGTACTTAGCATTACGTCTAGCTCATGTCAACTAATAACGTCTTATTAAGTACACTAGTAACAAATGTACGATTCAACCTGTTGGAATAAATATTTTTTGAAAGATGCCTATAGATATTGCAAGATTTTTGAAATTACAACAGTGAACTTTACACTGGACATTGTTTCCGTTTGACATACGCCAGCTTGTTAGCAGACTCTGGGTGCAAATTTATGTACAATAAAAAGACATGGAGGATGGAAAAGTTCGAGTGTTGCAGAAGGATACTTGGAAGATTCGTTAAAAAACAAAAAGAGGATTGCTTGTCACATTCTTCCAAATAATTGACCTTCTTCTAACAATTTAGAATAGAGCATATTAATAGCGTTTCCTCACTGCTTCAAGTTCAACATCAACAAATTTTTTCTTGTGAAGTAGCTTCCTCACAAGGGATAAATATTACTAATTGCTCCAATTGTACAATTAATAGAGAATACTTATAAATAACTTGTAATTTTTTGTTAATAAATATATAAATGTCATTATAACAAACGACTTGTCATTTTACTTTTTGCACTAGTGTTAAAAGTAAATCATGTGATCATTTTTAACGCGAGTTTATATAATATTACTCTTTAGTTCAAGTATGCCGTGTTAAAAAACTTAGTTTTTAATGGTATTTGTAGAAAAAAATATGTATCTGTACATCAAATACAATAAAAACACATACTCTTAATTTGTAACTGAGTACACACATAGGGTAAAAATACAACACGATATTGAATTACTCCAGATTATAAAACTCATGGGAAAGTATAAAAACATTTTTCTACTGAGAAATATTTTTAACATTTTTTTGAATTTGTTTAAGGCATTGTTTTTAATACTATATTATTAAATGTCATTTGCATTTCCTGCCGTGTACATTGTGGTTTCGTATGAATATGCTTAAATGCTGAAAAGCAACTAATGCTGCTTCGTAAATAAAACTGTATTAATATGCTGTATCTCTTGAATGTCTCTCTACAGATTCTAACGGTCCTAGTAACACATTAATCTTACAATTCTTTTTGCAGAATAAATATTCAATCGAGGATATGCCTCAAACATCATTATAAAATCTGGTATTTCATGTGTGAACAGACGTACCATAATACATATTTATTAGCTAATATTTTGTTATGATGTATTTGGGATTTTGTAATGTAAAGAATTCTGAATTTAAATTCATTTACACAGGATTCTCAAAATGTGATATTCCCATGTTACTTTTGCGTCTAGCTGTAACCCCAGAAATTTGTAATTGGTGGATTTCTATCGTTTAGTTTTTGACAAAATAGTTCTGAGGATGTGTCAAAATACATGAAACGTCGATTAATTGACACTTCATTTTCTCCTTTCTGTTGACCTCACACCAACTAATTTAAAAATATAGGTATGTAAAGATTAATGCATTCAACTAATGTTATGAAATGTATAAAGTTAGATAATAAATGTTATTCTTCCATGTCGTTTTCAAGTATAATTTTTATTTATCCTTGTTTATTTCTAACTATGCTGGCATTTTTATACACATGAAGTACAAAAAACATTAACAGAAAAAAGTTGTTTCCAGCGCTCCAGAGTCTAGCGCCTTGACAGTAGGTCACCTGTGACACGCTGTAAGCTGTTTATTCCAAAACCTTTTTTGAACAATTTTGGAGGATTATTTTTCGAGAACGCTTGAGAGGTGTGCCCTATTAGTCGGACAAATAGTCACCTGTATTGGGAGGACCACAAGCCGAAGAAGTTTCTGCTCCGAATCGCGAACTTGAACGTCTGACCTCTCGTTGTTAGTTTAACTCATCTTGAGATGATGCCAACTGGACGTAATTGCGCGTCAAGTGCAGCATTTGGCGTTTTCGCGTTTTGTGGAACACTACTGCAGTTTTTTCATTCAAACTCCTTTTTTTAACACGCTTTTTTTATCTTCACTTGTATGTTTGTTTGCTTGTTTGTTTGTACCGACTTTTTTGGACTCGATTTTGACCTACTTTTAAACGGATAGATTTAATTGAAACTTTGTACACTTACGAAGAACCGGTAACAATACAATATTTTGATAAGTTTATATCAATATTCTGATCAGGATCGCCAGTCCTTTCCACGTATCCTCCGCAGGAGAGCAAGAGGCTTTAACATTGTAAGTATATTCCGTGATTGTCAGGTCGGTCGTTGGCAGAGCGGCAAGTCTTAGTCGACGCGAAACGACGATTCCTTGGGCGTGAGCTCAACCTATGGCTGAAATAAAAAAATATTTTTTTTTTCAGAAACATCCGCTGGATCGTAATATGTTATAATATCAGCATCAATAAGAATAGGAAGAGAGTTTAAAAAAACTACAAAAACGGTTGCTAGTACATCAAATTCAAAATGTAGAAAAATAAAGAAGTTTAAAAATCCGCTGTTAAAGCACATCAAAGAAAAATGAAAATAGTTATTAATAAAACGAAAACAATAATGAACGAAAATACTAGTATTATTGTGAAAAAAGCGTAAGGCCCAAAGGGCCATATTTTTCGTATATCGAGCAACTCACGCTTTTTTCACAATAATACTAGTATTTTTCGTTCATTATTGTTTTCAGTTTATATTAATAATTATTTTTCACTTTTATTTTGATGTGCTTTAAAAGCGTGTTTTTAGTTTTTTTAAACTATATTTATTTAATGTAAATCCAATATAAAATTGTACCTGTTGTTAAAATTGGTGACGGAGCTAGTATTGGAAACTATACACCAATTACTATGGGGAAAATTTTTTTAAAAGTATTTGGAAATTTTATTACATGAATTACTATTATATGCATATTCGCTTGAGCCAATTTCAACAGGGGTTTATTAAAGGAAGATCTACTGTCACAAATCTCATAAGTATCACACAATTTTTAGCTGAATCTATTGATTCTGGACTTCAGACTGATGTTTTATACACAGATTTCTCTAAAGCTTTTGACAGACTGGACCATGACATTCTCATTATGAAACTCCATGCTCATGAATTCTCACTGAATCTCCTAGACTTCTTTAAATCATATCTTAATAATCGGAGACAATAATGTTGAATGTTCTGGTCACCAGTCTGTCCACATTACAGCAACATCCGGTGTTCCACAGGGTTCCAATCGGATCTCCTTCTTTTTAACATCTTAATTAATGACATTGTGATTTGAAGGTAAACTGCTTATTGTATGCAGACGACATGAAAATCTATTTTAATGTCAGAAGCACTCACTGATGACTGTAAAACATACAATATGTCTTAATAATTATAAATGATTGGTGCATTGTAAATAAATTACCCTTTAAATGTAGCAAAATATAATGTAATGACTTTTCTTCAATAAAAGAACCAATTATTTTGATTACTCGTTAAAATAATTCTGTTCAAAATAG